>OY720678.1:145776028-146352367 GCA_963170755.1 Amphimallon solstitiale
AGACGGTAGTTAATTAAAATATAACTTTGTTATTGGTTTGGCGTTTATAAAACTTCAGAATGAAAAAGTTTCGAACAATTTTTAACTATGTTAATAAAATGATGAAAATTTAATGTTGACAGCTATTGTATTATTGAAAAAAAGAAAATGAGTCGATATTGTATGTTTAATGAACCGCAGTATAATATTTCAGTAGTTAATTCAATTATTCCTTTGTAATGTTATAAGATGTAGCCAACCTCATACTAACTGAAAAAAATGCGGTGTGGCCACCACACGACTTTCTTCAAAGATATATTGTCTATAAACCTAAAAATACAAGTATTTTAAATGTTAAACTATAATAAATCGTCAGGATATAACACCAAAAAAGGTCAATCTATGTACACAACTTTTATAAAAATCACTTTTTTTAACTCCAGATGCTTTACACGCGATTTAAAGAAGTATCCGGTATGATTGGATTATGAACCTTGACCTATGATAGTGACGTCAACAGAAAATACCCGCATTAAGTTTTAAATACTTTTATCTTCTTAAAAAGAAAATAAACATGTGAGTATTACTTCAGGTCGGAATTTTCAGATTTTTTTTATTCAGAATCCTATTTTAAGTATTTCTATTTCCTTAAAAATCTTTATAAAATGCTAACTTTGCGAGATATTTGCAAAAAATAGCAATTCGATAAGAGTAAATAGGGCTTCCGTTTATCTGCGTACTTATCTGTCGTAAACAACTGTGTGAAAATTTGTACGTTTCTCTGAACTGAAGGTGTGTAGGAGGAACCTTCAGTTTTTGCCTTAGTTCCGTCAAAATTGGTTTGGTTGTAATAAGACTTTACAATTTTTCAATTAAAATATCGTATGCTGCGGCTTTTCTAGCACGGTTGAAATAAGATTGGCATGTCGTATCCAAAAGTTTGGAAAGGAACCTGTAGCCGTCGATGAATGTTGATAGCAACTTTTTTTTGATACCGTAATCATTGTGTAGGGACGGCAAATGAACAAACTGTACTATAAAGTGCATAAAATGCTCAGGTTATCGTTGCAAAAGAGGATCCGAATGCACAGACTTCTTGATCTGAGTGAAAACCGGTCTAAACTGCGCAGTTCACACAGTTTATCGATACACTGCGCATATTAACGGAAGATGTGTAGCCGCCTTAAAACTGTTACTTTTGGTCGGAATTTTGAGGTTTTTTCATACAAAAGGTATTGAAAATTAATCTTTCATACTTCATTCTTATGATGAACCTACATAGAAAGCATAACTTGCGAGATATTTTTCAAAAACTGATTTTGGATAAGAGTAAAAGACCTACTTCCTGTAGAAATTTCGAAAAACTTTTTTAATAATTTTTTTCTGAAATTCCCTTTTGAGTACATCTGAATTTAAACTTAGCAGTTGACGACATATTGGTGAAATTTCATCTGCCAAAATCTCGAAGTTAAAAATTTATGTAATCACAATACTTATAGAGAGTATGTTTAAGAAAGTATAAATCATTTTATTTCAGTTAGATCTACCGTAGTATATAAATTATGTTAACGTTTCTTCACAATTGTTCCTTTTGCATTTTATAGAAATATCCATCATAAAATCTATCACTAAAATAACAGAAAAACTTTCTCAAAATATTAGACATTTTTAGACCAATTAAGTATGTCAATTATACATAATCATTCTTACTGGCTGATTTGAGACTTATATGAGGCAGCTAAAGATAATAGTATGATTGAGTCAGACGTTATCGCAATGCTGTATCGCAGAACATGGAGTTCCACTAGGCTCTGTTTTTGGGTTCATTTGTTTTCTCTTTGTGGTGATGGTTACGTTATTTTGTAATAAACTGGCTAAAATTTCATATTTTCCTTTCATCATTTATTCAATTATTTTTCATATTTTTATAAATCATACAGATCAAAATTTTGAAAACTGCCTCTGCTTAAATTAAAAGGGTGGCAGCAAAATGTACTAAACTAAAAAAAAACACTAGTCGTATCGACTACATGCATTAGCCAATAAGAAATTTAAACGTATTTTTGCAAAAAGCAAATTTATTATATAATACAAATCAAGGTCGTAGCCAATGACTATTAGCTTGAAACGTTACGCGTATAACACAACGTAAAATATTGCCCTCATTACATATTACAGCTCCTTTCGCTGGGGGACAGAAAATAAAGAACGTAGCAGTTGTTTATTTTTTTCATATCTACATGCTAAAATATTGCCTTCATTACCTATTACAGAATATTGTCTTATAAGGAAAGCGGTAGAGAGCAATTAATATACTTATTCAAGATCATGTGATAAGCTCATAAAATAAGCAAAGCAAACGTAAAAGAAAGAAAATATCAGAGTTAAAAATAACAGATAAGTAAAACATTAAACTCTAACCAGCAATTCGTATATTTTCAACATGTATTAATGAAAGAGGAAAACTTATAACTTTATAAAGGCATTATATATATTATATGTACGTTCATTTATCGCTACCCAAGAAGTCAAATAAATGAAATCATTACATTAATATTTTTATAATCTTGATAATAAGTTATTTACGACTACTGTGTTATTTACGGCCACTGTGAAAATTAAATATGGAACATAATATAATGATAAATTAGGTGGAACAGCGGTTATTGGTAAATGCATTAGGAGTTTAAGCGGATATTATAAGCAAAGTCACGAATTCCCATTAATAATACTAATGTTAAAAGTGTGTTTAAAACTTTGTAATTGTACATTACCTAACTAGAAGTTTGAAACGTTAGGTATATGGGTGCTTCACAATGCAAATATGTACATATTTATTGAAGCGGGTAATATTCCGGAAAGTTTTTGATTCTAATTTATGCGATTGCAGAAATTTTATCATAAGGATTCCTCACGACGAATAAAATGTTTCTGGTATGACAATGGCAGTATGCAACTACGTTAATATTTTTGGGATAAATAAATATGTAATTTTAATATTACACTGACTTTATCTTTACATAATAATAATAATCGTTTGTGCGCCTGTTAGTGATCGTCTAACTTCTGAACGACTTGACTGATTGAGATCATATTCACACAATGTATTTTATTTGGCGATGGTTCGTGGATATGTTAGGATGCGATAGAAGGCGCTATAGTCAACCTATTTGCAAATTCTTTATTTATGGACTAAAATGACTCATATTTACAATATATGTTGGTTTAGTGCCAAAAAAAAAAACAAAGAATTACAAAATCTGGACGGGATAGGTGGTGCTGTGGTCGATTTCGAGCCACCTACCGGAAAGGGCAGAACAACGTTTACCGGGCCAGTCTGTCTATAACTAGACTGCAAGCCTGTGTTTAAAAGCTTACTCATACTATATTGTATTGCAATTATGACAGCAACCCACTGTCGCAAAATTAAAGGCAAACTGCGGGTTATGCTTTTCGATGGTCACGTAATTAGGGTCACTCATCTTGTTGCTGCACGTATGCAAGGCTTGAGCATCATTAGACTTACTACCACACCTGCTGAAGAGTAGTTTTCTTATGAAGTGTTCGTGTGTAAACAATTCTTGTTATTTTTACTTTCTTAGAACAATCCAACAGGTTTGTTTACATCTGCAGTTCATTTCTTGTTAGTGGAGTATAATTCTAGATTTCTTTTCGTTTCTTCTTATGAGAGGCGTTTAAGTTAAAATAAAAATGTTTTTTTTTATAGAGTACAAGAACTAGTAACAGAAAATTGTACTTGTTGAATAGACATTTGTATTAATTTAGTAGTTTTGATATGCATTACCTGACATTGGATATAACTATTAATAATAATTATATTTACTTTAGTATATTTTATGACTGTTAGTATTTCAATACCGTAATCAAAATGTTTATTTTATAAATTTATAATTTGTCAGTCATATGTTATTATATTGCTATGATATATGTCTGAGAAATTATTACACATATCTTGGGATAAGATTTGTATACATTTTCCGGTCTAAGATGGTGGAAGTTGCTTTTGTTAAACTTTTTATATTAAACATTACTTATCTATCAAAGCCTGTGAAAGAAGGATTTTAAGAGGAGTTTGTTAGCAGCAATTCAGCTACCAGTAAAGTCTTTTAGACAACAATAAATTTATTTTTAAATGTATATTCTCTGTTGAAAGCTTGTAAATAGGTGTAATTCATTCTAAGTATTAAGTGTATAATATGGATACACGAGTATTTAGCAAAATGTTGGAAGATACAAGGTAATAATTTATTTAAAATTCATAATCTAGGATAATTAGCATGATTATTTAATAATTTAATATTCATGATATATTTTATTCATTTAAATAACTATTTACACATATTTTTTCTAGCTTTAGCAAGAGACTGAATGAATTAAATTCGTGCTTCCTGGATTCACAAAAGAGTCAGAGTGTAGGCGTCTAATTTACCAGTGAGCTTGAACTGGGAATGGGATAGTTCCTCATGTCGTGTGATAGGCTTGGGTAAATTGAGTTTAGTACAACACCATAACTGTATCCCATATGTCCGTACAAGCTTTAAAATTTGCTTATAAAGCGTAAAGACATTGTAATTAGCCAACACAATTTTCTGTACTTAATACCTAATTCTTCGCTTTTTTTCTTGACATGGACCTTCCAACGTAGCTTTGCATCAAGTGTAATTACCTAAGTATTTGAGTATGAAAACGGAACATTATTTGAATTGACTGGAATAGGCGCAATTCGTTTATTTGTAAAAATATGTGTAATGACTTGCTTTCCTTGAGTTTTATATGCCATATTTTGGTCCAGTTGTTTACCTGATTCGCGAATATCTGTAGTTTTTGAGTTGTCTTTATATTATTATTATATCTAAAGTAAATATTTGATACCCACATATCATGCTACTTGCACCTTTTATATTGTTCGATGTATAAAAGTTTAAGGTAACCTGCTAACAAAAATCATACTAACTTGTATATTTATCTGCTATGTACAAGTATGCAAATAAAATGTGCAAACACTTCTACTTTTTATTTTCCATTTTCCATAAATCAAAGAATATTTCATTATATTAGAGAAAGTGAACACTGGATCTGAGAGTAATACATCAAGGCATTTCCTCACACAGCAATCATCGGAGTGAATAAAGAAGTAGATTAAAGTAAACCACTGCAGAATCCACAACATGCAGTAATATCTCTTCGACCTGATGCATTGTGTTTCATATATTAGTATAAGCGTCAATAAGCATTGCATAGTAAATAGCAAGAAGCACAGCAATATGAACAAAATTTGGTGAAAAAACATAGAATTTTACTCGTTGATTCTTTTTATTATCTCACACAATATAGAACAAAATTAAGTGAAAATATGAACAGGATGGGACGACTGTCAGCTGAAAAACCTCTTCACAATGCAGTCAGACAAAACGAACGTTATAAGCTTAGAGCGACAAACGTCGGATAAAGAGCCTCATATTCCATTATTTGAATAACGTACTTATATATTTTATTCATAGCAATTTAAAATCGTTTAGTGTTCCTGCGTTTAACAGAAAATTCGTGTATTACGAAGAGTGCGAGCCAGACAAAGAGAGGCACCAACAGACGACAGACGACCGTGTAGACGATTTAAGATGTTAGTTCTTTTCATCTTCAGGGAACGGGTCCGTCATTACGTTACAATTCCATTTGTGTTTGAGCGGAGTTTTGAAAGAGTAATTTGCTTTGTTACGTATTCCGAAAGTGTTTCTAAATCTACGCCCATGTCATTTTTTTTGTCGCACGCGGGGGTAGCAGCCTTTTGTCGTTCCGTGCGACAAGAGGAAAAAGGATAACTTTTTAGGAGGACGATTACTCGCCATTAGAGCATTAAATAGTGAATTGTTGGATGTTATTTTACGGTGTCGCTCGTTTTTCTTCGTCATTGTTTTTTTTCAGTATGTAAATAAAAAGGAGCTTAGAAGGATTTTACAAATGCCTACTTAGTATAGCGCCTTATACACTACATATTGGTAATGTCATCTATTTAATATTGGCTTGATGATACCTCTTAAACATACAATTCAAAACAGCCAGGCGTTAGGGAAACGGCGAGTCGTCAAGAGAATTTGGCTAATGGAAATTGCGTATAGTATTGAGGGGCCAACCCAGGCAGTCTTGCAGATCAAAGTCAGTAAGGTAATTGTACCCAATATGGCTTAATTAGGTTTTTTTCGTCAGTGATGGAATGGTATTTTAACCGACTTGTTGTGAGAGCACGTGGTATTCGTAATAGTGGCTAAATTTTGTGCGAGTAAGTATCTGTATTTAATATATAGCTAGAGTTGGTGAAGAAAATTGAAATTGTACATGTAAGTAGCACGTTAATTCTGTTTTTCAATGACACAACCATGTTTTAATGTATTACAACACATCTACTGGTATTACAGACAATGGACCGTATGATCTCTATTAGAAAGTCTCAAAATCTGAACCCAGGTAGGGCACAAAAATTAAATAAATTTCATCTTGAAGATTATTTTCCAAACTCAAACAGGTTTTCCAGAACAATAATAAATTTGGTAAACCCGAGAGGCTTTTCAATATGGATGAGAAAGGTTGTAGACTTAATTTGCACAAGGAACCAAAAGTTTTAGCCAAAAAAAGAAGCGAGGAGAGTTCATATCATTGGAAGTGACGGTTGTCTCATGCCCAAATGCTATAGGGTCAGCCATTCCTCCGATGATCTTGTTCAAAAGCAAAATAATAAAACCAGAATTTGTTGATAATCTACCACCTGGTTCAGTTTACCGTATGATCTAGAAAGGCTCAGTGACAACAAAATCCTTTGTTAATTGGCTACACCATTTTCGAAGCTACAAACCTCCAGGGCGCTGCTTACTAACTTCTGATGTCGCCAATAGCTACTTACATTATGACAATGTGAAAAATGCTGATCAATATGATACTGTGTTATATTGCCTTCCATCTAATACAGCACATGAACTCAGCGGGGTGTTTCGGTCTTTTGAATACCATTGGGACCAGCAAGTGATGTTGTACTGGCACAAACATGGTGAAAGAACTTTAACGAACCAACGATTCGGAAAAGTGTTTGCCACAGTTTGGGATCAAAGTATGACACCATCAAACATAAATGCAGGATTTAGAGCTACTGGCGTATTTCCTTTTAATTCAAATGCAATTCCTAAAATTGCCTACCAACCAAATATCTCATTTACCATTTATAGAACAAGCAGAACCTCAGGCGACAACTCCGATAATTTCCTCGCCACTTCTCCGCAAACTAGAACTTCAAGTATGTCAACACGTAAGCGCCCCAAAATGCGTGGTATTCATTGACGAAGGTATCCTGATTTTCCCAACCGGACTGATCAAGAGAATTAACCTGGAAATGGCGAATTAGATGCCAACACAAGCACATTTTCCGACTTGTTTCATACTCCAATCAGGAAGACTCCGAAGATGACTACTAACAGACAAAATTCTATCAACAGTAGAGCTGTTATTTAAAAAGAGTCACTATTGTCCAATAAAAATGGAAGATGTAGCTTCAAAATTGACAGGTAAATCACCTCCTTCTGCATTTTGTAAGACCTCGCATTAGGTAGGCATCAAATAAGTCTAAAAAAAAGAATCGTGGTATTGTTACGTCTGCAAAGAAGATGCGGTAAAGGATATGCGCATGTGCACTTCCTGCGCAACCTACGTTCATGCAGAATGTGTTGGTTTAACCAAAAGTGATAACGATCATTTTATATGCCCAAATTGTGTAAATTAGTCTAATTTTTTTTTTTATTTATTCTGAATATTTTTTTGGTTCAAAGTTATAGGCCACAGGTACAGATTAGCCAATATGGCCTAAATCTATTTTTTTTAATTTAGTGGGTTTCTGGTTGACGAAAATTATTAAAATTTATACATTTACTTTCTAAGAAGTTACTCTTTTACACAAATTCTTTACATATCTATAAAATATTGAAGACAAAATGTAATTAGAATTTAGAAATACCATAAAAAACGAGTAATCTGTCTCAGCTGTTGTGATGTTTATTATTAATAACAATGCGACTTAGTAAATCCTATTTGATTGTATTACTAAAGGCAGTAGCCACGCATCTTTATGAGTAATTTTATTTTGTTTGAACAGCATATTAATACTAAATATTTTACGTTGGGTACGTTTTTCTCGTAATGTCTAAGGTATCATCTGCAGAAGCTGATCAATATGTATAAATCCACCCAAAATGCAATCTATAATATTTTAAATTACATTTATAATAGTGTATAATATATACACTATATAGTATATATAAAACTTGAGCAGTTTACTGCATTTTGATACAGCAACTAATAGAAAATTTTTTTCAACTCTCAATTTATCAAAGAAAATAATTATTTACACAGAATCTATCAAGGTTAGACGTACCTATAACATCCTTAAAGAAATCACATTTTTATTTAATTTATTACAACCTACTAATGAACTGAATTACAAAGAAACATTTTGTTTTCCTCCATTCAAAGTTTTTGCTTCTTATATAAAGTATGTACTAACACCAATCCCTTTGTAATATAATGTACTCCCATCACGGACGAAAACTTACACACTCGGACATCACAAATGAGAATTTCCTCCCTGACGATAAAAATAAATTGTTACTACTCAAACGCCCCAAGGACGACGATACCGGAATGGCGTTTTTTATTATGCAATAAAAGTAACTGGACATCCGATATTGGCTATCAAGATGAAAAAATGGACGTTCTTTTATTATCTATGAAATAAAAAAAGATTTTATGTAGCATAGGTGTCGATCGAAACAGACAGAAATACGATCTGTGGCGTGTGTACATTGAGTAAAATAGTTAAAACGGGCGCGCGAAGAAAAACTATTCGTGGAGAGACATAAATAAAATCGTCGATTTTGAGGTGTCTTACTTTCTCTATCTATTTCTTTTTCTCCTCTTCATCTGAGCGTGTTTACAGAACCGACGGGTAGTAAATACAACTGTTTATATTATTACAGTGTCGAAACGCTTAAGAACTCATAGTATTTAATTACTTCTAAAGATCCGTTTAAGATACAGTATCAAGCAAGACGACTTCGGTCTTGGTGTGTTTCGGATGTAAAAATGATAATGAATAGTAGGTATTTAAAACGTCAAGTGCTGACGAACTAATGAAATAAATTGAATTCTTTTTCTCTTTGATGTTTGAGTAGAAATTGTTTGAATAATTCTTTGAGTTACGGTCCAGCTGATCATATCAATTTCTAAGTAATATAAAATCCAAATTTCTCGGACATTAAAAAATTCATTAAAATACATTTAGGAATCCTGATTACCTCACGATTAATTAAAGACGTGAATAGTTTGATAAGTCTGGTAAAAGTCACTGTAAATTTATGGGAGAGTAATTGAAGAGTCTGTACAATAAAAAAAGCTTCGCAAAAAAGTTTTATTTTATTTATTTAAACAAAAATACATGTAAACATCTAAAAATGCATTTGAATTCAAAAATAGGATATAATAGTATAATATTAAAGAACGAGTGTCATAAAACACGTCTTGCTGCACGAGCCCAAGTTAATGGGCGAGTGCAATAAGTATCTTATGACACGAGTTCTTTATGTTATTTTTCCTAATCTGCCTCTTTTTATCATTTCTTTTATAAAAATAATGGGAATTCCAAAATGTAGTAATTTTTGTGATTGTTGGTAATATGTTATGATGACATTTGACGTACATTTAAAATTTGAATTTATCGCGATTTTTATATTTAATATTTGATACTTATATTTATATAAAATGAGTGCAAATATTTAAGGTACACCATCTAAAATTAGAGAAATTGTTGAAAGTGTCGTGAATAATTTACTTCCCCCTAAATCTCATAGCAATTATGGGAAGCAGTATATGAAATTTGAAAAATGGTGTACAGAAAAAGAACTTCATGTTATATCAGAAAACACTTTAATTGCCTATTTTCAATTACAAAATACTAAATGTAAACCATCAACTTTATCGACATTTTTTTCTATGTTGAGGTCTTGTTTAACTATTATAAGGATGTAGATATATCGCAGTATAAGAAATTACAGGCTTTCCTGAATGGTTTTCCTCAAGGTTACCTACCAAAAAAAAATTTAAAATCTTTGAATAAATGGATATTATTCAATTTATACAAGGAGCAGATAATAAAATATATTTGGTAATAAAACTATAAGTACATTTACATCTATCGTAGCTTAGGATATAATGGTATTAATTTGTAAGTAGCCTTGATAATAGGATACAATGGAGCTTGTAGACATCATTACCCATGCAAGTTTCTTTACAATGTCTCTTCGTTCTTCTCTGCGATCATATAACCGATAGGTCCAGCCCGCGACGGGCCATACATAGGCAACAATATACGTATGGAACGTAATGCTATGTGGCAACGTGTGTAAGAAAATCTTTACGGTCTTCTAACAATCCCGAACTTGCAACAGTTACAAGTTAAACTGTTTCGCCCTTTCGAGACAATAACCCCTAGAAATCTCGAGGAAGTGAGGCGGGAATTTTACAATAGGCTCGACTATTGTTTGGCAAGAGAGGGCGGTATTTTCGAATCCTATTTTGAGTGACTTTCTTAAAATTTGAATTTATTTTACAGAATTATTGATTTTTTTACTTTTATCTTTTAGAAAACGTTATTGTTTTTTTATTACTTAAAATTACTTTTCCGTAGCAGCTAAGAATACAATAATAATAATAAATTGAACCTTATTATGTCTGAAACAAATGGGCAAATTACGTATACAGAACGAATATGCAAACGACTATATCCTTGCGCGGTTTAAGTCTTACTAAATTTTTAACTGCAATGTGCTGCAATTGAAGCTGCTGCGGGTAGAGGGGTTTCGGTGGGGGTTTCGGTGTTGCCACTCATTGCTGACTATGGCCCGTTCCGAGCTGGACCTATCGTATATACCTTCTATCGCGTGGTAGCTTTCTATGGGCACTGTACCATGTGAATATTCATCGCGCTGTCCTATATTGGAGTCCCATACAGTATAATACTGTGAACAACCGAACACAGGACATTTCTCTTCAGACTGCTTGGTCCGTTGGTGTTGGGCATTAGTTTAGTGAGGCTTAATGCCCATTCTTCTGCCTTTGCATCAACTTTCTAGACATGTTTTCCGAATGAACGCCTTCCATCTAAAGTTACGACCAGGTATTTTATTATTTTTACAGCACTCCTTGCACGCTCTCCATCCTGAACCCAATTTTATTTCTCTTTCTTTTGGGATAACTATTTCAGTTTGATTCTAATTCCAATTGATGTCTGCCCATCCAGATGCTGATTCTTTGAAAAATGACATGTGTAATAAATATACGATGTAACCATGGTAACACATGGCCATACTTTACTCTTCAAAACGTTTTGAGAGGGGCGTTTACTAACAAATAGAACCTTATGCAACTTATATTACTCGCAGGACGGGTAGACGCAAGGGGGTGTGAGTAGGTGGAGGTAGACGATATTCGGTTCTGTCACAGCGCTTCGGTTTTATTCACAGATTCTGTTATAGATGAAGGAATACAACTATAGATGAGAAACATAATGTATAAAGAATGAGTACTTACAGAACTGTTGATGTTGATGTTCTATAATAAGCCAATTTTCGCTTGCCCATAACTTATATTATTATACACTCGAATATTATAGGCATATATGACATTTCTTTTTAATTACAAACTGTCACTCTGACTTAAGTCTGGAATAGCTGACCAATTCCGATAGATTTTCGTCTTCGCTAGGACCGGTAGAGATACCGTAAAGTGGGGATAGACGACGCAATAGCTTGGAAAAACCTCGTGTGAAATGTGTGTGACAATGTTTACTATTTAATGTGTTTTTTTCTGTGACGGGAAAAAAGTTGACTTTTTATCCTTCTTGACAGATAATAAAATGTCAGTTTTTCAACCCGGGCAAAAAGTAAGTACTTTTTTCCCGGGGAAAAAAGTGCCCACTTTTTGCCCGCTTAAATTGACAGATATTTGATTATTTTACAGGTTTCCATTAGCAACGCAGGTGTAATGTCACTTGAAATGTCACATCGATTGATTTTCTGACTTTAATATATAGTATTTACGTATTTTTTTCAATATTAAATCGTCGTTTTTCCCATCACAGAAAAAAATAGTGTATTATACACGGGAAAAAAATTAGATTTAAGCTCTCGGTAATTTATATAAACCTTACCTCGAGCTAAAATCTAATACTTTTTTCCCTTGTATAATAAATAACTATTATCTTCAAAAATAATTACAGAAAGTGTTTTTTTTTTATATCATTCATCAAATGTGCAGCTGGCGCGTGAAAGTTGTTTTTTCTTTTGTGTATCGGCCTTAGTAGACATTAATTGAATTCATGCATTTTTGTCGTTATATCTAAGACACATAACTTTTTTAAGAAAATAAATTAGTACAAAAACTGACCTTGACATTATAAATTGATGCCTTTTGCATCACTAACCCAAATTTGAGATTCTAAAATTACAAAATAAATTCAAAAAACGCGAAACGGCGATGCCTTAGTTTTCGATAGGTAAACGTTCCTCTTAAAATAGTTCGAAAATGTTCGTTACATCCGTTAGTAGCAATTATGTATAAATATATCTTTTATAGACCAAAAATTTGTTTTAACCGAACATCTCTCGTATTTTACTACATTGAACGGTAAGATCTTGGCAATACAATTCTGCCGTTAAACAGATATACCAACCTTAAACTAACTACTAAACGAGCCCAATCTGTCGAAGTGTTTATGCCATCTGTAAAGTAAGTTAACAGGTTAAAAACGAAACAGAACAAGATTTCAAATTTAAATGGCACTGGTTAAATTTAAGGGGGTTGAATAATTTAGGGCTGTCGTGTCCTTAGTCGTCGCTGTAATCTGATTTCTTTTCAATTATTCGCTTTAATTGACATTGTTTTGATGCTTTTCCGTAACTAATTAAAATTCTCACAGTTCAACTGCTCGTCGTCACCCCCTCCATCTCTACGGATGTTTTCACGCGTCATTAATTGCGAACGCAAAGATGTCGGGAGGAGTCATTTAACCGGGAATTCACAAAGGGTTATATTCTATATTCTTAAGTACGTGTAAAGTTAATGGGTTGGCAGACGCAATTGATGCATTTCATTACAGTCCGTAAGTTTCGATTAGCGCCCTTAACATATTGAATTGAATTAATTCAATACTATTGCACATAAATATAGAATATGTATTGTTGCAGCAAAAACTTTTGACTGGTCTTAAGACGAGCGATTGGGAAGGCAATACATGGTCAACATAGTAATTCCCAGATTATTCCTAAAGATTCCAATTAAATTTTAAGGTGTATAAAGAGAGATTGTATTATTCACTTCCTCAATATACAAGAGAGAGCAGATAATAAAACCGATGAGGGAGACAAAAATATCAGGAAAGCTAGTGAGATTGACAGAAATGACGATGAAACAGTCAAAAGAAGCACTAATGACGGACGAAGGTGCAAGTGAAGACATCCAAATTAATTTGAAAATGTATGGTTATTCTTTTCTCTTAAAATTGTTAAGTCTAGAAAATTTAAACATTCATTTGATTCCTTCTCAATCGTAAACTTAATATTCTGATGTAAATTAACGAGCATATTTAGCATCTGCAAATATACGTATTCCTATTCATTAGTAATATTCTATTATGTTATGTTATAAAAACCTATAATTACCTTCTTGTAAATTGCTTGTTAACATTAAATTTGAAAATTTTGCTTTATGGAAGATGTTCGAATGTGCATATTTTCTCTTTACCTACAACAGTTTTTGCAAATTATTCATACTCTATGTTTATGTTCGTCCTAATATTCATATATTATAGCTATTAAATATTTATCAATTAATATTGTAATTAATCATTATTAGTTTACATTTGTGCACAATAACATATTTAAAAAGAAAATAATGAATATTTACACTTTGGTTATTATTGCCTTTAAATTTTTCCTATTTACTGCTATAAAGCCGCACGTTGGGCGCCAATAAATTATGCACAGTGATACAAAATATTAATTTGCACGCTGATATTTATTTTTATTAATAGTTATAGAATTTAGTATTTCTGAAACTTACTTAAAATAATTAGAATTAAAATATATGTAAGTAGCCTTGCTTTGATATTTTAAAATTCTCACTCTACATACCTGTAAGCGCATAATAGAAGGGGATGCAATGGCATATCCTCAAAATATAGTTTGCCTTGCATTCATTGAAACAAGTCAACTGATTATACATTTTAGTCCATTTTAAATTTCCCTTTTCATAATTTCAATCATTAAATATTTTTATTTAACATGGGGTTACTGTATTTTCTTACTTCTTTATTAAGGCTATACGCCCGGCCTCGAAATCGTTTTTCCCATTTCCTAATCGTATTTTTCATGAAAACCTTACCGAATATACACGCTAATTTAAGAAAAAAATGCTTTTCAATGGATAAATCGTAATTTCTTCGAAATTGTCCAAAGGGCCCTAAATAAAAATAAAAATGTAAGAAATTTCAAAAAACAAGCCTTATTTAAAATTATGTAACACTCAACAGCAATACATAAATTTTATTTTTTCTTAATTTTTAAAAATAAGGTCACGAAACGGAAAACAAAATTTTGAAATTTGGGCGAAATTCACTGAAATCAAATAGAGTATGTGGTACGCTCGCACATTGTGTCGAGACGTAGCTCCGCCTACCATTTCGGGCAGTTTCTACGCAGTTTGTAAAATACTTCTGAGATCGGTGTATGTTAAGAAAGTAATCGTTACTCGGACATTATTTTATCGAAACCGTTGATATTTTCTTTACAATATAGTGTACATATACAGTGTCAGCGTCACAATACTTCCTTATACTACGTATCAGAAAGTAAAAGCAATATCTCTTCCCGTCCCTAACGCTATACCTGCTAGAAGCGCATGCTAGGACTCACACGGCTTGCGAGCAGGGAGTATAATTATTATATTTGACTCGCAATAATTTGCTTCTGAAACGATCTAGAAATTTATTTCTTGCACAAAAAATAATTTTGGAATGTTGGCTTTATTTTGTTTCACATATATATGGGTAAATTCTGAAAAATAAGATTAGTTACTCGATAGCTGAAAAATATCTTACACAAATTGGTGGTCTACTAAAACTTTTTTTTTTTATAAAATTTACACACCATAAAGAAAAATCGAAAACACTAGTATCATCCAAATACTTTAGGGTATAACCTTTAAAAAAACAGATCCCTAGCTCTCTGCATTGCTGAGATATCACGAGATAAGTATTAATAATTGAAGAAAATGAAAATTTTAAAATTTACACAAAAAAACGATTTTTCGACCTTTTTGCGATTTCGATTTTATTTTCCAACTCAAAATTTGAATCCGGCAGGTGATTTTACATATCCAGCTTCACTTTTTTTGTGTGTTTGAGAAAATATAGATTGTATAATTTAGGGGCGGTTGCTTCCCGATTGCCAAACATGTGGGCCAACCGGCGATTATCTGAGACCATAACGCAGCCATAAATTACAGGCAGATTAGATTAGGTGACAAGTTCTTTTCTCTATCTTTTTCCTCAGCATAAGACAGAGCAGGCGGACCCTTAAATATTTGTCTTTTATTTACATTTGCACGAAAAGCAGTGGTACGCCCATTTCAAATCGAACTCAGCTTGAAGCGGGCGTCCAGCCTTAAACCAACATGCTCTAGTTACGTCTTTTAAATATGTCAAATCCCTGTCTGCCATGAAAACATGGTTGTACGCCTACACTCATAAACCTATCGCTCCGCAACGCATAAGAATCTGTACCAAATTCTGTATATTGCGTACCATGTCTGATGAGAATCTGGAATATGTATATCTGAATATAATAAATGAACGATCTTAATATCCATATCTATATAGATCTACCGCAAAAACGCTACAATTTTACCTCATTCTCTGGCGTGTACGCAAGTGAAAAGAAATAATCCTTATACGCAAGTTGGACGTACGCATACCTAATAAAGCTGCTCTCACGTTTTTATAGTTGTATAGATCAAAATGCATTTTACATTTTATTCGGAACATTTCCCTTCCAACAGGGCATTTAATAAATAAAGAATTTCAGGGGGAATAATTTCCCCCACATCGCATGTTCAATCGCCCAATGTAAAATTAATAATTACAACAATGGTGTTCATTGCAACATGCGAAATTTATGCTGTGAGATTTTAATATATAATTAAATTATAATACGGGACGGACGAGGCATTTCGCTGTATTAAATGCCGTGAAATGAATATTTAATATTCAAGAACTGTGTGTGCGATGGCGTGATTGGAAATTCACATTTTCGAATATTCCATTTTGTATCGCACTCAGTTTCCGCTTGTTATTCAGTTATTATTTTTTCACGAGCCATTTTCATCACGTCGACGATAAATACTGTGCAAAATAGGAGCTTGTTTGATGTCTAGTGCGCCCCGAAAAAAATGGTAATTTGAAATGCACAAATAGTTACAAAAAAGTGCGGGTGTGCAACGTTTCAAACATGAAATTGAATCAGAGTTAGTAGCGACAATAATATAAGTTTTCGATGGTTATTATGCGCATAAAGTATTCTTGTTTATTGACTGTAAATACAAAATAGATTGCATGATATTAGTGCGCCATCCAAATTAACGATTCTGCATTTTTGGAATTCTGAAAAAAATATTTGTAACAAGTTTCTGCGTTTGTTATGTATTAAATCATACGAACAATATACACTCTATGAAAATTGTGAGAATTTCATAGGGAATTTCGTTGAGAAAATTGATCATCCATCCTCAATCAGTCTTTTTTTCTGGGAAAACTCATTAGTGAAAACCAAAATGGGTATT
This sequence comes from Amphimallon solstitiale, assembly GCA_963170755.1. NCBI lineage: Eukaryota > Metazoa > Arthropoda > Insecta > Coleoptera > Scarabaeidae > Amphimallon > Amphimallon solstitiale. The sequence continues at coordinate 145,792,955 of OY720678.1, forward strand.
GAACACTTTTTCTATTTTTGTTTTAAAACTGTCTTTCCTATTTGCAAAAATATTGGAATACAGGGTGTCCCAGAAATAAAAAGACAGAGTAGCAGAAATCGGAAGCTAGATTGTGTAAAAACGTACCCTCAAAATATCAAGTCTTTATTCGTGCGCAGACGGCAGAAAAAAAATAATAAAGAATTCAATTGACCTTACGCCGACTCTGGACTAAATATCCACCTGCTTTACTTTCACAATCGGTTCTTTTCAGGACCACCATAAGGAGGAGGAATAAATACTTCATAATAAATATCAAACCTTTAATTACTTTAATTTTCCCCTGCTAGAAAAAAATAATTACATTCTTGATATTTACTGTAAACTAGAAAAACTACGATTTATTGAATATTCTAAAATAATAATAATGAGCTGTTTCCCACTGACAAATACATTAAAGAGCAACAACCTTCCTATTTTAAAAATAAAAAAATCTTTTATTGTCTGCAATAAAGTGGGTCGCCCATCTAGCAAAAAATATGTTTCATATGAATGAGTACGATTTAACGGTTTTTCCCGTTTTATACGAATAAAAGCGTATTTTTCTATGACTAAATAGAATCTTTTCCTTTTTTCACTCAACCGATCCTGAACGACAAACAACACAAATTGATCACCCAGATATGGAAAGAAGAAAGTATGGTAGGAGAATGGAGCACGGCGATGTCACGTTTACAAAAAAAGGTGAGTAACATAAGTGTAAGAACTACAGAGGAATATCGCTGTTGTTATAACGTATAAAATACTCACAAGTATACTGCGACAGAGAATAATTGAGTATGGAAAGGAAATCATAGGGGAGCATCAGGCAAGTTTCAAAGAGGTGCGATCAACCATTGACCAGATCTTCACCACCTGGCAAATTCTGGAAAAAGCATGGGAATATAATGTACCAATCTATGAGTTATTCATTGACTTCAAGGAGGCTTACGACAGTATAGACAGGAACAGGCTATATGATATAACTAGCTGTCCATCAATCTCTTCGAGCTTGAATCGCCTTTTCGCGCCCGCTTACAGTTTTATTACAGTTCCCTGTAAAACGCCAAAAAAATCATTTTTGATTTTCTAAACTTTTGGCACACCTTGTATAGACGTATATTTTTGTCCACGAACTACTGTCACTGTGACAGGTGGAACGACAATTTAAAGCATCTTAACGTCAGTCTGACTTTTCGTTGTTGAAGTTTGAAATTTAGATGCTATTTAGCGTAATACTAAGACTTGACACTAAAAGATTCATAGTGTTATTAGTTTTCCACAATGCAAGGACTAAATCATTATTAAAAAAGTAATATCAGATTTATTTTAGTTTTGCATAATTTGACCTGTCAATTATCATGGCCCACAAACGTCATTTTTGGGCTGTAATATTTAATAATAGTCATACATCTTTTGACACACCTTTTGAGCTTTGATATAATGCAAATTTGTGAACAATGCATGCCCATTACACAGAAGAATCAAGTTTTAAATAAAATGTTGGTATAGGATAGTATGACTTATTAATTTTATTTATAATAGTGAATTTATAACTGGCTTCCGTATTAGTAAATTAGTTTCATTTGTCTGCTCTGAAATTGTTCCTGTCAAAGTGAGTTTGCAGTGGCATTGAGTCCTCGCCTGTAGATCCGTGCTCTGGCAATATCGGTTGGTGAGACGATCCTATTATAATTTAAATAGTTAGGAGTGACGCGGGTAGTTGAACTGAAAACAATCACCAAAAATAATACAGACTGACGTGGGAATATCTGTGTAAACATTTGGTTACACACACTTAAAAAGAATATCATTCCTAATTGTTGGATCATTTCGTGATTCTTATTAAGAATTTAAGGAAAAATAACACAAAAAGTTAGTTCATGATTACAACCAATCGATCGAAATAAGAGCGACCAGCCTGGAACACGATCATCATGAACCATCAGCAGAATGCTCGATTAACAATTTGATTCAATGGTGTACATATTTTCAAACATGTCCCATTAAATGATTGAACGGTGACCATACTTCAAACTTTCTACTGACAATCAAATTATTTATTAGTAGTAATTGTTGAATTAGGCAGGAATATTTACTTTAATAAATTGAATAGTTACAAAACATTACATTGGAATTTGATTCATCTGTCACCTAGTAATAATAATATAAATCATATTTTAAGCTAATTGTCTAATATATAGGCAAAACTAAAATTGATCTTTCATCTGTGTCGATCGACCACCATATTTAATGCGTAGACTTGTTGTATTATTTATGTATAGCACAAATGACGCCATTTTTGACGTTTCCCGGCAAATGTCATCGCGAACTAAAATTGATTGCTGGTTTTGGTAGTTTATAACCTGCAACCCTTCAATTTTGACATTTACTGTAACATTTAACTTAACATTTAGTGGCATTTTAGGTATCATCGTCATATGTGCCGTTCGACCTCCATTTATATGTCATCATGACAGCAGTTCGTTGAAGTGTATTCGTTCACAGGTAAACTTGTGAAAACGAAATGACAGTACTTAACGAAATTGTCGTTAAAATTGTCAAATGTAAGAGACAATATAATATGATGAACTTTAGCAAAATATGTTTTAAACTTACAGGTCATTGAGAGAATTAATTAATTTTCATATTAAGTTAGGGCGTTATTTTTTTTAATTCATTATCTAATTTAATAATTTCTCTAGCAGCATTTTTTGAATTTCGCGGGTGTTTTAAGTTTGCACTGGGCGCAATAAAATAACATAAAGTTAGTAATTTTACTGCAGAATTGGTGAATAGGAATGTAATTTTATGAATAAATGTTTCTACGTTTATTTTTTGACCAATCTTCTACTTGGGTACACGGTTTGTGTAGTAATTTCATAATAAAATGTAAATTAGCCTTCGTAGCCAACGTAAAACACTTGCGAAATTCAAGAAATGTTGCTAGGGTTATATGTGATTTAAAAAAAGAATTTTTACCATATTAATTCTTACTTACAGTTACTCATCACCTGATGAAACAAAGTTTGGCGAAACGATATTGTAGTGATATTATTAAATAATTTTTGAAACTAAGTTTACGTATTTTATTTATTCAGTTAATTCTTAATCACCATAACAATATGTAAATGAGATTAATATTTACTTACTCGTATAATACATATTATTATATATCTGGATAGAGATATATCTACAATCTTTGGAGCACAGACACAAATAATATTTTTTATATTAGCTCCATAAAAGTCTCGTAAACGTTTTACTATATACACAAGGAATATTCATTGCTTGTGAAGCACTACTCATCATGGTCGGCAACGCACAACCGACGACAGTTTATGCTCTTCTGTAAATAAAAACACCCAGAGCCGTCTACAATGTTAATAACAATAATATGACACAGTAAAAATGTATGTATACAACACTGGCCCAAGGATACAATATGTTTATCAACAAAAAAGAGCGATATTTCCGTTTTAATGTCCCTAGTCGTAAATCTATATTTAGAGGCGTTGGCGTTAAATTCCTTGCTGTGGAAACGATGTGTGTATACTATATATGCGTGTGCCTATAAAATGAGGAATTTCAATTAATTACTTTGGGAAATTACGATGAATGGGGGGATCGTTTCTACAAAAATGAGAAAATGGGAGAGAAGCCAAAACAACAAGGGCGTCTCTTAAAATACTATATTTCATCAAGTAAGAAAAGGAAACTAATTAAATGAATTTTACTCTCGAGATTATGCATAAAAATTTCCGCAAGTAACGGACCCATAAATTAAACCTTCATCGCATTTGTACGGCTTTGCATTGAATTGGAAATAATTTTGTGTTGTACAAATATCTAATAGACTTAAAGGCGTTAAATTAAACCTAATAGAATCCCTTGAAATTAATAAAAATAGACCCTCTAATAATTTAATTAACGATCAGTTAGAAACAAATAACTCCCCCTTATTAAATGTATTTTCATAATGTACACACAGTGTTCAACAGATCACCCCCTCTTCATAATTTTTGCCATATTGTTAGATATATAAGAGTATGTGTATTATTGTATTCATTTCTGAAGAAGCCACTGTGTTGCCGAAACAATTGTCAATATTAACCCTCTATTGCACATAATTTTTGTTTTGCCTCATTTTTTTTATATCATGTCTTTTTGCATGCTTAACACATAAAAAATGTTCAAAAAATTTTTTGCCTATAATTTTCCAAAAAAAATATTTTTTTTTTGTTCCCATGTGGGAACATTGTGCACACAAGACATGGACACTAAAAAAAGTTGTACTTCAAAAAATTATATTTGTTGTAGGGGAGAGTGGGGTACATTCGGCACTGGGGTAGATTCGTCATATTATAAAAGAAGAACTATTTTTTAAACTTTCCGCCAAAATCGTCAAGAAATCTCTTCCGTCAATCCTCCGTTTTGTATGTATAACGTATTGATGATGCCAGTTGTGTATTAGGTATTCTTAGTGCAATTCTGCACTGCAAAACTATTATATTTATAATAGAAATAAATGCACTGCGATTTAGCCGTATATTACAATAATGCGCCTAAAAACAAAATCAGGTCCCACCTAACCTCAACTTAGGCATGTTTTATGTGGGTATTATGGATAGTAATAATTGTACATGTGGGGTACATTCGGCAGGCAGTAGTGGGGCAGATTCGTCATACTGCCGAATCTACCCCGTGCTTTATCTAGCTAGGCACTTCCTATTGTAATATAGCTGTAGTTTTATTACAATAAGTTTAAGACTAATTTATGTTTGCAGATGCCACGCACATACATAAAAAAAAACAGATCGCGTCAGCATTAATGAAAATATAATGAATTCGGCCATACGAGAATGTCTCGCGGGACGATTAAAAGTCAAGGAAGCAGCTAGGCAATATGGCCTTAAAAGAACTACCCTACAATCTAGAATTATTAAGAGAAAGAGGTTGTTAGACGAAGTTCCTAGGAATTATGATGATTCGGGAAATGAAAGTGAAGATGATGGCCCCAAATACAATAGCAAATACACTGCAAAACAAGTATTTACTAAAGAGCAAGAACTGGAACTTAGCGCATACATAAAAAATTCATCAAACTTACACTACGGATTATCATACAAGCAAATTAGAATTTTGGCATTTGAATTTGAAAAATCACTTCCCAATTGTAAGATGCCTGAGAATTGGGAAAAAAATAAGATGGCAGGTATGTATTTTCTTTTACATTTGTTTTAACAAACATGTTTTATTCCTTACTTCCTTTGTAGGACCAGACTGGCTATATAGTTACATGAAGAGGCATCAAGATCTTTCGTTGCGAAAACCAGAGAGCACTAGTTTGAGTCGTTCAATCGCATTCAATAAACCTGTAGTGGATGACTTCTTTAGAAAATATGCTTCTGTCCTGGAAAAGTACAAATTTCGTGCCGAACAAGTGTGGAATTTGGATGAAACAGGGATCACAACTGTTGCAAGGCCTGTGAAAGTGGTCATCACAAAAGGGAAGAAGCAAGTAGGTCAAATTTCTTCAGCAGAAAGGGGCTCGCTGGTCACGTTTGTAGGGATCGTTAACGGTGTTGGCGCGATGGTTCCTCCTGTTTTCGTATTTCCTAGGATTCGTAATCCCTCTGAATATTTATCAGAAGGGTCGCCTGTAGGATCTATTGCACTAGGAAATAAGTCCGGTTGGATGACCGTAGAATTATTTCCAAAAGTTTTGGAACACATCGTGAATATTACTCGCTGTTCTGTAGAAAAAAAAAATTTGCTGCTGATAGATAATCACGAATCTCATGTGTCAGTTGAAGCAATAAGGTATTGTAAAGCCAACGGGATAGTTTTACTTTCTTTCCCACCTCATACGTCGCATCGGCTCCAGCCTTTAGACGTGGGAGTTTATGGCCCCTTCAAAACACACCTGGCTACTGCATTTAACGATTGGATGTTAGCACATCCAGGTCAGGCCATAACCATAAGAAATATAGGATATTTGGCAAACAAGGCGTACGAAACTGCATTTTCTTTCAAAAATATTACTCACGCGTTTAAAAACACTGGATTATGGCCAATCAACAGGCTAATATTTTCAGATGAAGATTTTGTGGCGAGTAGTGTTACAGATAGGCCTTTAATTCCAGATGAAGCTTTACGAAAACCTCCACTTGATGATAACAATCCTGCCGCCCTTGAAAATAATGACACACATGGGGATGTTTTACCAATTGATGTTAATAATGAGAATCTAAATTCACAAGATGGTACTGCTCAGGACGTTTTACAGTTAGAGCAACCTTCAACTTCCGGTCTCAGTCTGGAGAAACTGGTTCCTTATCCCAAAGCTGCCATCAGTAAACCAAGAAATAGTAAAAGAAAATCAAAATCGACAATTTACACGGACACTCCTGAATTACTGATAAGAGAAAATATAGAATTAGAGAAAAAAAGAAAGCTAGAAGTTAAGAAGCAACCGACGGTGAAAAGAAATATATTTGACAACGTGAAAAAAAGGCAGAAAATTGAGGAAGACGAAAGTCAGTCAAGCGATTCTGATATCTCATTGGACGATGTTAAATCCAGCAGCAGTGACGATTTTGAAGAACTGGAAACTGCTTCCGAAAGTGAGCTTGAAATTGGCAATTATGTTCTCGTTAAATTTTGTACAAACTCTGGAGCAGTAATTCATTATGCAGGTCGCATTGAACAAATAAATTCCCCTACGTACACAATTAGGTTTATGAGAAGAAGAGGATTTACTCAAAAAATTTTTTTCCCACCGGTAGGAGACAGAAGTGACATTAATATTGCGGACATTGTAGCCAAACTTCAAACTGTATCTCAAACTGGTACTGCAAGAACTTCTTCCATGTTTACTTTTAGTTATAACTTTGGTTCATTCATTGTTAAATGATTATTATTAATTTCCAACTTAAATATATCAGTTAAATAACATTGAGTTTATAGTGGTTTCACGGGACGAATCTACCCCACACCTTGGCCGAAAGTACCCCACCAACGGGGTACTTTCGTCACTTTTCCACATTTTGAAAAAATGCAAATAATCATGTAAAATAAGCAATATAGACGGACAAGGTTTTGTGCAATTTTTTCTTAGTCTATGTAGATGTGAACTATAAGTAAAAATTCATTTTATAAAAATGCATGTCCATTTTACGATTTTTTTAATAAAAAAGGGCCGAATGTACCCCACTCTCCCCTACTTATACATTGTGATATGTAAAAAATTAGTTTTTTTTCTCATACAAGCATAAATATACTTTGCATTTCGAACAATACAGCCTACTTTTTCCTGTGCAATTTTCCAATCTGCAACGATTACGTTTGTTCGAATGCATCACCCAATGACCAATCCCATCTAATCTTGTTTCTAATGCAGGTTGTTGTCCCCTAGGTTTCTTTTGCATAGTCTCTGGAAGTGGGTCCTTGCTAGGCCTTCCGCATTTCGCCCTATTTTGTATGGAATTGTTGTCTCTCAAAGTAGTCAACACTTTTGCTAATTCAGTTCTGAACTGCAAAAGGGAGATGTTCACCTTGTTCTGAGGTTGGTCTTGACTGTGGTGTTCGGCAATTCTTCTATACAACAACCATGAGTTGCATGTAATAACATCTAGCATGTGAAAGCACAATCGATGGTACCATTTCTTAGATCGGATGTGAATTCGGTACAATCCAAGTATCGAATCGAGAAGATCAACTCCTCTCATATGCTTATTGTATACCTGCACAATATTTGGGCAGTTAATCTCTTTCCTGGTGTTATCAGTCTTGAAAAACCGCTGAACCTTATGTAGTGGCTGGCTGCCAACGAATGTGGAAAGCAATGTCACCACTTTATTGTCATACCACTGTACACATCTCAAGTGCTGGTTTTCGTGGGTTCCTACTTGTTCCAGATAGGAACCTCTTCCTTTCCGTTTCCGTTCTTTTTCTGTGAGAAAACTGCACCCCATTAGTCGATTTATCCTCACCGTGCCCACACAATCAATGCCGTTCTGTGCCAAATAACACAACAGAGGAATGCCTGTGAAATAATTGTCACAATATAGTTTGTGGTGCATATTTTTTGGCACGTTGCGACTCATGCGGTAAACCACATTACTTGCAGAACCGAAATCATCTTCTCCATCTGTTGCAACTACCTTCCCACTGAACAATTCAAAGTCATAAGAAAAGCCACTAATTCCAGAAAGTACCCATATTTTGTAACCCCACTTGTGAGGCTTTTTCGGATTATATGTTTTTATAGAAATCCTGCCTTTAAACGGCATTATTTGCTCATCACAAGCCAAATGTTCCTCCATTGGAATTTTGAGACAGACGTACATGATCAATGACAGGTTGATTTTTTTCTGTCTTGTTCTGCATTTGTGTGTTGTCATTAAAATGAAGATTTATTTTAAGTATCTGAAAACGATTAACAGTCATAGCATCTGCAACCTGAGCAATTCGGGTATCTGCTGACCAGTAGTTCCTAGAGGTAGCCAATTTGATGATCGACATCCACAGTAAGACTCCTATAAATTTTTGTATTTCGTTGGTTGATGTGACCAAAGGACGATTGGGTTTTTTTTTGCACAGAATACAGCACGCTCATATCTATTATCACAGAATATGGGGTGGTAAGCTTCAAAACTTCATCTGGCAAAGTATCGTTAGCACTAAATTTTATGCTTTCGTCGTTTTTTGTGGTAGTCTGTTCTTTTTTCCAATGGATTTTCTGACGTTTCGATTGAGGCTGAGATTTAGAAGTAGATGGAGCAACAAAATTGCTCAACGGGAGCTCGTCTCCTGAACTGAAATGTTCTAGATCCTGTTGGTGATTTTCAACAAAGTCGTTCTGAATGTTGGGAATTTCATTTTCACTTTTTTTTCACACATTTCTTACTGTCGCTAGGAATATCTCTGATTTAATAAACATCGCTTTTGTTTCCATAAAATGATTTAGAAGGAATAGGTGAAAAGTTTTCTTCCATCGTAAGTTTGTAGTGCCCCTGAACGGTGTTCCCGAACGGTACCAGTTACCTGAGTTCACATGTATAGGTAAATACATACAAAATACCAAAAACCAAATCATTCATACCTTCAGCAGGCTTTAATGCACCTCACAGTATTTTTTTTGACAAAAAAACACTCTTTGAAACCACAGTATACAATTCGCAAAATCATGAAATATCCTAACCACAAAATTGCTCGGGCGCTCGCATAGTCTATTTATATTTCATAACCAAGGCCAACTGTATTTGACATCGCTGCGCGATATAAGGCCGTCACATAACTCGAATTTTCTGATTCTTATAACCTAAAAATATTATCAGTATGTGGCGCTATCTATCCAAAGCATAATAAACTGCTTGGTAAATTATTTTAAATCTTGGAAGGCATATATATTTTAAATTTGAGTTTTGAACGTCAGCTTGACGGCAATTTCAATTTGAAATTAAGGTAAAATTCTAAAAATGTTTAGGAAATGTATTATTTGTGAAGAAAGAAATGCTTCTTTCGAAATTCCTAAGCCTGATATCCGAGGATTATGGATAAATATTCTTCAAGAATTTTGTGATAATCTTATCAAAAAAGCACTTTTTATTTTTAAATTTTATATTTAAGAATAAAATAATCTGTGGAATAATGTGTTAAAATGTTGGTTGTGAAAAACAATTTTATACATCTTACTTTATTTTGTTCTACTGTCTTACCTAAATATATACAAATAATCTTAATCTTATTTTAAAATACTTTTTTAAATATATAGTCAATTGTAACTCGAACATTAATTAAAAATTTATAATGTAATAATAGAAAACAATAAATACTGAATACTTAATTTAATTATTTATTATAGATACTACATAACTGACTGACTACAGTCCTGTTTGCATAAAACATTTTCATGAAAATGATATTAACAGTTCATTGGTTGACTTCGCAGATATTTCTTGGTGAAACATTTTGTAATAACTTAATTAATTATTCGAAAATAAACGCTTGGCTCAGTTTCACAACTTCTTTATTAGATACACTAACAATTGTTTCGGCTATGAGGCCATTATCAAAGAGTTATCTAGAACTAAACTTATTCTACTTAAGGGTTAACTTATATACCTGTGTTCATTATGGGTGGGAGGATATGGATAATTGATATTTAAAATTACATCGATATAGGGGGTATTTACAAATTCTAATTGTGTGTTTGTGATAACTCGATTTTGTTTTTGGGCTTTTTTAGAGATTTTTGAAATTAAAAAAGCCCAAAAACAAAATCGAGTTATCACAAACACACAATTAGAATTTGTAAATACCCCCTATATCGATGTAATTTTAAATATCAATTATCCATATCCTCCCACCCATAATGAACACAGGTATATAAGTTAACCCTTAAGTAGAATAAGTTTAGTTCTAGATAACTCTTTGATAATGGCCTCATAGCCGAAACAATTGTTAGTGTATCTAATAAAGAAGTTGTGAAACTGAGCCAAGCGTTTATTTTCGAATAATTAATTAAGTTATATAATTCAGGTAAGAAAATTAAACTAAATGAAGGAACAATGCCTTCCGTGTTTGTAAATTTTAACGTTCCACAAGTAAACTATGCATCAGTACATAAAAAAAAATTTAGGGCTTCCATGAATCTAGCATTTCCAATGTATCTTCTCCATGTACTAGTTGCAGAGACGACTTTGATTGTAGTAACTCTAAATTCGTTCAAGTTGATTACATCACTGAAAATAAGGTTCAAAATTTGAGGTACCACTGCAAAGTTCTAAACCTGAAGTTGAAAAGAAGAACTGAAAAATATCATAAAACTTTAAGTGAATGAAAGGACTTACAAGTTGAAAAGGAAAGAAATTCAAAATCGTTAACAGAATTAAAAACAATTTATGAAGGTTGTAAAGCTAATGATGAAAAGGCCATTTTTATAATAGATATTATAAAAAATTACTGTAAAAAAGCTCCTCGATGGTCAGAAACATCTATTCGATTATGTACTATTTGGAGATTTACCTCTCCAAAAGGTTATGAATTTGGCAGAAAACATTAGATAAATTTACCTTCTAAAATGACAATCTCACGATATCTAGGTCCTTTCAGTGGTGTTAATTCTTTAATCAACGATATATTAAATGCAGAAATTATTCAGGTAAAAAATCCTGTCGAACGAAACCAACTCTGTACAATATTTGTCTGGAGAAAACGGATAGTATTAAAAGAACATACGTACGAAACAAACCAGTAAGTAGAAAAATACTGAAATTATAAAAAAATCGCCTACCTACCCAATAACTTAAGTTTCAGCGTACTTTTTTAATTCTATTTCGTTCTGTTTGTTTATTTTAATATTGTTAATATTACTTATTGTAAACTTTATGTTTAAAGTCCTATTATAATGTTTATTATAAAACACAACGTTTTTTATTATTTAACCTATCAATAAAAATTCAGCAATTATTTCCATTTCCATTACTACTACTACTAGATGGCGCCACATACTGATAAATATTTTGAGGTTACAAGAATCAAAATCAACAATGTAAATCGAAGTTATGTGACGGCCTTATATCGTTCAGCGATGTCAGATACAGTTGGCCTTGTCATAACTGCAATGTGCTGCCACCTTGTGTGTTACATTCTAACTTAAAGAGGAATGTTCCCGAATGGTGACAATGCGTAAATAAAGATGGTATTCTTGAAGTTAAGAAAGTTAGAACTTAAAACGCATGGTGTTCCCGAATGGACACAAGGTGCAATAGAGGTTAAAATTTATTTTGAATATTAAACAGCGAAAATCCAACTTTTGTTGTTATTTAGTAATTAATACAATGGATCTTCATCAAGTAAAGACCGAATCAATCCAATTGTTGCTTTGTGTTTTGTTTTATATTTAGTGGAAATACTATCAAGTGTAAATTGTTGTCCTGTAATTGGCATGTGCTGTTGACAAATAAAGATTATTATTATTATTATTCAATATTCCTAGGTCGGAAGTTGCTAGAATATCGCCACCTCGTCTATTAACGTGAAATTTCGACAGTCACACGATTTTCTGTAGAATAATAAAGAAACCGTAACAGATGTTTGACAGCGCTTCCCGTAGTAACGAACTGAGTTCTAAAAACCGTTGTCGACAACACCATTCTTACTTTCAAATCAATTCTGTCAATTCAACTCCTGTGTCCTCTGAACATCGCTTCTCACGTTGTTTGTGGTCGCTACGTCCACATCGCAAGAACAATAAAGCACACCCACACCCCTCCGGATAGCAACCGTATACACAACAATAACACACAGCACACATTATACATAAGCCAGGCGAAGTTTTAGCCAATTAGCCTCATCAAGACCCTGTCTTAGATCAGCCCTCCACGTCTATTTATTGCCACCAGATCGCCTGTCGATTAAACGCCGCCCATTGTTTATTATCCCGTAGCAGGCAGCGCTGCGCCCTTCTTCTTTCACCTTTTCGTAATAGACGACCGGGTCTTTGGGTACCGCTTATCTGAAGGGACGAGTTCATCACACCGCGCCACTGTCGTATATTCAATTTATACCGTCGTAAATATTACGGTGCTGTCGTAAAACATCTTTACATCGAATGCATCATGCTCTTACATTTAACCGCTCATAATGCGTGCCGTCATCGCGCGCCGTAACCCGGATCGCGATTGTAAAAACACAATATGTGGTTTCTATAAAGGAACACTGGAAGTAGTGTTATTAAAAAATTGCCAGTAGATAGCGATAAATTCGTTGATAGCTTTTGAAAACAAGTAAAACGTGACCCAAAACGAACAAACACCGATTATTATAGTGTTTTCTTTTAAAATTTAATACTTTATTACCTACTACGAAGAAATATTTGTATATAAATTACTGGGACGAGAAAGCAATTACTAATGGCAATGATTTTTAATTTAAAATTAAGTAATATCTTCTTTTATTACATAGTAGATATAAACACCCGATGGTCTTGGAATTTAAAGTCATTATATCCTTTCATATACACAATACACACTAGATGGCGCTAGTAGTTTATCAATTCTTTTTTTTTCCATACATTCAATTTTTAAGAAGAAATATCCCTAATGTGACTGATGTTTCCTAGTAGTTGGGAAACTGGATTGAATCCGATTTATAATTTACCTCGGGGGTCCCTCAGGTGTCTAATTTTTGTCCATTGATTTTTATCGTGTTTACAAACAACATCACCAAGAACTTAGTGTGACAGGACTTGCTCTATGCTAATGATTTTAAATTATTTCGCTAAATAACTACTGTAGAGGATTGCATTTTACTTCAGCATAACCTTGGAGATATTATTCGTTGGTGTACTTTAAACAACTTACCACTGAACATCTCCCTCTTGAAATCTGAGATTAGATTTTCAGTAAAATCGACTGACCTGAAGTAGTAGTTTACTTCAATTAAAAAATCGAATTTTGCCAATATTTCGTCAACTACTAGGTTTAAACAAATTTATAAAGCATTCATATGTACTCAAAATTAAATTTGAGAAAACTTTTACTAAAAAAGCTTTTCGAAATTCCTACCGGAAACAGGACTTTTATCGAAAATCAGTCTTTTGCGAATATTTCGCAAGTTGTGCTTTTTAGGCAGGTACGTTACGGCTATAAAAGTATTTAGAACTTAATTTTCAATACCTTTTGTATATAAAAAAAATCAAGCTGGATTTACAATTTTTTTTGTATATATAAAATTTCAAAATTCGGACCGGAAGTATTGCTTTTACTCTTAGCGAGTAGCACTTTTTTCGAATATCTTGCAAAGTATGCATTCTATAGAAATTTATTAAGAGAATAGAAGTACCTACTTAGAATAGGATTTTGAATATTTTTTGTATGAAAAAATTCTTAAAATTCTATAATTTCAAACGCTGATACGTATAAGAAAGTAGATTTTTTGTTAATATTTTTTTGTACAAGCAGTCATTACATTATATTATATTATTTCAAAAATTGTGCAGTAATTGGAATTTGTTATATTCTGTTGAGCAATAAAGATTATTATTATTATTATTATTATTATTATTATAATTATTATTATTATTTGACTGCTTTGGTGTGATGAACGTTTCTAATATCGCGTCTGTGTCAAACTCGATATAACCATATTTATCGAAACTTTTTCGTGTTTATTTTTGAAATCGAATATTTACTGTCAGACACCAGTTAATTCAATCAGTGACTAATGTTTTGTAGTTAATTTTTTAAAACAAAAAGTTTCACAACTCAAAATTAATTTAAACTAATTTGTGTACTTAGAATACAGTACAGGAGTGATCCTCGTCTGTCGCAAAAGTAGACACTACCTTCAAATCCGTAACTAGTACCTTAAGACTGCAGAAGAACAAGTACAAATCCTCAGCAACGATTGTCGAATTAATCTTCTGTAGAAGATAATAATCCGACACTACACCGTTATAGTATGATAAGATAATTAATACCTAACTTATACCTAATTTTCTTTGTAATGCTAGACGGCTTTACTAAGCCGGGAGAAAAATCAATTTCGAAATTAAGATGGCACACTCATGACATTTGCGGATTAAAGTACCTTTATTAAAAAGTAGAATCAAACTATGAAGTATTACAAATGCATGTCAAAATGACTCTAAATTCATTCTGATATTTTTTGAACAGAGAAAGCAATCAAAACGACTCCGATACGACAGATTTTAATGAAATTAATAAACACATCAAAGTCAGAATAAATATCCAATCCTTCTATATATGGCACCAACTGACTTAATCGTATATACAATTGTCAACGTAATTTAACGAACTTTCATTCACAATAAAAAGTAAATTACATAATACATAATATACAAACAAGGCATAAACTGTTGTGATAGAGTTGGTTGTTACTTGTTGGAATTCCATTTTAATAAAATGCACAAAAATACATGAAATAAATCACTGTGTTTCAATTTCCAAAAATTGTATTAACAAAAGTATTTTTGTGAATAGAATTTTTGGAAATTGAAACACGTTGTTTTATTTCAAGTGTTTTTGTGTATAGACTGTTGCTGGTATAAAAAAATAATTTGAGCGATTTAAAAAAGTTCTTCTTCAATAAAAAAATACCAAATTTTAAACAAACACTATCCAAATTTTATTCAAAAGCATCTAAAAATTAACAAAAATCAAAATCTACTAAAATTTTGGAAACATTCCTAAGACAGAAAAATGTGGAGTTTTAAAATGGTCTTTTTAATCAAGAAATCAATTTTAATCAAAAATCATCTAACTTTAATCAAAAACGACTAAATTTGTTTTTAAAAACCTCTCAAATTACCCCTCCAGCCATTGAAAACATTTCTAGGACAAACGAATTGTGAGATTTAAAAATGATATTTTTCATTGAAAAACATTCAATATAAACAAAAACTATTCAAATTCTAGTCAAAAAATCAGTCATTAATTAAAAAAAGTATAACCTCCAGATTATCTAAAAAATTAAATGATGAAAGGATGTCACTACTGTAGATATATTTTATCATTTAGCATCCTTACTAAGCTCTGTTCATATTCCAGTGATATCACATGCTATTACACTTTTCATGATGATTTATACCTAATTATACTGGAATGTCTATGACCAAGTAGTTGAAGTGATGTTGATGTTTAATAAATATGTACATCATATTCTAACCAATTTTATTTCCAAATATCTTTAGTTAAAAATGTGTGATTTAAGAAATATTGTTTTCAAATTGATTTAGTTATTGTATAAGAACATACAGGGTAGCGCACCACATCCCTGTCGGTTTATATACGAAAAGTGTCAAAATATTTTAACAATTTTCTTAGCAAGATTTGTGTAGGTTCATTAGGGGCATTAAAATTATTTTTAAATATACAGAGTGATTCAATAAAATGTTGCTCACCAATGTTATAAATGGAACACCTTGTATATTATGGCATATTTTGATACTATATGCTAAATGATGACCACTTACTGTTATATTCTCTATACCTAACTCAACCTATTTTTGAGATATGTATTTTACTATTTTTCAAAAAATCAAAATTTAAGAGACATTTATGTCTTACATATTTGAGGGAATTATTTTAAATTGTATTTATTGTTTACTCAAAGCATCAGACTTTAAGATAAGTTAAAGCTGATATCTAAAAATTATACAGGGTGTTTAAAACAAAAATTTTTTTTGACTAACATTAAAGACAAATAACTTTCTCATTTTAAGTGAAACACCGTGAGTTTATTACCATGTTTAGATTCTAATTTTAATTTTTAATTTTTATTGTTTTTAGTAATTTAGGAGGTTCAATTGCAATTTATTTGTTTAATAAAGTAGGTATGTGTTATTTACCTAGTTATGACGCCTTTTAATTATTGTGAAACAAAACCAATCAAACTATTAGGTAAATAAATATTAGCCTTTTAAGAATTGAATTGCAAGAAATTAGTGTTTGTAATTAAAAATCCGAAATTACTAGAAAACTATAAGAGATAGGTATAAGAAACCGTAATGCGGTTTTAAAAACAATTAAAAATAGAATCTAAAAGTGGTAATAAAATATTAGTCAAAACAAAAATTTTGTTTTTAAACACCCTGTGTAATTTTTTGTTATCAACTTTAACTTATCTTAAAGTCTGATGCTTTGAGTAAAGAATAAATACAATTTAAAATAATTCGCTCAAATATGTAAGACAGAAATGTCTCCTAAATTTTGATCTACATTTTCAAAAATATTAAAATATCTCGAAAATAGCGCGAGTATAGGGAATATAACATATAATATGCCATAATATACAAGCTGCTTTATTTAAATTTACACAACTTTGGTGCGTAACATTTTATTGAATCACTCTGTATATTTCGAAATAATTTTATAACGTGCCCCTAATGAATATACACAACTATTGATAATCTATTTTTAAAATACTTTGCCACTTTTCGTATATAAACCGACGAGAATAGGTGCGCCAGCCTGAATAAGTTGTTGTAAGCTATAGCTTTTGCAGGAAGACGTAGATTTGAACATCGTTCGTAAATATTTTAAACTGGTGATTAAAATAGAAGTTTATGTCATTAAAATATAATAAAATATAGACAATACAGGCAGGGTGAAATGTTTTAGTAACACTTTACAATTCCACCACAGATAAAAATTATTTATTAAATTTTAATAAAGAAGCATATTTTTATTCATCTGGAAAAACATAGAAATGACCACAATGAATTTGAAATTTTTATTAACTTCAGCTATCTTTTTCAGTAAAATGTAAATAATGGTAAATATGGTACTTCAGATTAAACTAAAAAGCACTTAAAGCATGAAATAAGGCTCTCCATTACTACCACAAATGCTGGTTTCATTTTTCTCATTTTTCCCGAACCGCTGTACGAAAAGCTATTTTCTTAATCTAACATATTTGTTCGCAAATAATAAAAAGTTTTAAAGCGCAGCCTCTTGTTTCGTCAGTTCCATTCTCTCGGTATTTTCTTAGTGTAGTGTTATTAATTCCTGACATAAACTAAGGATATTATGTTCAGGCGGAGCAGGAAAATAGAAAAGCGCGAGAGAAAGAGGAGCAGAAAGAAAATGCGATGGAAATTCTTCTCGTCCAAATTTATTTCGCGAGGTTCGTCTTTTGCCTTCTGGAAAAAAGGAAAGCTTCACGATCGGTGGCGGTTCGGGTTGCTGTTAAATTCTCTTTCTGTGAAACCAGATGGAAACGTTTGTTTGATATATTTAAACGGATTAACAACGGTTTTATTATTAAAGAGATTTTGCGCTTGTTATCTTAATGCAGTCAGCTGTTAAAACGACGAAAGTAGATGTGTCATATCGTTATAAATACTTCTATTGCCCGCATAGCGCACTAGTTTGTAGTTAAAGTTATTATAAGAAGTAAATTATTTTTAGTTTTAGTGTATTTTTAAAAACAAAATATTTCGTAATGATGTCCAAAATTCTATTATAAAAATTTACTCCGGCTAACAATATTTATGTATGTGATTCGTATAAAATTATATACAGCTTGTGTAATGCAATACTTGATATAGCAAGTACAAAATACATCAGAATTGCAACGTCGTATATTGTATTATAAGATTAAAGTATATCTTATATAGTTAAATATACAGTAGGGCTATATGCACTATTTGTTTTTTTTGTTAAGGAAGGAATATATTATTAAGAAATAGAATTTAAAAATATTATTTGTATTTCTTTAGAAAATATAAATAAAATAAAATGGAAGGCATATACAAAAAGGAGTTTCAAGAATTGCATAGTTAAACTAAATGAATTATGCAAAATTTTTATGAATTATAACACAGAAGTTTTATCTTAATTGTTTTTATTAAATGAATGTTTACTTTGTTTAAAATTTTGCCTTTCATTATTAATTAGAAATATGTTTAATGATGTTGAATCAACTATAGAAGTATTACGCGCAAATGTCTGCCTCAAATGGATTGTTAAGCATCATTAAAGATTTAAATAATCACAAGACAATAAATTAAATAACCGGAAACAAATATACAAGAATATTTTGATGTGTGAACACTAAGCGGATGAAGTAGTGTGTGAAAATGTTTGCTCCCAGCAATTATTGTAAATTTCGAAATTAAGTAGCAGGACACTAGATTATCAGAGCAGTACGTGCAAATGTTTGCTTTGGAGAAATAGTGCTTGCATTGTATTTAAATTTTCACTAACAATTCTTTTAAAGAAAAACAAATACATAGTGAACATATATTAACTTTTCTATCATTTCAATTTCATTCTTTAAAATAAACAATATCGCATTTAAAACAATTTTATACAAGAATCATTCAGACAGAATTAGTTTAATGTTGATTATTATAAATATTTGAAATATATTCACTGTTATTATTAAGACATAGATATTGTGTTTAATTTCTTTACCCTATCCCATAATAGACCAGATAAGAGAAATATTATAAAGCAAGAAGTAAACCGCTATTAGAATCCACATATAAATTTTTAAATTTATGCAATTACACTAAACTCATACGTTAAGGCAGGGGTCTCCAAACTTTCCAGCCTTAGGGCCATACTGATTACTCCAGTAAGTTCCGAGGGCCAAAACCATATTATCATTGTTGCCGGTGGTAAAAAGTGAAATAGTCCACTGATGAAAAAAAGTCCGAAAAAGTACGCAACGTTTAAAAAAGGCTGCAAAACGGCAACACTGCATATTATTAATTTTCCTGTCATTATCTGTAATTTATAGATTAGTCGTAGAGTACGAGCCATGAGGAGTAACGTGACACAACATCTGGTGGACACAAGCGGAAACAGGTAGTACCTTCTATCGCTAACAGATGGCGCTAATAGCACGTACAGAATAATCTCGTTGGTTCGAGAAAGTTCTGGTGTCTTCCACTCACTTCTAGATGGCAGTAATTGGAATATATAAGAAGGCTAGTGGCGCAACCACAAGTCAGTTCCTATGACACTGTTGTGAAATAAAATAGTGCGTACCTCTTTAAAACGTGTTTGTGCGTGTTTAAGTTTAAGACATCTTTGTAACAGTATTTTGATTTGAATTGTTGCTTTTGTGTGTGATTTAGTAGTATGGAAAAGAAGCGAAAAATTGATAGTGAATGCAGAAAATTCAAAGATCAGTGGAACATTCAGTATTTCGTAATTGAGTCCAGTAAGAAGGCGCTATGTTTGATTTGCAATGAAAGCATAGCCGTTCTCAAAGAATATAACATTAAACGTCATTATGAAACAAAACATTTTCAAAATTACTCAAAATATACAGGAAGTTTGCGGACAGAAAAATTCGAAGCTATGAAGCGCGGATTGAAATCGCAGCAATCTTCATTTACAAAACTCAAAACTGAACAAGAGGCTGCAACGCGTGCCAGCTTTCGTGTGGCTCTTGAAATTGCAAAACGTGGAAAACCATTCACCGATGGAGAAATGATCAAAGAATGCATAATTGCAGTAGCCGAAGAAATGTGCCCTGAAAAGGTAAATTTATTAAAAAGTGTCAGTATGTCAGCAAACACTGTGGCTCGAAGGGTAGAAAACATCGCTGAAAATATATCCTCTCAACTGTTCGACAAAAATGGACATGTTGAGTGGTTTTCTTTGGCCTTGGATGAGTCAGCGGATGTGTCAGATACTGCTCAGGTGTTGATTTATATTCGAGGAGTAGATAAAAGCTATGAAGTGCATGAAGAACTTCTTGATATGAATAGTATTCATGGCACAACTACTGGTACAGATATTTTTAAAGGAGTTGAAATGGCCATTAATCAAAAGAACCTTCGATGGAAAAACTTGAAATGTATTACAACTGATGGAGGCAGAAACATGAGTGGGAAAGATAAAGGAGTGGTCGCTCTTGTGTCAAAGGCTGTAGAAAATGACGGTGGTTTAAAACCATTAGTCTTACATTGTATCATTCATCAACAGTCTTTGTGCGGAAAATGTTTGGATATGTCTGAAGTTCTGAAACCAGTCATATCAACTGTTAATTTTATCAGATCTTTTGGGCTGAATCACCGACAATTCCGACAATTTATTGAAGAGATTGGAGAAAATGACTTACCTTATCATACTGCCGTACGTTGGCTTAGTTGTGGGAAAGTCCTTCAGCGCTTTTTTTGAACTTCGAACAGTGATCGAAATTTTTTTGAATGAAAAGCATCGCCCTCTTACTGAATTACAAAACAACGCATGGCTGTGGAAGTTAGCATTCTATGTTGATTTGACAAAACATGTGAACGAACTGAATTTGAGATTGCAAGGAGAAAACCAGCATCTTCCTGATTTATACACTAATATCAAATCATTCCGGAAGAAACTGATACTGTTTCAATTACAACTACGAAGTAAATGTTTTTCACATTTTAAAACATGTGAAATATTCAGCCACACTACTGAGACTGAGTTTCCTATCGATTTTGCAATCGAAACTTTGAGTGCTTTGAAAATAAATTTTGATACTCGTTTCTCGGACTTTGATGTCATTGCGAATCAAATTAAGATGTTTCAGAATCCTTTTGATACTGACATTGAAACCCTAGCCCCGGAACTTCAAATGGAAATAATTGATCTACAGTGCAGTGATATAATTAAGAACAAATATCAAAACTCATCTTTGTTGGAATTTTATAAGAGTCTTCCACTGACACAATTTGATAATTTGCATAAATTTGCTCGTGGGCTGTTTTCTGTTTTTGGTGCTACTTATTTGTGTGAGAAGACCTTCTCCAAAATGAAGTACACAAAAAATGTTTACAGATCTAAATTAACTGATGAGCATCTTAAATCTCTTTTAATAATTGGTACAAGTAAAATTAGTCCACAACTACAAACTATTGTCAGTGGAAAATCTCAATTACACAATTTTTTTTATTTCTGTGATTTTGTGACTTCTATAAAAAGAAGTTCCATTGTATGTAGAAAATTTGATGATTTACTATCAACACTAATGTCATTAATGATATCATTAGGCATAGGAAATCAATATATACGTACCGCGTTGCTACGTATTACATACATAAGTAGACATCGCACGTATACATTGATTCCCTATGCCTAATGATATTTGATACATGCGATATAAATTACCCATATAATTTTACTTAACGTTATAGATAAGATTATTAATGAGATGTTATAATTAAGTATACCACCATAAGCATATTTCCCCTATAACTTCTAGCAACAACTTGTCGTAATATGTATCTGTATAACGTTATGTCTAAAAGAGTATAACCAAGAAAAAAATCAATTCTATCTTGTACAATCCCGTATAACATCATATTCTCGAAGGAGTCCTTTATTAAACCGGAGGCGAAGTTGTTGTCTGCCGCTTCCTTGTCGTACTTCGCTCTCGAATGCCTGTTTGTTAATTTACTGTTCCTTTCGTAATTAGTAAATTGTTAAATATCAAACTTTCCGGGACCCTGTCCTCTTTCCTTGCTGCTGGTGGTGCTGCTCTGCCCCTGTTCATCCTCCCCGTTCCGCTCTTACGAGAGACAGTAAGATGGGGAGGTCGAAGAGGGAATTCCAGCTATAATTAACTTTAGACGTGATTAATATATACGCCGGGATGTTATTGATGCGAAACTATAGGATGTATAAACAGTAAATAATGAGTTAATCATAGTGATTTTTGTGTTCGATGTGCAAGACCAGCGACTCTGCATAAAATATTGCGTAATTTCCAGTTCCTGCTGTAAATAATAATCACGTGCTTTCATAGAGTAAATATTAATTGCTATTTGCTAAGGAGATTTATATCTGTCTCAGTGAACCAGTAAGAAGAAGTATTTTTATTATTTAGTTGTGGCTTCGAGTATAAATTAATTGAAAATATTATTCGTAATTTGTTATTTTCATAGCTTATATCTACTATTTGATTTTAGCTACTTGAAATATTCTGAAAATGTCAATTGTTTTGATAAAATATAACGCGGTCAGAAAAACAATTTCCCAGAAAATAATAAATAAAATTTTTACGTTTTAAAATTTATTTTGCCAAGAATATGTATTTTTAGTTTAAGTAAGTATCTACCGCAAAGAATCGGTGTTTATTTTATTAATTTCTCGGTTATTCTGGGTGGTCTTTATTTTTGGTTGGTCCTGTATAGTGGTATTTATTTCTTGAATTAAGATTCGGATATTAATTACTTCATAATTTATTATTGCGAACTTTAGTGCGATTAGTAATTCAGTACATAGAATTACCGATATACTTTAAAGATCTATTTTTATTCCCTTTTGATTTAAATTTCTGGTAATTAACGCTGAATCTAATTAATAGTAGGAATTTTGCTTGAAAATTCAAGGATGAAACTGCACTTCATAATATTTTGTCTGGTTCAACTAAGAAATTGAGAGATTTGGGTTATCGTACGAGTAGATAGACTTTAGTTTTGTTGCACCGTTTGTTCGCTTACTCTGCATGAAGTTTTGGCAGTGATAGATAGAGGATAATGATAGAAATACCGATACCATACCACTATTACCACACATATATGCAACTGGTGAAGTCACCGGTGACGATTCCGGCCAAGAAGATTGCTTAAATATAAACAATTTACGGGCTTCACTAATTCAGAGTGAGGTAGATGTATTATCAAAATACAATTTAATATCCAAAAAATATAATCCTTGAGATTTAGTATATGACATGCCCTTAGCACAAATCAGAGCGAACATGTTCTTAAAGAACCTCAAAATGTTTAGGACTTTTACTCTTCTCTTTCTTGTTCCATTTTTTACGATGAAGTTTTACAAAAACGATCAGAGTAAACGAATCGATATGTCTCACAGAAGAATAGATCCTTGCCTGTGAATATTACTGAAATGAAATCTTTTATTGGAGTGCATCTGCTTTGTGGATTTGTTCCGCTTCCTAGAAGAAGAATATATAGGGAACATTCGAAAGAAAAAAAAAGTCCAAAGTCCGACCATTTTTCACATATCTAAATGAAAAATTTATGAAAAATGCTTACCTTAAAGAGGTCCATACATAGCATAGATGAAGCCATGGTGCCATATGCAGGACGACAATGCTTTAAATAGTATATTCATGGCAACCCAGTACGCGATGGTTTCAAACTAGAGGTAAGAACGGCTCGACAAGGCTATATAAACGGGTTCGTGCCTTATCAATGAGAATTCACAAACATCAGTGAAGTGTATAAAAATTTGGGAGTTGAAACGTCTGTTATGTTTGAATACGCCGATGTCTTGAAAACAAAATGGAAGGAGCTGATATTTCATCTGTGCTTTGATAATTTCTCTTCTTTTATCTTTCTACTAGAAAACCTGAATGAAGAAAATATGCTGAGCACGGGAACTTTTAGGAGAAATCGCATTCCTAGTAACACATTGATGCGTGATTCTAAGAGCATGAAGAAATCTCCACGTAGCGGCTACGAGTTTATCAAAATTAGAAATGAAAACATAATTTTCATAAAATGAAATGTTAACAATATTATATCCCCTAAACTCTGTTAGACGGCGTTTACATAAAGATCAAAAAAAAATTGAAGACGAGCAACCATGTGTTGTGAAATATTATAATAGGAGTATGGAAAAACTGGATAAAGTGGTATTTTCCCCTCATATCTCACTCTGTGAATATGGTGGTACATAATGCCAAGCAAATACATAAATATAATGATTCATTTATCTTTCGGAAGAAGTATTGCGATACTATACTGGCTAACAATAAAAAATGAAATGTGGGCGCCACACGACTTTCTTATTCCGTAATGTTTATACAGAAGTGGTTTTCAATTAAACAGAGAGCAAAAACACTTCTTAGGTATCAGGAGACTTCAGAACATGGATATTTGCAAAAATCTCGGGATCGAAAATCATCAGGAAGCACGGACATACCAAAAAGGACACCCTTCACACAGTCTAAATACTGAATTATGGTATTATCGATTGGACCATTGGATAATTATTACTCAACAAAAGCAAGCAAGATGTCGAAATTGTCATCCCAAAACCATAAGATGCCAAAACCGCGACGTAGGTTTGCATGTGAAATGTTTGATTACATATCATAACCCATAACTAGGATGATAATAGTTTACCATATGACCATTGTCCTATGTGTATTACAGCTTCTAAAACCACTTTTTTCAATAAATTATTCTAAACCAACAATAGTATATTACATATTAAGGTTGAGAAGATGACTATTATTGCCCGAGTGGTGAGATTAAATTTAAGCCACAAGGGCAATAATAGTCTTCTCAACCATAGTATCTATACTATTTTTGTACCAGTAGTCTAATTGGATCTTGAAACCTTAATAATTATGAGTAAATTTACTCATATATGTAAGAATTCCCTTGCAATAAAACTTCATATAAACCAATAAGTAGGGTATATTTTGATGTTGACAAATAAGTTTTGACATAAATGCTGAAACTAAAAGCCAAGAATTTATTAGATTATTTTTCATTCCATTTATAATGTCTGAAGAGTTTAGGTGTACACCACCTGAAATGCGCGAGATTGCAGAACAGGCAGTTGAGTACCTACTTCCGCAAAAATCTAAGCACTTATACATGAAAACCTATTGCAGAGAATTTTAAATATGGTGTGATTCCAAAAATACAGTAGTAATTCCTGAAAACGTACTTCTGGCTTATTTTCAAGAATATTCAAGCCTCGACTTTAGGGGCGCATTATTCAATGTTGAAAGCTACACTTGGCCTAAAAGCGGATAATAACATATCAAAATATTTTAAATTAGTTGCCTTTAAAAAAAAATTAAAATTATAGGCCCAAAAAATCATTAGTATTTACTCAAGAAGAAATTATAAAATTCCTTACTGAAGCACCCTACACATGTTACATTCCAACTAAGTTAGTATGTTTATTATATTAATAGATACTTTGAAATTATCGACAATTAACTCTGTAGATTGTTCTTGTAATTGGTGTTGCTTGTGCATGCCGAAGTGATGAGCTGTGTAATTTATTAATTTTATGTAATTATGAAAGTTGATTTTATTATTTATTAACATCCGCAATAGTAAAAATGGTTCGTCTCGAAAGTTTGTAATAATGGAGCCACTTTGGATCAAAATAATTAAAAACTATTTCAAAATTAGACCAATTCCAGATATAGCAAAATTCTTTATTATTGTACGTAATGGCAAATGTACTAGACAAAACATTGGACATAACACAATAGGACAGATGTCAAAAGAAATTGCCCTTCCGTAGAACCTCGGCTACAGATTTAGCTGTTAATGGTGGTAATATCCTTCAGTTAAAACAACATGGTGGTTGGAAATCTTCTAGTGTAGCTGAAGGTGATATTGAAGATTCCCTAGTAAATAAAAAAAAAGTATAGCATGTATTTTACAAGGTCTACCTACATCTACTTATGCAACCACACCTGCAATAAATACAGGAATTTTCGATATGAATCAAATTCCATCAACATCAGCAGTACAATCAGGATCTATTTCGACTGAAGATATAGTAAATACTTATGGAATTAACTCAATTAATAATACTGTCATTAATGTGCCTACAGATGTGCACAATCCTGGTTTTTCAAATAGAATTGAACCATCAATAAATTTGACATGCCATAAGTGCACTATCAATTTTTATAAATAAATTAAATAGTTCTTTACATCTGTAATAGTTACGTGTTATATTGTTTCGATATTATACTATTATACATATTTTGCTATTGTTAACCTAAAATCATCCTAAAATACAGTTATTTATTTTGACGGTTGACAACTTGACATACTACTGTGATTGCATGGTTGCGGCATTCGCTTTATTTGTTGTCATTATTCACCTAGGTCAATAGTATGCTCATTATTTACCTGTTATTAGTTCAGGTGGAGAAATGACATTTCATGGCGTTTTACTATGTGTAAAAAGCTATGATTTTTTACTACTGGTACAAAAAATAGTTTTTTATTTATAAATTTAACCTAATTCCAAAGAAAAATATTACTTGCAATAAGCATGAGAAAATTTTTGAGAATATATAGGTTATAGTAATAAATAAAAATCACCATTCCTTGTTGATTCTTTTCGTACATTATTTATTAACTATCTTATTTTTAAATTATTTTGTTGATTACGTCGATTTTACTATTAAGAAGATACAAATAACGAAGACAGAATCGTTAATAAAATTTGCTATTACTGTTTTATATAGACGTCCGGACAATAGCAATTAATTTTTAATTTTTACGATTAGTATCCTCGCTTCGACAAATCAAACTTATTACGGCGAAGGCATCTCGTACCCAGATCGAGTGACATGGAAATGTGATTGCACACGTATCCACATTCGGGAAAACACCGGAATAGATGCATCTACTAATGTGTGTATGTGTTCATGCATGTATGTACATTCTATGAGTATTACTGGATCCGAAATAATTAAAATTGAATACACAGAGGATGCGCACACAACAACACATATACACACACACACACGCGCGCGTCCAGGAGATTCGCGAACGTGACACAGATCGTATAGATCAGATATCGAACTTGTACGCTTATTGACACTGCACTGGGACACACCACCACTCCCTGTAAGTCCTCCTCGTCTCGATCTGTCCCTCTTCCACATGTGATCTTCGTGTGACGTCATTTCTTTCTGTCTCCATAGACTGTTAGGAAATAATTAGTTTAGAGGACGGAGATCAGGCATTCCATTAAACCCATGTCCTGGATTACGGCATGTCACTAATTCCGTGATCCCGTCGTAAATTCTGTTTTATCATGGCAGTCGGTGTTGTGTACTCTTGCCCCACGGTCCTTAAATCGTATTCCTATTTGTCTGTGCCCGACTGCAACGTCAGTGGTGTTCTCCTATACACATATTCATTAGGTATACTAAACTATCTACCGAAAACTAAATTGGACCGAGGTTATAAAGCACTAAAGGGTTTTCCTACTATATGTCGCTGTATAAATTTATGGGAAATCTTCTTTAATTGTTGTGAAGAATCAAAGTGAGATCTAAGAAGTGATCTACGAGAGTGATTTGATGCATTCTTTTGATACATTTCCCCCAGAAAAGAATGCATACCTACCATGAAAAACTGCACAACTTCGAAGTCGAACAACTTGTTAAGTCACACAAATTAATAAGTTTGCGCATAAAAGATATGTTTAAATTTCAAATTTAATATCAATAATTTGTTTATTTACTTTATTGTACATATTGTTTACATAATATCCTTAGATAATATTGAACTTAAAACATAGCCTTACAAAATTCATAAATTTACTTTCCTAAACAAATATACGTAATGCATAATTTCACTATTTCGCTAAGCTAGGACAACAATCTGCAATTTTAACGAAATTGAGTTTTCAGTGCCATAAGTTTCTATTTGACGCAACTTGTACAGAGAAACCCATTCTTGGCTGATATATGGTGCTTAGTAACTGATATAAAAACGGAGATAGACAATGGGTCTATGTTATTTTTTTATACAAGGTCGTATACGTTCTACTAAAACCTTGTTGTTTAAAACTGTCATTACTGAATAATAAACTATTATCCCCTAATTCGAATGTATAATTAAAACGTATTGCTGTGGATGCAACAATGCTGATGAATGATAAAAATTATAATAGTCTATTTATAAGCTTATTCCTAACAGCATACATTTTTTATTTATGTGTTTATGAGTTCTTGCAGTGATTCGCTTCTTATGTTCCGGTACACCTCTTATTTAGTTTTGTTTGGGATAAGGTCAAAAATTAAACAAAATGTCTAAATCTCATATAAAAATTATATTTATATTTTGTAAAAATGCCAATCGTTAATAACAGTGCCACACTGTATCTATATATTTTTGTTTTACAAAGAAAGAGAAAAGGAAAACATTTATACTCATTTTTAGTGTTATAATGCTTGTGTAATACTTAATCATCTATAATGATAGTTGAAAGAATAATTATCTTATTCCTTTAAATAAAAAAAATTACTGATTCTTGATAACTTGTTTATTAATACGAAGTCGATTGTATTTCACCAAAACATACATTTTCACATAGTGCCTTGGTAATCTAGAACCTTGCAACGTGAATGCTCTGAAACTGGCTCATACTAATCGCTAGCTGTAAACATTCTCACATTGTACCTCTAGCAGCTCAGCACCTGCCCATCAAAAAAACATCGCCGCTTATTCGTATTTATTTTATTTGAATTACTAAATTAAATGACTATATAATAATTAATGATGCCCAACGATATACTAAAGGCAAATATTTTCACATAGTACCTTCAGCATGTCTAACACCATTAACTATCCTTTTATTATTTTAAAAAACGAATTATTATTATAAAACAAGATAATATTCATCTAATTAATGATGCCAACGATTTACTAAAGGCAAATATTTTCACATAGTACCTGCAGCATGTTCAACACCCTAAATTGAATTATTTATCTCATAACTTACTTCATTTCATCGTATATTTTGTCAAATTCTATCTTATTGATATCCTCCATCTTAAAAATTAGTAATAAGAAAAGAAAAATTAATCGAATAAAATTATTTAAAAGAAAACTAAATTAAAATTGAACTCTAGATCTTAATACAGATTATTTAATAAATTGTGAATTGATAAGTAATGCATATCGACCCTACTCTCACTTTCGCTTTCAAATTTATTAATCCTTTACAAAAATTAACGTCTTTACTGCACGAATTATAAACTTAGAATCTGCAGGTTTATTCTTCTTTCTTGCCTTATATATTCAAACAATTGCCATTCGACTATTTTTAGTGCTTTCTTTCTTCAAATAATTTTTAGGTTGGCATCATTTTCAAAACGTAAAATTTTCTTGCTTGTTTTCTTTAAGTTGTCACGCTCGAACCAATCTACTTAAATCGTTTTGACAGCTACATGCCAATGGCGATGTCCCAAATTGTTTGTTATTAAAATTTTACAAGTTTGTTGCAAACTTTCTTGGGTAAGTATATTTTATTATTTTCTTGTTCAATATAATCCTTCATTGTATTTGTATATGTATGCATTACCCTTTTCATCATTTGTTACATATTTCCGTTTACCATATTTCAGTTTTATCCTTATTTTTCTGTTAAAACTCCTTCTACCCGGAAGTAAAGGAAACACATTATACACCATAGGAATTCTTCTGGCTGAACTTGGACTGCAAAGTACCTCGGCCTTCTGCACCATTTCCCCGTTCTCAAACCACGCTCTCTCTTCTGGTAACACATCAATTTGTAAAGTGCTATAACTACATTATTATTGAATTTTTTTCCTTTGCAGGTTTTTAAACCACACATGACCGTTTCCATTGTCTTTGAAGCCGTTGAGGTATACATACAAGAACTAACAAGTGTATTTTTTAATTCATGCTACACAAAATGTTCTTATTTACGATCTGACATTTTTGATTTATAACTTTTTTTATATACCGTGTACGTATCTAATATATTTAGTTTTATTATTACTATTTTTTCTTATGAATTGGCAGCATTATTCATGTTCAAATCCATATTTTATTTGTTTAATTTATTTATTTCAAGACTGCATCATTTTTCTCGAGGTCGTCTTGTTTTGTTTACATTCATATGCATTTATGTGTCTTTTACACAACATAAAGCCTATTGATTTACTTTTGTGTTTGTATTGTACTTAATGTTTATACTTATTTTAACTAAAATATACTAACAATTCATGTTTATTTTTACTAAGAAGTTTGTCTTTAAATATAGGCAACCCATTATACTTATATTTGATTTTTAGAATAAAATTAGTGTTCTTTTTCAATAACTTAACTAATTCTTAATACTATTATTTTTGATAATGTGAAGATCACAGCAGTATGTTGCAAGATAATTTGGATGCTACCAATAATGACGAATTTTTTGGTATTGATCAAATACCTTTTATGATTGCTAGAGAAAATGACTTATGCGCAACAGCAACAAATCAGAATTAAGTACTCAGAATTTGAAGAAAATGAGACACCA
Organism: Amphimallon solstitiale; assembly: GCA_963170755.1. Lineage (NCBI taxonomy): Eukaryota > Metazoa > Arthropoda > Insecta > Coleoptera > Scarabaeidae > Amphimallon > Amphimallon solstitiale. The sequence goes on from OY720678.1 coordinate 145,823,512, forward strand.
GAGAATGTGAATCCATATGGAAACGATAATAATCCCACATAATTGGGAGATGGACGCCAAGGATTCTTATTAGGGACAATATAAATGGCAACGTGAACCAAGAAGAAGACTGTATCAATCTGGTAAAGAACACGTTAACAGCAAGAAAAAGTTAGTTGTGTGAAAATCTTTTTAAGTATTGGCTAGATGTATTGGTCCAATCAGGCGATAACACTTCAAAAAGTTACTCGAACTCGCTTAACTTATTTCTCCAAGGTGTGGGTCTCTAAATTCGCCACATGCGTTTGCGTAAAATCATGAAAACAGGAATAGGAATTTATAGGAACAGAAACTAAACTCAAGAAGTTCAAATGACAGAGTAAAATTAATTTTAAGCAGTAACATGTACAGATGCACAATAATATAAACGGACCAATAACAATATTTAAATGATATCGCTAAATTAATGTTCATCCGTTTTTAATAAAAACAATACTGAAGCAGTATGTACTCTATATAAATATATAGGTACTTGAAGTTTAAATCAATACCTAACAGCTGTTCGCCTACAAAAGACTGGTTTGTTCATTTACCATAATATAGGTAAAATATGATAAATCTCGTAACTGAACAATGGGACATAATTATTTACCGCAATTCGTTGTTATGATCATATCTACATAGTGTATTCATAGTAAGCAAATACAGTCTTACACTGCTAAATATGAAGGCCTTTGATTGACAAAAGCTTGAATAAACAACAAAGCTAATAAATGACAACTCATACAATACAAAACATATAAAACATACTTAAGACTCAAATGCTTAGGACCCTTTGTTTTTGTTCGACCTTCTTGATTAACTCTTCCTACGCTCACACTATTACATATGGCTGGATATAATTGCGTTGGAGTAGGACAATTCTTGTATGGCACGCAGATGATGGCTTCACACTTGCATCGGAATACATACAATCTTCCAAGGTTCTATCGATTCAATTGGTCAGCGTGTCCAGTGGTCCTAAGTCGAACAGCACTGAAAACTCTTAAAAGCATTCATGGCCAGGATTCTTAAAGCAACAACAGCACACAATACTTTCGATATCTTTCTGATTAAGTAGTCAATCACTTTACATAGTTGTACATAACTCAACTTATCACATTATCATGTCATATAACTTCCATATATGTTAATCATATGGTAGTTATAACTGGGTCAAATTACCATAATTACCATAACTATGCCCTAACTACTATAGTTGCTACATAATTACAACAGCAGTACCAAAATTACGGCATGATTGTCATAACTGCCTCTTGATAACCTAAAAACGACATGAAAATAATTAACATGTTCCCTTCTAGGTTATATTAATCAATCTGATATGGTCTGCTATTTGCACGCCGAAGAATTAAAAATAAATATTCATTGATTTGTCTAAATTAACATTATCTAATATATAAAATTCTCGTGTCACAGTGTTTGTCACAAAAATTCTCCGAAACGGCTGACCGATTCTTATGAAATTTTGTGTGTATATTCAGCAGTGATAAGGGTGGTCCACCCCAAATTTTTTTTTGTTTTTTTGGACAAAATTTTATTTTTTTATGATTCGGCATTAAAGAATACATGCAACCCTAACTTTTCACCCTTCCACCACCAACCCCTATTTTTTAATAGCGATATCAGTACTTTAATAATTTTCTACTCTCGGCGGTCGATAATTGATCAGTTACCACTCGATCAGTTATTCCCACCAGGCGTCTACCGATGTCACTTCTTACCCCGTAAACAGCACAGAGTAGGGATGAGAACGAAGCCGGTCTCCTGTCTTTCTCACACAATAAGCTTTCTCTCACTCACTAAAGTTTAGGGCCTAAACTGTTTTCGGACATTATTATTGATTGTGCGTCGATCGTAGCAGTGACGCTTATACTTATCATTTTAGTTTCTCAGTGAAACTCTCATATTAAGTATATTCTCATCAAGGCCAAACGATGTCTGTCTGTGGCTTAGATTTGGGCACACCGTGTTCTTCACACGGACAATAATACGTGGCATGTTCTCGCGTGGATAAACCATCCAGTTTGTTTGTGTTGGCTAAAGATGGACTCACTAAAAATATCGTACACTCCATTGCTCTAAGAGATTGATAAAGTTTTTTGTTTAATTGTCATTATTTGTGATAGAGACGTAATTAGAAATTTATTAGTTAAGATAATAAAAGTACAATGAATTCAAAAAATGAATGTTTGGTGTTTTGTTATTTTTATAGGCCGTCATCGTTCACAGCGCTCCATTTCTCTTTCAGTCATATACCACATCCCCACACACTTACATTAAGTTACTTATTTTTTATTAGACTACCAAAATATTCACTAGAAATAATTTATATGGCAAAACAACGTTTGCCGGGTCAGCTAGTTGATATATTGAAAGGTTTTTCATTAATGTACTAGCAGTAAATTACAGTCTCACCTAGATGTTCTTGGGCAATCATTGTCAATTCATTATCATAAAAGTTCATGATATTTATGCACTTGACATTTACAAAAAAATTATGCAGCCGCAGATATATGTACTCATATGCATCTCTAATGCAGCCATACATACTGTTTGTGGTGGATTAATAAATCTTTAATTTTTGGGCATCATACCTGCCTAATCAGTAAGTTGTAGTTTAAAAAATCTTTGATTTATAATTAATTATTATTTTTCTGATTTATCTCTAAATTAAAGCCAAACTTCTTAGGAAAAAAAATGAATACATAACTTTTGAGTGGACAAATTTTCGTCCTGATTATATACGCCATCACAAAGCAAAAGGTTGTAATAACGTGATTAAAGCGTAAATTCTTCCTTTTCATGATCCAAGAATCAAATTACCGTAATGAGCGAAGAGGATAATTTATTTAAAAGGCATTTTTAAACAAGAAGAAGGAGCAAAGTGTACGGGAACATTGAAATCTCATACCGGTGGTAGCGAGCAATATTATTATATGAAAACCACGATGCATAAAATTATCCCTCGACTGCGGAATTTCATAAATTATTCCCAATTTTTTTCCCTCGCCCTGCTTTCTCTTTGTGCTACTCATCTAAGCCCGAGTGAGACTTGGCGGTTTTTTCATGTTCAGTAGTTACTGCCGCAGCATATTTCTCCGGATTATTACGCCAGTCGGGGACGTATGAACATCGCACCGCGCTGAGGAGGTGAAGAAAAAAAATACGGCAGCCGCAACAACAAAAGATCACCACACATACACCCCGCGTTTATAATTTAAGTTCTAGACCTAATTTGCAATATTAAGTTGTTCCCGTTCGAATGTTTCCGCAAATGTACCGCGAATATCGTTTGTATTTTGATTTCTCGTGGGAAATTATGGTGTTGAAGCGTGTTCACGCTAAGGAGGAAAGTTGCTGTTTGCCTCTCTATCTTCGTGTGTATGTTTCTAGCTATCTCTTTCGCTTAGAGTCAACAGAGAAGTCCCTCCTTTGCGAATACTCTTAGATTTAATATTATAGGAACTTCCTGCAAACACTAATAATAACCCTTAACCTTAGCAGAACGGGGGAAGATGTCTTGTGTTGGGAGCACTGACCCAAACAACTTTTTCTTCGTAAATTGATGACTTCAGATAAGAATTTATATTTCTGTACTTCACAAAATTTGTAATTTAATAACGTAGAAAGTTTTTTTGCCGTATTAGAAACAGATAAAAGGAAGGAATATACGTTGGGAGAAAATCACTTTGGACGACTTGAATTTGCTATAAGTCGGAAAAAGGTTTCTGTATTTAAAATACAATTACTATCTTGGACCAAGAAAAATACTGTACTAATTCTGGATTGGTGATTGATTTAAAATTGCGCACAATGAAACCCATTATTTTTGTAGCAATAGAAGTGCTATTGTTGTGGTCTAAAAATGTGACTCTTGCATTAAATATCACGCCCAAATCTCTATTAACATGAACACGCTCAAAAATTCTCACCATTTAAATTGAAAATAAAATTAAATGGTAATGTAAATAATTAGATATATTCAATGGTAGATTCTTGAAAGATTTTATTCAAGACACTAGTATTACATAAAAAATCTTCAAATCATCGGGCAAAAACAGTTAATTACAACCGATGATGGAAAAGATATTCTGAATGAACACAAAAAAAAACATTAAGTGACCCAAATACAAAGCTTGTGGAAGCTCAGACGTAGCTGTGTATGTAGATGTAAGAGAATAAAAGTAGAATATAAAAAACATATTAAAGGAGAAATAAATCTCTTTCGATTCCATAAAATAAACGCGGTACTTGTAAATTTGTTTTGGTTTAGAGTTTTAAGATATGAATAAAATGCGCATTCATTGAAAATTCGCACATCTTTGCTAGTGGTTTCTCTTCAACAGCATATTTATGTCAAGCCTGTTCCAATAGCCATTCGCAAGTAATTGCTTCCAGTGCTTGCCTCCATTGCCGCCACATAAAACTTGCTCTGTTGCTTTCTTCATATTTTCAGCAGACCATTTTTGCCGGGTAGGCCTTCTTTTGTAATTGCGCACCATTCTGTTTTTTCTACTAAAATATGATGTTCTGAATCTTTACACTTTAAGACGTTAAAAATGATTCGTACTTATGTCACCTTGTAGCTCCTTAGCCTTGAAGCAATTGGTTAGTTCGAAGTGTTCGGAAAATCTCTGAAGCGTAAGTTCGAATCCTGCGGGCTGTGTGAAATTTTTATAATTTAATTTTGCTAGTCAGTGTCGATTTAGAAGAATACAATTTTTAATAATTCAAAACATTTGCTTATTATAGAAAAACTTTAACATCTAAAGTAAATACAAATCAATCCTAGAAATAATAACTGGCAAGTTGTAAAATGTAATAAATACAAGGGGTTTTAAAACGAATTTCGTCTTAGTAGGTACTGAGTAAGTAGAAAATGCAAATTATAATAAGCCACTTGTCTTTAATAATATATATATTATACAGTGCGTTCATGATGAAACGAACAAATTCGTTTAAAGTTCAGGTAATTACTTTGCAGAAAACCGCTCGAACAGGTCGATTATTATTTTTAGTTGTGAATTTTTTGACATAAGAAAATTATATACAGGATGTCTAAAGAAGAACATATGCAGCAATCATTGTTTTTTTTTAAATGGAACACCCTGTATATTATGCCATTTTTGAATTGTAGGGTGAATTCTAAACACATCAAGCACATTTTTGTGTAACATACCTATCCCCAAAATCAACGGTTTTCGGAATAATGAGGTTTGTGATAAATTAAAATACACATAGGTAATGAAATAAAATGTTTAAATTGAACAAGGACACCTTGAACATTTTTTTAAAAGCCAACAAGAACAACCTGGTATTGCAAATTTTATCTTCAACAAAAAACTCTACTTTAAATTAATCGATTTTCAGGTATTTTTTTTAATTTATCACATTTCAAACGTCATTATTCCGAAAACCGCTGATTCTGGGGATATGGTATGTTACACAAAAAAGGTCTTGAGAATTTACCATACAATTCAAATATGGCATAATATACAGTATGTTCCATTTAAAAAAAACAATGATTGCTGCATATGTTCTTCTTTAGACACACTGTAGGTATATAATTTTCTTATGTCAAAAAATTCATAACTAAAAATACTATTCGACCTGTCCGAGCGTTTTTCTGCAAAATAATTACTTGAATTTTAAACGAATTTGTTCCTTTCATCATGAACGCACTGTATATATATTTATAATCTATCTAATGTTATTTTGATATTTGTCATTTTGTGACTAGCAATATGATCTTTTCTGTTACAAATAAGTTTTTTTACTTAATAAACAATACTACTGAATAATGTATACATTGTCAGAAAATATTTTTATTGTTGAAGCATAGTTCCGAAGTGCACATTTTTACTTTCTTATACGTAGTATAAGGAAGTATTGTGATGATGAAAATTTTCGACCTCGAGATTTTTGCAGATGTCCACGTTTTGAAGTCCCCTGATACCGAAAAAGTGGTTTTTAAAAAATGTCTGTGTGTCTGTCTCTCTGTGTGTGTGTCTGTCTCTGTGTGTGTGACCACGATAGCGGTCAAACCGCTGTAGATATCAATTCCAAATTTTGTATTTACGAATATAATCTCCCTCTTGAGAACTGATTAGATTTTGAGCAAAATCGGCAGACCGGAAGTAGTAGTTTACTTCAGTGAAAAAATCGAATTTTGCAAATATTTCGTCAATTACTAAGTTTAAACAAATTTATAAAGAATTCAAATATACTCAAAATTAAATTTGAGAAAAATTGTATTAATAAAGCTTTTCGAAATTCCTACCGGAAGTAGGTCTTTTACTCTTATTGAAAATCAGTTTTTTGCGAATATCTCGCAAGTCATGCTTTCTAGGCAGGTACGTTACGAGTATAATAGTATGAGCATTTAATGATAGCTATTAAGACACGAGTAAGAAAATTACAATACGAGGCGAAGCCGAGTATTGTAATGAATACGAGTGTCTTAATAGCCATTAAATGCGAGTTGCATACACTATTTTTTCTACGACCCCATAATAAAACATTATTTTTTGAACATTCTATATCATAAATTGAGGTTAAAATTTTACATGCACCTTTGCGAGTTTAGCTGGTAATAAATTGTTGGTGGTTACTAAGGCTTGTTCCATAATTTCCGGTGGACTCAAATTTTACATTTCACTGTCATTATCCCTCATTTTTACCGTTTATATTTTCAAAAAAGCACAAATTTTAAGTACTTACTTGTAAATTGCAGAGAACTGTCACATTTATTTAATTTGTATATCTGTCAGATATGCAGTCGCCATATTGAATATTGTTTGAATATTCGAATGTCGCATATTTATTGGATATAAACTTGTATCGTAATGAAAAATCTGTATTCCTATTGGATATAAACTTGTAACATAATGAAAATCTGTATCGTAATGGACATCGTTAAAGTACAGGTTCGGCATATCTAATAATACAATTAAAGTATGGGAGTAGAAAAAAGTATTTAGAATATACTTTTAAATATCTTTTGTATAAAAAAAATTTCAAAATTCAGACCGGAAGTACCACTTTTACTCTTATCGAATAGCGATTTTTTGCAAATATGTCGTAAGTTATGCATTCTATATATTTATCAAGAGTACAAAAGTATTTAAAACTATATTTGCAATTTTTTTTCTATATTTGAAATTTCAAAATTCGGACCGGAAGTAGCACTTTTACTCTTAGCGAGGAGCACTTTTTTGATATCTTGCGAAGTATGCATTCTATAGCGATTTATTAAGAGAATGAAAGTACTTAGAATAGGCTTTTGAATAAGTTTTGTATTAAAAAAATTCTTAAAATTGTACAGTTTGAAACGCTCATACGTATAAGAAAGTCGTGTGGTGGCCACACCTCATTTTTTTAATGGCGAATGGCAACATTCCTATGCAGAATGTAAGCAACAGTTTCACATGTATTTTCCTAACAGAGTTGTGGATAATACCGCTTGAAATCATTACATTCGGACTGCAGGATCTGTGGTAAAAGGCAAACGTTATGGTAGACCACGTAGGTACACAGCAAATATTGTTGACCACGTGCAAAACCTTGCTGGAAAAAAACCACATACATCAGTTCGTCGTTTATCACTTCAAACGAACGTATCTAGTATCGTTCATAGAATTTTGAGGCGTCGCTTGCATATGTATGCGTACAAAGGATCGGTTGTTCATCAGATCTCACCTAGAGACCTGATGAACAAATCGCATCGAAGTTCCTTTGCTTCCTGTTAAAGTCGGAGTATGGTTAGCTGTATCGCGTCGTAGAATAATAAGACCAATATTTTTTCACAATAACATTAACAACCAACGATACCAATAACAGTTTTTAACACCATTTTTAACTCAAGCGCAACAAGACGAATTTATTGGGGTTACTTCCAACAAGATGGGCCTATTGCACATAGAATTGGTGAAAATTTAGCGCTTCTAGAACATTACTTCCCTCATCGACTTAGCAGATGTGTTTGGCCAGCGCTATCTCCAAACCTTACTCCGTTAGATTTTTCTATTTTCGGATTGCTAAAAAATGAAGTATATAAGACAAGAATTAATAACCTAAATGACCTTATATCATCATTATGACAGTGCACATTAAAAACGTACAGCCACGGAAGTCGTTTGCAAAACTGTTGCGAAACAATAAGTTTTGGCAAAGGCAAGTTTTGTGCGTAATCGAACTCGATAACTAAAGTTGATTTATCATTTATACTATGTTCTATAATTTTTTTGTTGTCTTTGTATGCTTGCACTTTTCTTTCATGTAGCACTTAGCTTATTTTGCATGGATCATTTGGGTTTAGTTTCAGCTTTATTTTGTTTTCTTCATAAAAGTCACAAATGTCTGATCGGGAGCTCCGGAAAGAATACTCGGAGCTTTGTCGAAATCATCGATGGAAGGTAGAGTATTTCTAGCTTAGGGTACGTCTGGTTTTTTCAAAAAAAATACTGCTGAAATCCGGTAAAGAGTATCTTGACATTTAAAGCAGGATTCTCAAAATACTTCCTTTTGGATTTAGACCGGCTGTAATGAGATTCCTTATGTGGTATTTGTGCCAAAAAATCATTTACTAGATTCCAGGTTTCTGTATTTATTTTGTGAGGTCTGTTCGCATGTTTGCCTCTTTTGTCGCTAATAGAAATATTTCCTTCTTGTAAGGTCTTTCAATGAATGATCCGTATGCGTTTATACGAAATTTGAAAAATATACAAAAACAAAAAGTTTTGCACACCTCTTTCGTACAACTGGCGATTTTAAGAGAATATGTCCAGTTCGTTCTTAACTTACACTTTGGAACTGCAACTCTTTTCTTTGGTTCAGATGGAAGCATACAACCAAGAAGAAAATTTCCTGTTTTTTCTTATCTGCCAAAGCCCAAAATTTTTCAAAAAATTCTTGCTGAAGTCTACCTGGTCCGCTGCGTAGCACTTTCGTCTACAACACCAAAGAACTACAAGGAAACTTTTCACAGAGACCCGTGGCACCTAATCAATCCAAAATTCAAATATAAAAATTTAGCTTTAAATCTAGTTAGGTATTTTTACCATTACTATTAGTATACTTTTTTCCGCTATTCCTTGCTATTTTTTCTTGTTTGTCATCCATTGCTCCCTGTTTATTTTTCGCTTTCGACCTAAGCTTTTTCTTTCACGATAATCAGCTTCCGAATCACTGTCAACTTCATTTTGTTCATAACTACTTTCTTCATCGCTAATTGTCTCGTTTTCAGAACTATTTTTTTTCACTTTTTTGTTTGAAACATAATTTTAAAATGTGTCAGAAAGAAGCACATATCAAATTTATCGTTCTATGGAAAAAGGGCACATGTAGTGGCTTCCAATTATTTTTACTACGCCATTTGAAAGTGAGATATGAAAACGCCAGAATGGTTTGCAGACAAACACAGGTTTCTTTTATGATATTAAGTGATTTACTGAAGAAGGAGATTTTAGCGGAAGTGCCTTTCTTCCATCCAACTCCTCAATTACAGTTAAATGTAATGAAATAACACCAAATGTATTGCGAAATATTTTTGACATCATGAAACGTAGTATTGCATTATGCATTTAACAGAATGGTGACCATTTTGAACACTTTTAATAGATTATAATAATTAAAATTTCTACAAATAAGTTATTTACCTTTGCTGTTTGATTAATATCCCATGTTTAAAGTTATCTTATTAAATAAATTAATAATCTAGTTGTACTTGTTATTAATTTCATCACCATATCGCAGGATGATAAATTTTGACAGTGACAGATGGATAATCTTTATACTAATTAATCTATATCCGCATTTTAAGAATGCTGAAGATCATAATTTATAGGAGAAATTTATTTTATAAAAGAAACAGCGATTGTTATTACAATTAAACATCTTCAGCATCTAGAGTAAATAAAAATCACCCTGAGAAATAATAAGTAACAAATCGTAAAATTCCATAAAACCGAGGTCTTAATAAAATTTTTTGCCGCAAAATATAAATGGTTTTGTTGGTGTATTTAGAATAACCGCCAGTTTGAAAGCGATTATGCACGTGTATGAAAGCCTCTACCTGTGTAATACGACCCATGTGCGTCATAGGTTCATAATCATGCGCTTTTCCAAAACCATTGCCGTTTCACATTCGATGGCAGTAATGGGAGATATATGTGACAATTAAACTCATAAAAGGGCATAATTTCGAATAAATTCGTTAGAAAATTGGCCCCGAAACTGAATTATGCGACACGCGCACGGCCGGAACTAATCTAATTAATTTTTACGGTCCTGCGTCCTCTGTGTATTTATTTACTTGGTAATACGTTATGATCAACGATCACGTATGCAAATGGTGAATAAACGATAGGTCTAATTTAAGTTGCGCTAATTGGCTAAAAAACAATATTGTATTGCCGTTTACAGAGTTGTTTATTGTACATGCATCTGGTAAAATAATGCCCTGGGTTAAATTTATAATTTTTGCCTGTATGTAGATATGTATGTAATTTTAATACATTTTGTTCAATAGTACATATTGTAGTGTTAGATAACCACTTCGTTATCTAGATAAGATAACAGATAATTCAAAAAATATTATCTAAATACAGATAAAAGATGATATTGCAAATGATTATCTAGATAAAGTATAATTTATCTAGACAATTCAATAGATAATATAGTAAAATACTTAGTACTCAGAATTTTGTTTTAGAATTCATCGTGGTTTAGGTATCGATTGATATAGGAAGGATGAGGATGAGATTTTTTGATATAGGTAATGCAAAATTTAATATACATTCCTATGTTTATTTATTATTATTAATGCTCTAGGGGTTGATTTCAAGTCAGATTTGCGTGATCACTGATTTTCGTATTCCTATTACTAGTGACAAATATACAAGATGTATGCTATTCCAACAGTCTTCAATCTTTTCGGTTTTAAAAACAGATAAAAATGGCAAAATAACGAATGCAAAAATCAGTGATCCAAAGTTGCGACCGCGCAAGTATAACTTAAAATCAGGCAAATTAACAACATTTCGAAATGTTTGTCGAATAGTCGGTTTCTACGTGGAAGTAGGATTTGGGCGCCCGTGCCTAAAAGTTTTTCGACCGGTGCTGAAGATGGTAGCGTCGTGTTATATTTAAAGAATACTTTGTAGTAGTTGGGTATGCATGTAACATTTTTAGTTCTTTTCTTTCTACAATTTAGATAACAACTTGTGAAGTGTACACGTTTCGTCTCTTCTTTTCGGACCCTTGTTCCTTGGCAGAAGGCGATTTAAAAAAAATATCGTCGCTGTCGTTCGTTTTGGATTCAATGTCTGTAATGGAATGTAAAACCAAAACAGTTAATCATTTATGAATATTTCTTTACAGTAGTTAACAAGTCTCCCAGGAATCCATGATAGGTACAGGAAATTTACATTTACATACTTCACACGTTAAGTGTGACGATAAGAAGCACAATTGCTTCTGATGGTCAAAATGTCAGAACGTGACATTCTGGTTACACTGGAGACCTGCATGGGTGCTAGTGAAGTAAGTACATATGTCACCAGTGTTTGTCTTTCCAAGAGCTAGGGCAAGGCCATAACTCTTAGTTAGATGATGCTTCCTCTGGAAGAACGGTTCATTATCATCCTTCAGAGTGGATACAGACAATAACATTTTAGAGTTGATTCGTTATTGCATTGCTTTTTCCAACCCTTCTAAATTTTTTTTTACTTCTAGGCGGATGGTCGACTTACACAAATAATTTAGAGATAAAAGTGATGTATTGTTATGCTTTTCACTGCATACAGGATCGCCTAAGGCTTCTGGACTTATGCTTTATGTCACTACTCATCATATATTATAGTCCAGGTAAACCTTTAACGATTTTCCAAACAGAAACTTTTTTGTCACATGAAAGCTACTAAGTCCCGAACAAAAGTTAGCGGGTTTAGAATAATTAAAGGGACGAAAGCCTTAAGAACCATCGCAGGAAAGACACTGAGGGACGGAGTAAAAACAGCGACATGCATGGTGGAGGACATAGTCAGGTGGGGAAGGAAAAGAAGGAGATATTGGCGTGACCATCTAGATAGAATGGACAAAGCAGGCTGGTACACATTGAAAAAGACGAAAAATCAGCAAGCAGACGACCAGTGGGAAGGCCACCCAAAAGATGGAAGGATAGGTAGAGTTTTGTTTCACAGAACAACTAACCCAATTAAGACAGCCTTTGTCATTAACATACCTCAAAGGTCTTCTTGAAGAATAAAAAGAAGAAAAAAGGGACGTGTATCCACTAAATCCAGGGGTCTTTCCAAATTAAATAGTTGTAGCAAATAAAATTTCAAATAGACCAGTAGAAGATCATACAAACTATTAAGTTGAAACAACCTAACAATTCTTCACCAAGAACACATCTAACATTACCACCAAAAAGACCAGACGAATTGAATACTGCATATACAACAAACAACAGCACACTCCGATTACTATGGATCAGTTTCATGTAAGTGCCTGAGTCAAACATGGAACATAAAAAAACAAGTCAAACTGAATAAAAAATACAAAATAAACCCAATTGAGAAGACAACTAAACAAAATCAAAGAAAAAGAGAAAGACAATAGCAATTCAGAAGAAGATAGATGCGAAGATATGGAGTGCATAATTTGCAGTGAACATTATTCTAAGTCGGATGTTACGTTTTTTTTTTTGGTTGTATTTTATCCTTTAATGGTTTATTTTATTTGTCGGAATACGTAATTCGTTTTGATTAAATTTATGTCGTCTTCCTACTATTACTGCCATCTGGTGTAGGAGTGCTTAAGATTCCTATTACACGCGTTCTGTCTTGCCCTAGGTGGGTGTAACGTATACAGGCATTGTCGGGTAGATGGCGCATGTTGTTTCATTTAATTAATTTGTTTTCTTTAGTTATTGTTAATTTCGTTTTTCAAACTTTTCTTTCGGCCCAGAGTTATGCAACAAATTATTAATAATTAGTTTCCATTTTCCTATGGTTCTTGAGCCTGTATTTTTGTCGTACGTTTAAAGTATTAGTTGGCTCGTTCGATCTTTTAGAACAATTGTCGTGCTTGTAGTCTATGATCGGGCTTGACATGTTAGGATCTTTCTCTTTTGATTTTTAACGGTCGTCGAGAAAGGTTAGACACCACAGAGCAGAATCATTTCCCTCAGCTTTACTTGAGAATGATGAAGAATTGAGTTTTTATCGTCGATAATCGCTTACCAAAGCGGATTTTATGGTGCTTCTCAAGTATTATTGGTGAATTTTGGCGTTGTATTTCATTCTTGCGAGGATATTTTCTTCTGGGCTTGGGAATTGTTTAAGCTGCTGTAAGTATAGTTTCCACGTGTCTAATCGATCTTAATTTGTGTGTTTCTATATTCAAATTTAGCTGCTGGTGTTGGGCCTGACATAAACCTCATTTGAGCATTTTTGGTTTGGGGTTAAGACGTGAGAACCACGTGCTTGTAATCTTACGGTGCCAAGGAATTGTTGTTGTATCCTGCGGTGAGGGCATATTTAAGGTGCAGATTATTGGGAATACTGTAGCCTTCAAACGCTATTTCTTGAGGTGTCGTTAACCGAGGATAGGAGGGCATATTCCATTGTAACGTGTGGATCCGTAGGAGGTGTCGTGTTGGGAGCTTTGGATGTGACTTTCTTAAGGTATTGTGACTGTGTAAATTTTCTCTGACATTATTCAGAGGGTAGTGTTTAATTGACTAAACAGTTTAGCTAATTTTGTGTCAATATCGTGTAATTTGAACAGTGAATTTCAATTTTCCGGGCTGAATAATTAAATAAGTAATCGTAATTCCCTAATTTAACTTCTTGTGGCCTGTGAGCCTTTATGTTTTGAATTAATTAATTTAACGTAGTTTTATTAACAATAGTGACCCCATTTTGGAGGTTACTTTGACATTTTTGGAGACGTTACGTAGCCATTTTAATTTTGGACTTAGAAATTGAACTAAATTTTGGGATGTGTATGGCAGTGTAGCCTCACATCGGACTTGTGTAAATTCTTAGATGTTATTTAATGCATTTTAGTCTATGATTGTAATTTATTTTTGGTATAATCTCGTAAGAAATTAATGAATTTAATTTAATCATATATTCTTCCTGTAAAGCATAGTTAACTAGCGCTATTTCTTATATAGAATTAGATATCTTACAACTTAGAGTCTGTTCTCTAACGTCGAATAGATTGTCAGATGCCTCTGGTATACAGGGTGTTTATTTTTGGGTGACGCGTTGCATTATACGATCAAACTGTTCGACTTTGGAGGGACTCCTGGCAAGTTGCCTTATAATTGTGTACTTGTAAGAATATTGTTGGTGAATCAATGTTAGATTTAAGTTATTCTTGTGTTCACCTGTTTCTTTTGAACTTTTAAATTTTGGTAATGTCACGTCGCTGAAATTTGAATTGTGGATCACCTTGGGTGGCCATTTAATGTTAATTAACCCTTCAGGAATTTAATATTTGCAACCGAGTTGCGCTTGTGATCTATTTTCCATTGTTTTTTTTATTCTTTTGTTTTAAATATCTCTTGAAGCAGAGATCATATATATCAGCCGGTTATGTACGATATTGAAATGAACGATGAGAACTGATTTGAATTTTCAATAAACTGTTGTCAAGTTGAATGAGTGTGTATTGGTCTTATTTACTTATCACCTGGGGAGTTTTACATTGGACCTGGTCCGGGGTCTGAATATCTGTTGGGCTTAGCATATTATTACGGATAGGCGCCCTGACATCTCAACCTTCGACTTAGTACGGTGTTCGAACTCGCCCTTCTCTGACTGTAGCTGGAGGCAGTGCTGACTCCCATCTTAAACATCGACCCCTTGGGGAAGTAAGAGGGAAGACTAGAGTGTTATAAGTTGGTGATTAACTAAATAGACAAGCGTCCTCTAAAAGTATAATAGAAGGTTAGTTACCGTGGTGGTGCTTAACTCACTACCTTCTTGGAATTTCGGGTACCGATTTGTTTAAGGCCTCGGCCATTTTCATTTAAATACAAGAGGGTAGCACGGAATAGGATTGGATAAGGAATCGACATGGGATAGGTTGGGTGCATCGGTGTGGAGGAAGACGAAGTTTTTACCTGTGACTATTCATTTCTTTTATTGAAAGAGTTCAGAATAATATTGATTTTATTTAGCAATATATTTAAAGTTTTAGCCCTTTTTCTTGAAATTTGGGCTAAAACGAGATACTAAAATTTTCTCATGTAATTTTTATTTTTTCTATAAAAGATGCAAACTAATAACATCGAACGATATCTGTGTATTAACTTTGCTTAAAAATAAATGTTGTTTCTGTAACTCCCGGAGCTTGTTTTTCTATTCCCGGGCTCCATAACTAATGTTAATTAGTTATTTCTATGAGAAACCTTAAGTGTTAATAAATTACACCGTCCAGTAGAAAACTGTTTAAATTCAATGACAAAACGACAACTAAATGTAGAAATTATAACCGGCAACGTTTCCTCTCGTAATTAAGCAGCATAACTGGATCTCTTAAACGTGCAAAATCTGGTCGGTACGACAAAAACTAATAGTAAACACATGGCGTTATTAATATTAAACAGGCCAATAAATTCCACTAACTGCATAAGTGATAGTGACACTAATTGTGAATCATGCGTGTAAATCCATGCTTACTCGCTTACATATGCATGCATGCATGCAGAGGAAATTATAAAGATGGCACTAAAATAGAACCTGACTAATGTACAGAATACTAACGAGCAATAGCCTGGATTTTATGCACATAAATGACCAGCCCAATGACTGGGCCGTACTTTTTCTAAACACTATGAAGTACTGATTGTGATTACACAATTTAGGAATGTTTTATTATACAGACCTACATTGTTTGAAATGAAGGTTATATTCTAATAGTCAAGTGATAATATTTTTTTAATAAAATTATGATTTTTACATAGGCTGAGTTATAAACTACCACACATACGCAAGAAATACATCATATTTATTGTTGTCTACGGCAACCTTACATTCTACAGCTTCCTTTTCTGATATGCGTGATCCATTCTCCGAAAGACAGTTGTTTTATAATAATATTTTAGTATTATTTCCTAATGAAGTGGCTGTTTTATCTTTTTCATATTGTAAATATCTTTTTTACTCAATGTCTGTCATTGCATGATCTGGAACAAACTTCTTTCTTTTAATAAAGTATTTTGAGCATAATCGGCAGACCGGAAGTAGTAGTTTACTTCAGAGAAAAAAATCAAATTTTGCAAATACTTCGTCAATTACTAAGTTTAAACAAATTTATAAAGAATTCAAATGTACTCAAAATTAAATTTGAGAAAAATTGCATTAATAAAGTTTTTCGAAATTCCTACCGGAAGTAGGTCTTTTACTCTTATCGAAAATCAATTTTTTGCGAATATCTCGCAAGTCATGCTTTCTCGGCAGGTACATTACGAGTATAAAAGTATTTAAAACATACCTTTAAATATCTTTTGTATAAAAAAAATTTCAAAATTCGGACCGGAAGTAACACTTTTACTCTTACCGAATAACGATCTTTTGCAAATATATCGTAAATTATGCATTCTATATATATTTATGAAGAGTACAAAAGTATTTAGAGTTGGATTTGGAATATTTTTTGTATAAATGAAATTCCAAAATTCGGACCGGAAGTAACACTTTCATACGTATAAGAAAGTCGTGTGGTGGCCACACCTCATTTTTTTCTATATATACATACTTTATATACAGGTAAACAACTTGAACTACAAAAGCCTATTGATAGGAAGGGTAGTGCGAGTTAAAATTAAGTGAATTCATTTTAGTATTATTAACTGTTTATATGACAGGAATGTCAGTGGTTATGTCAATTACTTTACCCAACCATCAACGTTTTACTAACATCAAAGTGTTAGTAAAACGTGAAAAATGGAATACACAATTAATAAAAAATTCAAATTATAAAGTGGTTTTATGGAGGCCACAAACTTTCATCAATTGTAGATATTTGGAAAACTACTTAGATCAGTGGCGTAACCATCGTAAAAAAAGAAAAGAAAAATTAGGTGATTAAGTACTTGTTAATTTTAAAAGTCTTGACGAATGTATTATTTTAACACACTCTGATGGAAAGAAATAGTAACACTATCAGTACCGACAAATGCGAAAGAAAAACGAGTTCGAAAAATGGATGATCGTGGCATATCTTTGAAGTGACCCCCCCCCCCCCCCCCATGGTTGAGGTCTAGTTACGCCTATGACTTAGATTGATCGTCCTGTTCCCTGTTTAAATACAATTCATCGCATCAAGGACAATTTTAAAAAATACGGATGTGTCTCCCCCACTTTACATAAAAAGCCCGCATATGATAATGTGGATCGCAGCGGCCCGTGATTTTTTGGGACGGAAGGGCACCGGGGGGGGGGGGGGGGGGTCTGAGTGTTTAATATCAAAAATTAAGTATAGACAAAAAATAAACTCAATATGTTATTGTTATTTAATTGACTTGTTTGAAAATAAAATCCATTCGCCGTTCCTTACGATTAGCAAAATGATTAATAACTATAAATTCACTGAAGTTTGGTGTTGATGTCAGTAGGTAATTGTTTTTCAATGGAACACATTGCTGAGGCACATAGTCTGCTTTCCTGCATGGTATTTCTAGAAAATGTTTTTATTCTCTTGAAAGTTGAAAAACAATATTGCAATATTCTTATTTTTATTAATTGCTTTAAATTTAACAACAGTTTCCAGTTCTTTTAATAAATATCTGTCACAAAGCCCTAGAAAATATTGTAAATTCTCCTGTTTAGGATAGAATTTCATTTTAGATTTAGTAGCTACAACTCGATGCTGTTTTAGAGATTTTCTCAGTCTTTCCTTTCTGGGTGTATGGGCAGAGAGATTTTTTTCTGCTAGAACCCCAACATCACTTGTAGTAGGAATTTCCATAACTGCTTAAATACAATTAAAAAATTATACATTTCATTAAATATAAATTAATTGTATGTGTGTATCTGAAAAGTTCTACATTATTCTATTTTATACTAGACTAAATACATATGTGTTGAATTTTTGTTCAAAAATGACTTCGAATTCATTAGTTAAACTAAACGTATTTTATGTTTTGCTCATAATATAATTTTGCATTGTAAATATTAATAGTCGTACCTATAGGTGGTTCACTTTCTGCTAAATTTTGGGATCCAATATAACTTGTGCAACAACTTGTGAACATTCATAGTTTCCACACATTCTAAAATACATTTTGAAATTAGTATGCCTTTAAAATTTCAAATAATACTTAGTTCTTATAAAATAATATTTTATAATAAACATTTACTTGTAGATAGTTCATTAACCGGCGAAGTTTGAATTGATTTCTTTTCAATATGGTCATGGCTGTGAGAGATAACGATGTTCTCTAAAATTCTTATTTTCGAAGAAGGTTCCTTCACTAATATAAAAAGATAAAAACCACATTAGAAGTATTTATTTTCATGATCATCTTCAGTTGAAGTTATTAGCGTAGATAGATTTAATTATGCTCCAACATTTGCCATTCAACAGACATTAGCTATTAATAATGCAATTTATTTAATTGCAAAGATTTGCCTCTTTGCTTTCGTTATGAGAGAAAATAGAAATTCATTGAAACAAATGGATATTTCTTACTCTAGATTATATTTAAAAATTAAAATGCTTCGTATCAAACGTATATTATTAAGTAAGTTATTCATGGCGCAACTATTAAATGATGAAGAACGACAATTAATGTTGAATGCTTTATAATTTCTACAGCAAATTTATGTTTCAAATATATTTTTTTAGTTAAATATATTATTCAATTTTGTTAAATTCAATTTTTTCTTTCTGAAATATTCCCCTTATTTTTTTGTATTTTGTTATAATTCATACCTACTTTTGAAATTTATTTTAAAAGAATTATTCTACTTTTCATCATTTCAAATATATTATATTTTTTTAAAATCTAGGTCCATATACTGAAAGCCTTAACAGAAACTTAATTAAAAACCCATCTATTCCGACGCGGCGAGAAAATGAATCGAAAATCTAGCCAAAAAAATTAATCTCGGAAGAAGTAAGTAATGTGAAAAATGTCATCCATTTAAATTTAACTTCCAAAGTGTAATTAAAACTGGAATGAAATTTAATGCCTCCGGCCGGGAACCCTAACGCCCTTCTAATTATTTAAGTCGCGGTGGTAGAAAATCTAATTTGTATAAAATATATTGAATATTATATTATGAAATGCCAGCAGTGAGTAGTCTCGAAGTGAGAAAACGTTTGCCTGCAAGATATATACGCTTTTCAGGATTCGGGATGAAAGTTTAACTGAATGACATATTGGCGTAACATTATTAGTTATGTTTTAATTAACAAGTGAAACAAATGGGATTTTTAAATACTAATATATTTACAAAAATTTTATATTAGCAACTAACATATATTCTTCTTTCTTTTCACTGATACACAGATAGTTTTTGTTAGCCACCAGCTCTGTAAATTGATCTACCATGCGATGTGTTTTAATTTCTTTTTATATATAGGCTTTTCTTCTGACAAATTTCGTAGTATATATTCAAGAACATGATAAATTAAAAACTATTTAGTATTTTAAAATACATTCGATGTGATGCTGCTACGTTAAAATCGCACGAACAACGTGGGGCAGCATATATATGGCCCCACGTTGGGCGCCAAAAATATATTTCCTATTTCTTATTCGATTGGTCAATTTTTTGTCATTTTGCATTGTGGATGGAAGTAGAACAGACTTTGATTTTTTTGGCGTGAAAAAACTAAAGTTTTGTTGTTATCAAAACCAAATTGGGATTATAACACTAGTTTGTTTCTATTTGGCATAAAGATTGGTGGGATTTTCTGTTTTCTTGAAGTCTCTACATTCGTGAGTTTGTAGGTTTCAAACATGTTTTCTGCAAATGGGATATATGTAAACTAATTTTCTATGGTTATATTTCTATTAGTACCATGAATATGATTTAGGTAGTGTTTCAAGGTAATACATATGAAAGTAGACCTCTATTAGTATCAGATTCTTTTTCAATATAAGGAAAAACACTAATAATGTATAAAATGTACGGCTGTCGAACATTGTTACTATCTACAACCCATTTGTCGAGTATTGAGGCGATATAAACGCCCAAACGGCAATTACCGCAAAAACCTAATAACTGTTTATCTACAATACAATACTCATGAAAAGAATAGTACTTGGTACAGTTAGCAATAAATGAAGTCCAAAGCTGCAGAATAGGTAGGAGCCAAATTATCCTGGGGATCTCTTGTCCTGTCGGCAAAAAGCAAGTGTGCTATTAGAAATTGAAAACACGCTTTGGTCATCATTTATCGATTTCCGGTATGTAAACTCGCCACATTTCCTCATTTGAAATATGGTCATATTTCCGACATCCAGCGCATTTATTGCCACCTTGCCTCGTCAATAAGCAATCTCCAATTCTCTAATTCTGTAGTAACGTTTCGTGTCGTTCCTTTTGCACCAGGAATACGAGAGGGAAGCTTCTTTCGACCACAGAAAAACACTTTTTCCTCTATTTGGTAAATTACCAGAAGCTGCTAAAGTCAGATTATCAACACAGCCTTCATCAGAAGCAGATATTTCGTCATCGGGTTCAGAATGTACGGCAACCTTATCTTCGTCTTCAATTTCACCAGGAACAATATCTGAATCGTAATGATATTTTCGTCTTCTTCCAGCCAAATTTGCGAAACCTAACTAGGTGAAATAAAATAGAAACAAAAAAAAAATAAAAATGTTCATAGACTGGGTCGGCTGGTTCAACTGAAGTTGTTAGACGTTTAGCAGGTGGAAAATCAAGATTCGTTGATTTCCTTCCATTTTTACACAAAAAACAGTTAAACTGAGTAATAAAAACTAAAAAGATGTAAAATTAATTCACGAAATTTTCTGAATCTTAACATTAAGATGGGCTTATGCATTACCCCAAATGCAAATAATTAGGCAGATAATTAACGCAAATAAAAACTGAAGTGTGGGTTGTAGACCATAACCTCGAATAAGAATACAGGAAGAAGAAAGTCGATATTTTTCAAATAAGCCCGGCGTAACGCTAAGATCGAAAGTTCAGCATGTTAGTGCTTTTTCCTCTATATGGTAAATTACCAGAAGTTGGTAAAGTCAGATTATCAATATTGCCTTTATCAGAATCAGATATGTCGACCTCAGGTTCAGAATGCACGGCAACCTTACCATCATTATCAATTTCACAAGGAACAATCTCTGAATCATAATGATTTTTTCGTTTTCTTCGAGCCTCATTTGCAAAACCTAATTAGACGGAATAAAATAGAGACCAAAAAGAAATTTTACACCACAATAGTTAAACTGAATAATTAGAACTAAAAAGATGTAAAATTAATTCAAGAAATTATCTAAATCCTAATGATGGGGTTATGCATTACCTCAAATGCAAATAATTAGACCATAACCTCGACAAAGAATACACAAAGAAGAAAGTCGATAATTTTCGCATAAGTTTCAAGGTTTCAAGCATGGTACTGCTTGGAAATAACTACAGTTGCTCAGTTTTACCTATCCTGATGAAAGTTCGATGACTTTTTAAAATATTTTTGGCAACTATAAATTACGCCCACCCTATTATACCAACCGTAATTTTTTTTTATTTGTCGAATACTGCACTTTAGTAAATTTTACAGTTGCAATTCTGAATTCTAAAAAAAACTACTTTTATCATACATATTGACATCGTTCACGAAATTGAAATTATTCCTTCCATCAAAACATACATTTTCCTTTTACAAACGTGACATGTAAGTACATGTTTGAGCCTGTACATTAACATGTTATACTCAATGCTCTCGGCTTCACTGATTTGGTCTTTTTTCCTAAGTTATATGCGGCGCATATGCAATTCCATCAGAAATGCGTCATAGGAAACAGGTGAAAATATCAAAAAAAAAATTTAATATTCTATGTTGTTTCTTAGATAAAAAAAATTATATTACGGACCTGGCACAGAATGTATGTTTATAAATACACTTAAGAATGCTCACTTGTAAATAGAAACGAACACGCATTCATAGAAAAATACGCTTTTATTTGTATAAAACGGGAAAAACGTTAAATCGTACTCATTCATAATAAAACATATTTTTTGACGGATGCGGGGCGACCCACTTTATTGCAGACACTAAAAAATTGTTATTATTTTTAAAATAGGAAGGTTGTTGCTCTTTAATGTGTTTGTAGACGGAAACAGTTGATGATTATTATTTTAGAATATTCAATAAATCCTACTTTTTCTAGCCTTTATTACAGTAAATATCAAGAATGTAATTATTTTTTTCTAGCAGGTGTAAAATTAAAGTAATTAATGGTTTGATATTTATTATGAAGTATCTATTCCTCCTCTTTTTTTAACACTAGTAATATGGTGGTCCTGAAAGGGACCGATTGTGAATGTGAAGCAGGTGGATATTTAGTCCAGGGTCGGCGTAAGGCCAATTGAATTTTTAATTATTTTTTTTCTGCCGTCTGCGCACGAATAAAAACTTGATATTTTGAGGGTACTTTTTTACACAATCTAGCAGATTTCCGATTTCTGCTACCCCGTCTTTTTATTTCTGGAACACCATGTATACAACAGTTGGTAGAGTACAAAATTTAATATAGGAGATTTTAATAGAAAAGGAGAATAGTTGAATTTGTACTTATTATTCGTACTGATTAGTTGGGGTTAATTTTACCCACATAATTTATTTTATTTATCAGCTTTTCTAAATACATATCCATTTAACACCACAAATTTGTGGTATTTACAGTTATGGCAAATACAGTGAAAGCATTTTTGGGTAAATTGCACAATTAATTATTTTAAATGCTATCTGAACAATATAAGATGTATAACTGTTAAATGGTGTTTTGATTGCTTTGCATAAACTTCGATAATAATAATGCACAGACAGATACTTAATGCAAATAATTTCTCTATGCATGCAGAGAAATTATTTGCATTAAATCAAGAAAATAGCTGTCTCTTTGGAACAAGAAGAACATTGTTTTGTAGGTGTTTTCCAAAAGTACTATTTCTTTTAATCAAATATATTTCACTAGTTCAAATTATGTAGATAGGTATTCTATTTGTTTAAACCAAATTAAATAACTAAAGTCAGAATTTATGGTAAAGCTATACCAATATCGTAACTGAAAAATATGTTGGATTATATTGAAAATGTGTATTTTCTATAGAAAATGTCTCCACATTAATTTTATTATGGATAATTAATGCATGGTAAGCATTTAGAATGATGTCTGCTTAACAATATTAAAATTAACGCCATTTGCATCTATTTGTTAGTATCAGTTTACTTTTTACTACAATAAAATGAAACTTTACTTTACTATAGACTTAATATATTGATACAGCGTTGGTTTACATGTCTACTAACTAGAACAAATGTATGTACCATGTAATCATTTTATTTCTACAAATAGACATATGATTAATACTTTTTCTCGAATTAAACACTTTTTAATATAAAATTAAATGGATTATGTCAAAACAACAACTGTCAGAATTTCAATTTTCGAAAAAAGGGGCGCTAGCGAAAAATTGCTTTTTGCCATTTTTTCGACCAATTATGATTTATGTTTTGAAATACTTTGGAACAAGTGAGAACAAACTTAGAACAACCTGGAGCAACCGTCAGAATTTAGATTTTCGAAAAGAGTGGAGCTAACTTCTCACTTTTGGATATAGTTTTTTTGCAATATCTTTTGATTTATAAGAGATACGGTTTTGACGTATTAGAACAATGTTTAGAACAAACCTAGAACAACCGTCAAAATTTTAATGTTTGCAAAAACTGGGTTTGACTACTTTTAGCTTTTGTATTTCCCTATATTCTCGTATGATTTTGATTTTTTCTTTAAAATACTTTGAAACAATTTAGAAAAAACCTAGAACAATCTAGAAGAATTGTCAGATCGTCAGAATTACAATTTTCAAGAAAAGGGGGGCTGGCAAAAACTCAAAACTCGTTTTTCCGATTATCTTGGCCAATTTTGAATTTTTTTTCGAGATTCCTTGGAACAATGTTTAGAACAACTAAAACAACCTGAAACAATTTTCAGAATTTCAATTTTCGAAAAAAGGAGCACTGGGTGAAAAATTCGTTTTTTTCAATTATCTCGGCCAATTTTAACTTTTTTTTTTGAAATAATTTAGAAGAAACCTAGAAAAACCTGGAATAACCGTCACACACTTAGCCAACCTATAATATAAAAAAATGGTAAAATTGTGATGAGTCGGTCTACATTTCATGGAATTGCATTTCAGTAAAAAACCAAAACATTTGAAATTAAGTGCGTGTTTAAAATACAAAACATATATACCTACATAAAATAAAATTTATTTCTTATTTGAAATTCTTTTGGCATTATTGGTGTGTGTATAGATTTTTAATTGCTACTACTCACTGCTGATCTGTACTCATTTTTGTTGAACACTTTCATATCCTGTTGCTGGGTATATGAATTAACAATGACAAAGATCAATAAGACAAGGTGTAGAAATTATTATTCACAATAAGAAATTTATATATTCGTAGTCCATTCTTGAATATATCATCCCTAAACGTATAATTATAAATTTGTATGTAACTTACCCGTCAGGGCACAGACGGTACAAGACAAATATTGCATAAAAATCGAAGATGTAAAAATATGATAAATAAATAAACAAAAAGGCAAATATTTCGCGTGTATCGAGCATTACCGTGGCCCAATCATTTGTCGTCAAGTATATTGCTCGTTTACATGCGATTTAGCAGTGAACATGAATTTAGTTGAGTTATTGGCGGCTATGCTCTTTCAAGTTTTGTTAATTTTTTTTTGATGTGGATCGAATGCGTCCTGGTATATACATAGAAGCGTACACGTGTTTTATGTTATGATCTCCTGATAACTGAGCATGTTCTGGCGATGAGCAAACTCTCTCGTTGTATGGCGCGAGGCGCCTTTCTTTTTTTATTCGCTCATCGCTTATTTCTAAAATTCCGTGGCCTCTCTGATTCTTTATTTTTATCGGCTTATTTTAAATGGTAAAAATAAGAAGTCAAGATGAATTTTATTTACTTATTAATTATTTTAATCTACCAGTAGCGATTACCATATAAAATAATTGCTGATGAAATTCCTTTCTTCATCGGCGTATGTAAAAGCGTGAGGGTTTTTTAAAATTTATTATATTTCGTAAGATAAATAAAGTACGGAAAGCTTACTCGATTTGAACTACAAAATGAACATATACAAATAAAATTAAACACTTTTTAAAAATACAAAATTTCAATAGTGCGCCCGTGGGCGATGAGTCATCAACCTCTCGTGTCCGGTCTATAGTTATAACACATTAGTTAAAGACATATAAATTATTGTTCGGTTTTGCACCGCCCGTTGTGAATCTTTAACGATATCAAGGCACGTACTATGTAAGTAATCACGTGATATCGGTCAATAGGTATTAAGAGGAGGCAGCATAAAGAGAACGTCCAGTCTATCATTTATGCTGATTTAATGGATTTTGAAAGTTTTATAATATATTTATTATTACGAATAAAACTTAACGTCTACTTGAGTAGAGGTTTTTATCTTTACGAAAGCGTATTGTTCATTTACCGAGATCAGAATATTGTAAATAAGTTGTTCTTTTCAATTTTTTTAAATATAAATGTTTGTTCTTTTTTAGCCGTTTGATAAAGCAATGAATGCCTTTTCGTGGTTTAGTGACTGTAAAATGAACTCAAAAAAAATACAAAATTTACACGTTTCGATAATATATATATATTATCTTTGTCAATTAATCAAGATTTACTAATTATAACATTGAAATATTAACAACTATTATTAAAATTGTATCATATATTTGACAAATATTTTTTGAAAAATATATTGGTGGAAAATATATGGTATAGAAAAAATAATGATGGTGCATCCTAAATAACATAGGTAGCAATTATGTAAATGTATTAGACCTAATATATCTAATTAAATTATTGACTGGTAGGCTATTACCAAATTTAAACTTTCGGTTCGATCATTTACTGCATATAATATTTATAGTTTTATGACTTTGACTTTTACATAAAATTTTAGTTTCATCAAATTTCATGTTATGTTATGTATTTCTGATATGCTTTTTCTTTAAAAAAGGTAACCTTTCCTATTTGCGGCCATTTAGTATATAACATGGAATTTTGTATACTACATGTAGTTTGTTTAAGAAACGGATCTTTAATATTATTGATGATATATGATTAATATGATTTTATGGGCAATTTTTATATTAAATTGGCGTAATAGCTACTTGTAATATTTTTGTACATCTATTTATTTTTTTAAGTGACATGGATTGTAAAGAATTATAAATATTTGTCAAGCATATTGCAGTGGTTTGCATAGCCATATGGTTTATAAAATAAAATGTATAAATGTATTATTACCACACGTTGGGCATAGCCATATAATCTATGCTGTAGTCTGTACCAGCAGAATTTGATTGAAATAATGACAATAATTATGCTATAGCCTTAATGATACAAAACTGAATGAATACAGAGATTGCAATTATATAAAAAAAAACTACTCCAATAAATTTATAATCTCAATCCCTGTTAACATTCACCATGCACATCTGCGATTCTTTGTCTTCAGTAGGTATATCTTCCTTTTATTAACGCCATCCCTCATTATGTTTGTAAATGAATTCATTGCCTTTTTCATTATTGTTTATGTACTTTCGTTTCCCATTGTTTAAAACTATCCGTATTTTCTTGTTGTAGGTATCTTTGTTGGAAATAATCGGAAATATATTGAGCACAGATGGGATTCTTCTTTCTATGACCGCACCATCAGGAACACATACCTTGACATAATCACCTTTGCTTTCCAACCATTTCCTTTCGTCTTCATGTAGGTTGATCTGCACATAACTCTCAACAATGTTAGCATTATTTCTTCTTTGTAGATTACTCAAATTAAACAAGATTTATCCTGTTATCTTGAAGCCTTTACTTTATTAAAACATTTTAAGGATGTGTTTTTATTATTTTTATACTATAGTATATCGTTTCGAATAAAGAACACTTTTTTCTATATCCTTTTAAAAATGCTATTAAATATAAGTATCAGGTATTTATTGTATTTTATCATGTAACCATAAAATGTCTGAGAGTTAAAAATCTTTTTACAAATTTATATACTACGTCTATTCATTTTGAAAGACGTTTTCATATCGAGCATGTAGAATTTCACCTTTTTCGTACAATTTTACGGCATTTAAATGGCTCACTCTCTTCACTGTTCCATCTTTCAACATCACTATCTTTCTCTGTTATTTATTTTTAGTACATTTTTAATTTTGAAAGTGGTTCACTTTTCAATATATTTAATGCCACTCTTACACAATGCGAAAAGTTTGGTTCGGCCTTTGTATACTCAAACCACATCTTGTGCTCATCTTTTCTATAAATATAGAATCCATGAATTTATTTTTGTGTTTATTTCTATTCCTCTTAATGTATATACATTTTAACTTAAATTACTATATACTTTTCATCATGATGTTGCGCCTTAAAGGTTATAAAACTCATTATTATCTTAACAACTATATTTACAATTAAAAATTTATTTTCTTATTCTAATGCTTAATTATTTAACTATTTTAAAAATACTTAAACTATAAAGGTCACGGCAATAAGTTATAATTTTATTAATAGTTGTTAACATTTTAAAGTTTTAATTAGTTAATGTTGATTAGTTGACAAAGATAACACTCATCACAATCCCCTTGGCTGAGTTGCTGAAGATAGCATTCAATATCATTTTTCAAGTTCTGTAAAAAAAAATGTTGTTTGACACAGAAGTTTTACTCAGGTCAATAAAGACCGATGTGATACAGAAACCTTTTTCAATACAATCCAGGTTTGTTTTCTGTAAAAATTCAGTGAATGAGAAGGACCTGTTTGACATTGCGAAAAGATTAGAGATCTTTAAGTTTTATCATCCAATATACAGCTTCTGGGGTTATGCAGTTTAATCTAATATTGCGCTATAGAGAAAAAAAAAGAAACAGATTTTGGTTGTGTTGCTTACGTTTCCACAAGTAGATGCCATTATATTCAGGTACTCAAACTACCAATCTTCATCAGTAACACAGCATACCCGATAAAAAAGCAAAACAATTATTATCTATATAGTAATAAATGATAATATGAAAGTAATAAATATTAATAATAGCAATAACAATAGTTATTGATAAGAATCAATAAATCAATAAATGAAATACTGATGATAGATTAATAAACTAATGTAATTAAAAGAAATTTAAATAAATATTAATTTGTAATGCAGCAGAGCTGACCTCATACGACCACTATAAACCTAGTATTACTGCGGATAGAGACAGAAAAGTATTAGTTAGTCATTGTTACAGTTGTGCTTGTTACAAAATACTCATTAAATTTTTCAACAATTTCCCTATAATTCTCTATTTCTTCATTATCAAAAATAATGCTTGTACTATTTGTTTCCTTACTTGTTGGTAATAACATTTTAAGATTTTTCCATAGATCTTTTGAGTTGTTTCTGTTTTGATCAAGTGCTGATTTCAAATACCCTTCTTTCCGTTCTCTTATTATTATTTTTATTATTGTACAGTTGTGTCAATTATTGTTAATTTTTGCGGTTTACTCTGTAAATAGATGTTCCTATTGGGTGGCAAAGATTATTGTTATTTTATAGACCAAATAGAGTAGATGCACTTCCTCGTATTGTATATTTTAATTAGTAAATCGTAGATTTGTGTATATTTCAAATATATGAGCTAAGGTGTGGGTTACATTATTTTCAGTACACCATCAGTTTATGTGCGACTTAGAATTTAGATTATCGACAAAAATTCCCACCCCCATTTTATGCGCACATATAATGTTTACAAACTATTCCTTTATTACCACCAACTTCGACCAACTTATCCACTTAGGACGTTGCACACATGCACGGAGGATATCCTCCCGGTGCCCAAACTATTAAATCCCCGGAGGACATTTACCCGAAGTAACTGCGAACACTAAGGTATAACGTGCGTCCGACGTTTGAGACCATCCGAATTCGGTTGTAAAATATTTAATTAGCGCACTGTTAAAGGGGGTGCGGACTATGTAATGGCCCCGCATTAAAGGTCCGTTTGATACTTCAACTTCAAGAATTGTTACACGGTCAAGCCAGGGTCAAAGGACTCGTATTATTATTTAAGTCCCCTTCTATGTTTCTAATTGGACCACAAAGTCCAAAGCTCAATTAGTGCAGGCCTCGGTATAATGAAAGAGATTTAAACTTCATCCGGAGACGGCGGACGGCAACATCAGCTATGGTACTTCAGTCAACTGTCGGGAATATCGAACGTGGCTTTGGAACGTCGCGTAGTCCAAGAGCACTCGTCCTTCCATATTCGGTACTTGTTAATCTTATTTGCCTAAGGGATTAGGCATATATATATATATATACATCTGTGAAACATTCCCGGTTGTTTTTCGCCCTTTTTTAAGTTATTTTCATTTCTTTGTTGTTGCGAGTAATGCCCGTATGTTTCGGCCGCTTGTTTGCAAAACTCTTCTGGTCGTGAGATGAATGGATTCAAAAGCGCCGACTTTTTTTGATGTACCCGCTTTGTCCTGCTTCTCTTTTTTTTTTTGTTGCGGGAACGTATTGAAATGGATTTCTGTTATAAAAGGAAGAAAACTGGGGAATCGTATTAAAAATAATTTGTGTTTCGCTGGTCAAAATGTATTTGAATGAATTTATGAAGTCTTTGAATTAATAAATCGTATCAATTTGTTTAATGCACAAAAAATTAAACAAACATTTTCAAATATGTGTAACCACATCTATACAATTGTGAACGTTTATTATAAGGAATATAATTAAATACACACGCTCCGAAGATCTCATATAGGTTGACCGGGAATTTTTCCTTTGTTGTATAATATTAACTCCATGATATACTCTTCAGTTGTAGATATTATTTTGTAAGTCCTTGTCCACAATAGACATAATAAACTCATAAGACGTAAGATACACATAAGAGATACATAAAACCTAAAATTTAATTATCGTTCACAATGAACATAAGCTAACATAGAACTACAAATATTAAACTCAACTCAACACAAATATTTGAGTTTTACTATACAGTTAACTTACATAAAACTTAACACTATTTCTATCAAAAATTGTGCATAATTTACACTAACTAAACCAAAGTTCGACACTAAAATAAAATCTAATGACTGTAAATACTATAATAATGTCTATAATAAATAATAAAGAATATATATTAATACGGAAAAACAACAAAATAACCAAACGTACAACGTACACACATTTAAACATAAACATAAATGGCGCCCTCTGTCAACAATGACGAGCATTCGACCTGCGCGGCGTGGACGAATTTTGATTTTCGGAAGGACATACCTTCTTTACTTGTTCGATGGTTGATAAAAAAACAAAATGAAGCAATATGTAACTGTATGTGATAAAGTATTATCTATTACATCAGGGAAATTGCAATTAGTTCGCCACCAGGATAGCACCCTACACCAAAAAAAATATCAGTTGTCCAAGAAACAACACACGCTGACGGGATATCTCAAGAAAGATTTTACTGAAAATGCTACAAAAAGGGCTGATTTATATATATATATATATATATATATATAATGTATTGGGATTAATTAAGTACAGGATAAACGTATACTTATTCTTTATTGTTAAAATATAATGCTCATGCTAATGACGCTTTTTCTTACACAACGTTACTGTCTATATGTATATGAAGTGTGTGTCTAATGTTACCAACTTCAAACACTCAAATACACTACAATCCTCCCTCTTAAGCCTAAATTTTACAAATTTAATCTGCTAGGAGGTTTGATAACTCTCCTGGGTCTATCAACAATATTTGGAGTTCCCTTCTCAGACATCTCTACAGAAACAGGATCTGCAGTTACATCCAGTCCAGTAGGTGCGGTTACAGTTATATCATTTCCTTTTACACTGGACCTGTCTGTTTCCTTAAGTTCTACAGGCACAACGGGTAAGCAAATCTCATTACTATTTTTTTCATTATTTGAAACAATTTGATCATCTCTAAAGCCAATGTTATCATAAAATGTACCTACCCTTACAATCTGATCTATATGCCTTCTCCACCTAATACTAGTATTACACAACCTACATACATAATTTCTATCCCCTAATCGTGTTTCTATTATCGCTCGAACCCATGATGGCTTACTCAAACTCCTATAATCCTTAACATAGACAATCTCCCCTTTTTGAAGTAAAATATCCCTGTTACCATGAAAAAATTTAGCTTGTCTCTCTCTGTGTTTTAAAACCACGCTTTTGGTCAAAAAGTCCATTCTTGTTTTTACATCCCTATTCAACATCAACTTTGAAGGTTTTTCTTCGGTTACGCAATGTGGAGTGTTACGGTAAGAAAAAAGAAACTTACTTATAAGTGTGTCCATTGATTCATTTATATTTCTAGAATCCACCAACATTTTATTCATGCAATTCTTAAAAGACTTTACCACATTCTCTGCTGCACCGTTCGTAGACGGGTGATATGGACTACTAGTAATATGTTGGATGTTGTTCATCTTGCAAAAATATTCAAACTCGTCAGATACAAACTGTCGACCATTATCTGAAATTATTTTGGTTGGAAGTCCATAACGCGCAAAACAATCCCTCAATTTGTCTAACGTCGTTTTAGTGTCCATTTTGGTTACCTCATACACCTCTGGCCATTTGGAGTATGAATCTATAAGTATTAAGTATGTCTTACCTTGAAACGGTCCCAAAAAGTCAATATGCACTCTTTCGAATACATAGTCTGCTTCCCGAAATTTTATTAAAGGTGTTTTGTTTGGTGTCTTTGAATTCCTCATGCAAGCATCACATTCTTTTACAAACCTTTCAATGTCGTGGTCTAGACCAGGCCACCAGAAATACTGTCGTGCAATCGCCTTCATCTTTACCATTCCGTTATGTGTACCATGTATTTCTTCCAACATTTGTGCCCTATGTCTAGACGGCATCAAAACCCTGTAGCCCCACATTAGCAATCCGTTGTCAATGCTAATTTCTGTTGCCCTTCTCGCATATGCCTTTAATTCCTCGGGTATTTGATCTGGCCACCCATCTCGTGTATACCAATAAACTTTACTCAATATTTCATCTTTGCGTAGCTGCTTCTTCAATTCGCTACCATCCAAAGGAATTTTGTCTTCAATCAAAAAATTAAAATAATCACACTCATCTTCTTGCTTGATTAACTGCTTCAAGGGTAAACGTGACAGTCCATCTGCGCCACCGTTTTCTTTTCCTTTTATGTGCTTAAAAACGTAATTGAATCCACTTAAAAATAACGCCCATCTTTGTAGTCGTCCCGCTGCCATCTGCGGTATTCCTTTTGTTTCCCCATACCAAGCAAGTAATGGTTTATGATCAGAACACAAAATAAACTTATTCCCGGCTAAATATTGATAAAACTTGCGAACTGCCCAATAAATGCTTAAGGCTTCCTTATGAATAACGGAATATCCAACTTCGCTTTTACTCAAAACGCGCGATATGAAGCTTATCGGTCGTTCTGCTCCATCCGGATAAACGTGAAGTAATACTGCACCGATACCGGTACTAGATGCATCACAAACTAATTTTATTTCTACATCTGGATTAAAATGAGCTAAACTTTGATTCGAACACAATGCTTCTTTCGCGGTTTGGAAAGAATTTTCGCACTCCTTTGACCATTCAAATCCCACGTCCTGCCTTAGTAATCTATAAAGCGGTTCCAAAATTCCTGAGAGGTTTTCTATAAATTTGCTATAATATGTCATCATTCCAACAAACGCTTTAACTTCCGTGACATTACTCGGCCTTGCACATTCAGTTACTGCTTTTACTTTGTCCTCGTCTTTATGTAAACCCATTTTGTCTATAATGAACCCTAAATATTTAATTCTTGGCTCAAAAAACTTGCATTTACTCATATTTAAAATAAATCCAGCCTTTTCTAGTCTGTCAAATGCTAAATCTAAATTCCTTAAATGTTCAGCCTTGTCTTTTCCTGTAACAACTATATCATCCATAAAATTTATCGTTCCTGGTACCCCTTGTAATACTTTCTCTACGATTCTCTGAAATATGGAACATGCGGGCTTTGTTCCAAAAGGCAACCTATTTGGTATGTATATACCCTTATGCGTAGACCAAGCTAACAGATATTTCGTTTCTTCTTCAAGCTCTAACTGATTATACGCATTTAGTATATCTAATTTTGTATAATACTCACCACCTTGTAGTGCTGCAAATAGCTCTTCTATCCTTGGTAACGGATACTTAAAATCATGCAAATATTTGTTTACAGTTACCTTATAATCTGCACAGAGACGCATTCCACCATTCCCTTTGAGAACAGGAACCAAGGGTGTTCCCCATTCCGCATTATCCACCTTAGTGATAACACCTTCCTTCTCCAAACGATTTAATTCCTTATCCACTTCTTCCCTGAAGGCAAACGGCATAGGTCGCGGCTTATGGAATATAGGCTTCGATTCTTCATTTACTTTTAAAGATACTTTTGAGTATTTATAACATCCTAACTGATTTTTAAATAAACCATCATGCTTTCGAATAAGCGATTTTAAATTAAGCTCTGAAGAAATATTATTTACATTTCCCTGACAATTATTATCAGAAATACTTATGCCTAATCTGCACATTAAATCACGACCTAGCAATGGCTTACAATTACTATCGACAACTATTAGTCTAACATTGTGAATAGATGTATTTTTATATTCAACATTTACAAAAATTTCCCCCCTTGGAACTATAATATTCTCATTATATGTTCTTAATCTCACCAATGACGTTTCTAATTTAATATAACTAAATAATTTCACATATATTTTATCAGGTAAAATAGATACTCCTGAACCTGAATCTATTTCCATTTTAACAATATTTTTATTTATCGTGACATCTAAAGTTATAGGTTCTACATTGTTCTTATTTGTCATATTAAATAAATCTACAAACTCTACCTTTCCTGTACCATCATTTACAGTGTTTTCGATGAAATTATTACTTTCAACAAAATTATTATTTTTATAATAGCAAACCTTAGCTAAGTGCCCTACCTTTTTACATAGCTTACACTTGTATGTTCTGTATTTACACTTAACAAAATTATGATCAGCCTCACCACAACTTCTACATAACAGTTTGCTTTTTCCATTTTCGTGCCTGTCTTCCTTCTTCTTGAAAGTTTTGCTTCCTTGCTCTTTAAAACTCCTCTTTTCTTCAAACTTCCTTGTCGTTGAAATCTTGTTTACACACACTATATTTGATGCTGAGCTTATAACTGCCTCTTTCTTTAATGCTACCTCAACCAAATTTTCTAAAGTTACAGTGTGCTCTTCTTCACAGACTCTATCCAATACAAGTCCTTTTCGTAATCCAGTAACAAACTTGTCCTTTAATTTGTCGGTCAATAAATTTCCAAACTTACATGTTATAGCTTTATTTTTAATCTTAGCATACCATTGCCTTATTGATTCTCCTTCCATTTGTTTTAATTCGTAAAATTCGATTCTTTCTTTAAATACAGACATTCTTTTCGAAAATTGAGATTTTAAAATACCACATAAGTCTTCATATGATTTATCCTTAGGAAGATCTGGGTCACACAAGTCTCTTAGAATTTTATATGTTTGTTCACCGACCAATGTTAGCAAAACTGGTACTTTCTTGATATCCGCAATATCATTTGCCATAAAGTACTGTTCCATCCTTTCTTCATACGTTATCCAGTCTTCTCCCATATTATATTCGGTAATGTTTCCAATCGTACCCCTTACGACTGTTTGCGCCATGCTTATGCCCTTTTCACAAATTTTTTCTCTCGTCGCCAATTTTATAATGTATTGGGATTAATTAAGTACAGGATAAACGTATCCTTATTCTTTATTGTTAAAATATAATGCTCATGCTAATGACGCTTTTTCTTACACAACGTTACTGTCTATATGTATATGAAGTGTGTGTCTAATGTTACCAACTTCAAACACTCAAATACACTACAATATATATCAGCTTTTATAGCAGGACATAATTTACCATTTGCTGTTTGTGAACATTTGCCTAAATTAATCTGTAAAATATATTCTTTAAATTTGGACACCACTAAAGGAATTAATTGTGGGAGAAGCAAAAGTACCGCTATCGTAAAAAATGTAATAGGAGCTGAAAGTTTTCACCAGCTATGCTCGTTATGAAGAATAGTTAAATTCTCATTAATTATTGACGAATTCGCAGATGTGACTTGTACTAAACATTTAGCTTTAGCAGTTAGATATTTCCACGATAATAAGTAAGTTAAATAAAATGTTGATAGAACCAGTAATTTTAACAAGTTTCCTTTTCTTATTATTTCAGAGTTAATGATGCATTCCTAACATTAATTCCTATGAAGACAGCAAGAGCAGAGGATATATATGAAAAAATTATTAAATTCTTCGAAGGAAATAACATAGCCTATATGGACAATTTAATAGGATTAGCTTCAAATGGCGCAAATGTTATGGTGGGTGCTCATAATTCGGTTATGTCAAGGTTTAAAAATAAAATTCCACATATTGTTCTAATTAAATGTATGTCACAGCTTTCATTTATGCGCCTGTAATGCATGTTCAAAACTGCCTACAAGTTTGGAAAATTTCGTTAGGGATGTTTATAATTATTTTTCCAATAGTCACAAAAGAATTGAGCGTTTGAAAGATTTCCAATAGTTTTGCCAAATCAAAATTCATAAAATTTTACACCCTGCTCAAACTCGTTGGCTGTCACTAGAAATGGTAGTAGTACGATTAATTGAGCAATATAATGTACTCAAATTATTTTTTACAGATGCTGTTACTACAGATAAATCGTATCCAGCTGAAAATATTTTTTCCAAATTAAATCATCCGTTAACATTTATGTTCTTATTGTTTCTTGAACATACACTGTTAATATTTAATGATTTAAATAAAAAAATGCAGTCAACTCAACCAAAATTATATAATCTTTTAGATAATGTTTCAAGCTTATACAAAACATATTTAGATTATTTTATCAAAAGATTCATAATTATGAATAACCCATTGATTCGATAGATGTAAAAAATCCTCATAATTATAAACCTTTGGAAACAGTTTATTTTGGTGCAAAAGTTGAAACTTATTTAATTAAAAATGTAATCCCGTCTGAAGATTTGCATATTTTTAGAACACGTTGTTTATGTTTTTATGTAGAGGGTGCATTAGAAATTAGGAAACGATTTGATTTTAAATGCGAACTCCTAAAGTCTATGAATTTAATTGGCCCGGATATTATATTTAAAGGTGAAAATGAAACAGTTGTTCCATTAGCAATTCATTTTCCCAATTTAATAAAAAATGAGAATTTGTAAAAATTAGATAATGAATGGCGACTTCTAAGAAATTCTCATTTTTCATCAAAGCCGTACTATTCTATAGAAGAATTCTGAAATAATGTTGAGCAAGAAATATATGCAGACGGTTCGTTTATGTACCGTCTCATGAAAGAATTTGCGAAAAGTCTACTTTGTTTACCGCATTCATCTGCACATGTAGAAAGAATATTTTCAAAAATAAATATTATAAAAAATAAACAAAGAAATTCGTCGTCCACAAGAACAATAATTGGCACACTTCATTCACAACAATACATTAATGACTCTTGTTTTAATCTAAATCTATCAAATAGTTTACTAAGTCGGCATAACAATAGTATGTATAGCACTTCAACAGACTTTAGCGACTCAGAACAAATATACCTTGCCTATCCATATAAATTATGTTAATCTTAGTTTCTATAAAACTCTTATAGAATTATTGTTTATTCTTTTTGTAAGTTGTTTTTAATATCTTCTGTATAAAACTCTTCTGAAATAAATAATTTTTTACTCTTTTGTACAAAACTCTTATATCCTGTTATTAATTATGTAAACATGTTTTATATCTAGAAAAGATTTAAAATAAATCTACCGTTTTATATCCAAATCTACCGCTTTTTGTACTGCCTGTCTACCGCTTTCTCATTTTTACACCTGCCAGCACTGATTGATAGTGACTGCACGTTAGAGGAGTTGAATGAGTATGTGATTGAATAAAATGTTGTGTTAGAACGTGCGTTTCATAAAATTATAAATTGTACAAACTAGGGACATTAAGCAAGTAAGAATATAACAATTTATAATAAAATTAAAATCTATTCGAACATATTTAAAATGAACCAATTTTATTGACTTACAATGTAAATATTTTGCGTATCCCATGTCACTAGTTTTTGTGACTGACTGAGTAAAAATATAAAGAAGAGAAAAAAGGTTAAAGGAGAGACAGATAATTGTCAAGGGTCATCACCTCATCAACTATTTCCTCGCCATAATTTCATTATACCATCCATAACATCAGCATTCGTAGTTAAAACCTCGTGACATGCCTCCCTTTGTATAGCGAAGGGAACTCCCCAAAATTTCATTGTTAAAAATTCACGAGTGTTTTAGGTATATTCACCGGTAAATGTTTAAACAGAATTTTATGTGTGCGCGCACAATATATAAGGTATAATTAATTAATCACGGCGCGTGAGCCCCGCAATTATGTTGCCATTTTTCACATTAAAACCTTTTCCTTTGATGTACTACTACGAGATCTCTTCTTTTTGTGTTGGGCCGTTGCCTTTGGTTTGGCTTTCTTTTTGTTTTACTCTTTCGGTGTTTATATTCTCTTTGTTCCTCTTCCTCTATGTACTTTGTGTGCAGCTATGTGTTGCTGGTGCACAGACTGGCTTGCGAAATATAATTAAGAGTGGTTTATTTAAATACACATGGGCTTTGTTGTGTGGAAGGATTCTCCATGACTTTGTGTGCTTTTGGCTATATATTGTTGTGATCATATAGATTACTATACCTGCTGTTTATTATCTTAGAATATTCATTAATATCGAAAAATCAAATTCCTATATATTTTTAGGTTATATCATACAATTAATATACAATTCCAACTTGCGTAAACTTAATTTAAACGTAAAAATATAATTATGTGTATGATGTGTCTTCCTGTTTTGAAAGACTTGAATCGTTATGCTTGCACTTGGGTCTTCATGGTTTAGAAGCAGGAAGAATAACTTCGCACTGAATTTACGTTATACGCAGTTATTCACAAATGAAATAACACTGCACTGTTATATACAACTTTATTTACAATTAAATAAAATAACAATGCAAACACATGTCGGCTTCTTGCATTGGGCAAGTTGAACCGTACATGATAACTAGCTAACTGCTAACAGTTTGAGTTTCGTTGGTAAACTGATTTCAGTTCTCTTTTACAAACAAATTCAGTATTTAGAGTGGGGTAGTGATTGACAATCATGAAAGATTCGCTCAGATGCAAGCTAGTGGTGGAGGATAATCCCATAGAACAGGTGATTCAATTCAGATATCTGGGCATAGACATATCAAGTACCAACGACCCAGTTAAAGACCTGAGGAGCCAAATTAACAAAGCATCCGCACTATCAGGATGCCTACGAGATATAGTCTGGTCAAACCCGTACATGCGAAAAGATAGCAAAATCAGAATCTACAAGACTTGCATCAGACCGATTATGACGTACGGTATTGAAGTCCGCAAAGACACCAACAAGATGAAACACATGCTAAGGGTCGCCGAAATGAAAACACTGAGAACAATAGTGGGGAAGACAAGAAGAGACAGGGTGAGAAACTCGGATATCAGGGAACAATGCGAGATACAAGACATTGTGGGATGGGGAAGACAGCGTAAGAGGCAGTGGTACAGCCATGTAAGACGGATGGACGAGAACAGACTTCCGAAGACAGTCCTAGAGAACAACCCGCCCGACCACAGACCTATCGGAAGGCCACCTAAGAGATGGAGAGATAGCTGGCTATTTATCTCTCAGGAAAAGACGCAGGGGCAACTTCAGAATTAACAGATCGACAGATCTCTAAGTAGTAGAAGAAGAGAAGAGAAGAATGGGGTAGTAAGTGTACAAAACTGTACCTCCTCTATTGTTGTCTGGAAAAACCGAACATTAATGGGTTGTAAGTTTCATTAAAAGTTCTCGGAAGGAGCAAATGGCAATTCAATTATCCATTATAAATATATCAGTCCTGCTGTGGCGTTTATGGGGTTCTTCAATTACAGAATATCTATAATTCTGAAATCCGGCTAATGTTTATGAATTTTTAAGTACTACATCGGCATGATGTTAATAAAAACATGAAAATAAATGGTAATTTATTAGTATTTACTGATTTTTTAGAACAGACAATAGACAAGTTTCTGAGAAAGAGATTACATTAGGAGACTGATGACCCTCTTGGTCTTTCCAGATTTAATTTTAAATATACATTATTTTACGATTATGAAGTAATAAAATAACTGTAAACACTTATACAGAGAAATATACATGTTCTAATTAATTGTGCCTTTGTAAAATAAAGCAAATTGAGATTAAAACTAAACATATATACGTTTTACATAGAACATAGAATATTACTTTA
This sequence comes from Amphimallon solstitiale, assembly GCA_963170755.1. Classification (NCBI taxonomy): domain Eukaryota; kingdom Metazoa; phylum Arthropoda; class Insecta; order Coleoptera; family Scarabaeidae; genus Amphimallon; species Amphimallon solstitiale. Next base: position 145,863,363 of record OY720678.1, read on the forward strand.
TAAAAACGAATAAAAAAAAAATAATAATGATAAACGTCCTTAACAGTGTAAGTAAAAGACATAACCTCCTATAGATGAGCAAACAGTTAAAATATTTTTTGTACTCATCGGCTTCAAAGTGACATTTCACAGCAACAAATGCTTCCCGAACAACTCGACTGTAAAAATTGCAAAAAGACAATGGTTTTTGGGGAATTTAAAAAAATCGATATTGAAAGTAATAGAATATAGTTTATAAAATACTTCTTCCCTGGATTTTCCTTTATTATGAGTTAGGAAAATAGGAATCCTTCCTACAAGTTCTTCCAATCAAGGCGAACTGGCAAGCACTGTAATGCCCTCATACAACTTCGATTTACGTACAATGATGAATTTGATTCTGTTAACTTTAAAATATCGATTCTTAAGTGACGCCTTCTAGTAATAGAATAGTAAACTCAACATCGTTCTCTCAATTTTTATTGAAATAAACTTAATATAACACTTTAAACATTAACATTACTATAATTAATTTTAATAATTTTAAAATAATGAAATAAAAGAAAATAAAATTAAAAAAGTGTTTTTGAAAATTAAGTTGTTCGTAGTTTCTAAAATAACAATTTTACTTACATTTCTAATATTTTCTAAGAATTCAAAAGGTAAAACTAATTGGGGTTCCGTTATGTTGTAAAGCTTTTGTTTGGATTTTGTAGATGACTTCTTGCATTTTGAAAATGTTGCGGTTCTAACGTAATCGACGATTTCAACTGTATTGGAGGATTTTGAAGCTTTTACTATTCCAAATCACAATATTTGCCTCATAAAATATTCAGCTACTCTGACATCGGTAGCATCATTTGCATCTCCTTTAAGCCTAATATGTGGAAACATTTCTTCTCCAATATCGGAACTAGAGATATAATAACATCATAACTTTGTTGTACAGTGTACTCAAATATTACAATAAACGATATACATGCATGTACACTTATTAAAAGAATATTTCCATATAACAAAATGTATAATATCCTCTAAACTGACGTATTTCAAAAAGTATCCAAAATAGTACTGACCCATGTAGGCAAGTGCAAAATGAATTTCTAAAATCTCAATATTCTGCAAACATTTATATATTTATATGCAACAACAGGGCCTACATTAATGTTTATTGCCTAGTTGGTTTTATGTTCGCTCTGAATTTTGATGCCTTAAAACAAAGATTCTTAATTTAATGTGCGCACAAAAAATATTGTATAAACCACTTGTGTGAAGACATATTTCACGCAATCGTGCAATTAAAGACACTCGCTCCTTTCAGTCGCTCGTGCTTTAAAAATGAGCTCATGTGAAACATAGTCTTCTGGCACTTGGTTTGTAAGAGATATTTACATACCAATTCGTGGCCACTCATTCGCAAAATATGTTTTCCTGCACGAAGTTTGCACAATATTTTTTGTACGAATACTTTAGTATTACCTATTGTTAAATACGTTATCATTTATGGCAGACTACAAATATGTTCGTATTAATTCAAAATTAAGTTGGCAGTATCGATTATTTATTATTATCAAATTCAAAAAATTTAATATAAAACTATAACCTCCTCTAAAACATACATTCTGATGAAGAAATACAATGTACACCCCCCTAAAGTTCGTGATGCTGCCAATATTGTTATGGGCAATTACCTATAAAATTAAAAGACAAGATACAAAACCATTTATGGTAAATTCGTAACTTGAGCTAGACATAAAAATATAAAAAGTTACTCAGAAAGTTGTTTAATTGTTTATTTTCAAAGTATACAATCAAATAGATCATTACGGTCTACTTATTCTATGCTAAAATCGTGCTTAATAATATATGATGATACGGATATATTTAAATATGCAAAACTCATAGCATACTTAAAACAGGTCACGAAACATCTTCAGTCTAAAAAATCATCAGTATTAAGCGAAGAACAAATTAATAAATTTATTGTTGAAGCACCAAATTTTTTGTTCCTACTAATGAAGGTGGTTTTTTGTGTATTTTGAATTCATACAATGTACTTATAGCCTGTATTAATAATGTGTATTTCTGGAGCATGTTGACGTGTAGAACTTTGCAAAATCTCATTGCGAGACATAGAATTTAAAAATAATTTAATTATTTTAAGAATTCCACCAAAAAAAAAAAAAGAAATTTGGTAATATGCAAATTTAAGACCAGACAACAAGCAACGATTCTTCATAACATATCGCAATGGCAAGTGTGTTTCTTCACCTGCTGGTCTTAATACAATTGGTAACAGTCCAATGCGAATGTCTTTTATTGTTTTTATAGCAAAACAATGAACTGGCCAGCGTATTATTTATTAGGATTAGGGGTTTATTATTTTAAAATGTCATTAAATTATTCAAGTTTAAATTCTGTATTACACTAAATACTTCATCACGTTACTTACATCTATTGGAGTTATAACCGAAGTATCGATTGGTATATCATTAATTGTAGAATGAAGGTGAAATATTTTAAACTTGGATAACTGATGTAACTCATTCTTTATTTTCGTAAAATTTGAAAAAAATAATTCAATTAAACTTATTTTCGGTTTTCACTTTCCTTTTGGTATCCGTTGGTATCCATCTCAAGAAATAAGGCTTGGCTTTAATAACAATGAAAACGCGAGAGATTTTAATATGTATAGACTTTCGCGAATCGAATTGTTGACAATGTTTTCTTTTTCAATTTCGATGCAGAAATATAAACATTGCATTTTTTCAAGATAGCTTCCCATGTCAACAGTGTGTGACCAAACACGCATGGCCCTAATTACACAGAGATTTAATTCCACACTAAAAATTAAACTCTAACAGTGTGCTCTCCCTTTGATGTCCGTCCTTTGTTAAGTAAATACACACACATACATACTCAAACAACTTGTAATTAGTGTCCTTAGACTGATGTACAGTAGATGGAATATACATTAACATGCAAACAAGGCGAGTTTTGACGCGGAATTTTAATTGTACATCACAACCGTATCAGCACGTTTATGCATGTAGTATGTATACACAGATACATACGTGCAAACATTACTTTTTAAATGTGCCGCATACAACTCCGCACGCACACATGTAAATGTTGGAGGTTTGTGGGCCTCTACATAATACGTAATGTGGTTACGGGAGTGCACTCACGGTTCGTCATGTAACAATCGACCTCGCATTACACATCAATTAGTGCGTTTAAGTTTTGACGTGAGCCGGCGAGTGCATTATTTCTCTTTATTTGCTCCTCTCTTCTTCCCGAAATGATTAATGAGCTCGACGATGTATAATAATGCTTTTGTGTGGATGAAAGAATATTAACTACCAGATATTAAAATCTATTAAAAGGGATATAACTGCCTCTCGGTTTTTTCCTTCTGGGTATTGTATTGAGGCCACACTTTTTTAAAAGCAGATCGAAAGAGTGTTAAAAGAAAGAACAGTACGGAAAAGGATATACGACTTGACAAATAGGAATTATAATTGGTGAATAGATCACAAATATGGTAGTGCGTTTAATAGTCGGTTTCTGAAAGCGAGTTTAACCCGTTACAAGTTGACCGCTTTCCGCAGAGGTAACCTGACCTGCTCTTGGCCTTTGGGGCGAGTATTTTCGGGGGCTTCTGAACAGTTGTCAAGCCTGTCTCATCAAGATTGTAGATTTTGTGAGGAGGAAACTCTTTTCTTTGCATAATATCTAAGATTTTCAAAGAACAGGGACACATTTTATTTGTTAAAGCTTGTTGCTCTACTTAAAGATGTGCTTTCTGGTATCCTAAAGGACAAATCTTTAGATCTATGCATACATCCTAATAACCACTCTTTTCCAGCAATTTTTCTTTCATTCCATGTTTCAGGATACTTTATATTAAGTTGTTTAGCATATTCGTAGGCTCTTTTTCTACCATCTACTTTGGTAAGACCATACTGCATTTTAGAAGAAATTGTTATGTAATTCTGTAGCATGCATTCCTGTTCATTAGAAAATACCTGTACAAGAGTAACAAATAAGAAAAAAAAGATTAGATCAATTATTATAACCTGTTTGTTGCTTATGCTTTTATTTACAGGGTATCCTTCGTTAGGATTTTGTTTCGCTATTGACGCATACTTTTGCAAAGCAGTTTTTGAAACTCCAGTGTCCTTTGCAACACTTCTTATTGATAATCCTCGCTTTAGAACAAAAGAAACGGCAGCCTGTATCTGTTCGGGCGTATTTCTTTCCCGAGTGGTTTTACTTTTGTAAAATCGTGGCATACTGGTGCGTAGAACGAGGCCTTAAAATATTTTACTTTAGTGTAACAAACCGTAAATACTAAGTTAGGAGAACTGGGACAGTGTCCTATTTCTCCTATGCAGAAATGTCCCGTTCCTCCCAAAGTGTTGTACAAAATTTCAGAAATAGATTATGAGAACTTTCAAATAATTTGAGGTTACCGTAACCGCATCAAGAAAGTCTCATGATACCAAGCTTTGATGTCAATATTAACTAGTACTAATAATTACCATTCAAACATACCTCTTTTGGTTGTAAATAGCACCGACAAAATTTACATTTGTTGCTAAAAAACACAAAAAGTCTGTAAAAAGTATGCCCACCTTTTCGGTTGCAAACAAATTTATACTTTACTTTGGTGTATTATGTGTGACCCATACTAACGATTATTAGAGATTTGCACCATTGGCACAAATTTTAAAAGCAATGTCCCATTTCTCCTGCGTCCCAATCGTCCACACCTTCCCCTACTTTACATTTGAAAATTCATAATGATTGTTCCCTTTTAAGGCTCCGGGCTACCCAAATTATAGGTATATGCTATTACATGTAACCGTTTTTTTCTTTTTACTTGCTTATTTGGTAACATGAAGCAATGCACTATTTTTTCTTATATACGTATGAATGAATGCAATGTATCTATGACGCCCTTTTTTCAAAATAGTCTTTAAATGTGTTTAAAAAAAAATAAAACGTCGAAGCATTTTTTTCTTTTTCTTCCTTTATTTCTTAACATAGAAGAATAATTTTTTTTGTTTAATAGAGCGTTTAAAACTCTTGCTCGCTATGAAGTCTTTTTTTTTTCAAAATTGATATTTTCTTAGATATTTGATATATAAGAAATTAAAATTAGGCAGCCCACATTACACTCAAGGGAACAGGCAGAAGGTAGGGATAGATTTCCGACCAACAGTTTGTCTGGAGGGCGGGTACAAATGTGTAAATATTCGGGGATAAATGAATTTTTATTCTCTTGGATATTGTAGTGTAGATATATAATCTGGGCACTTTACGAAAAGTGTTCGTGTCTCCCTAAAAAAAAATGAGTTATAATTTCCAATATATTTATGGTATTTTATGCTGGTTCTTTGAAAGATATACCTCCACTTTTTTTTGACGCTGAAAATATTTCTTTTGCAAATAGAACACACAATTTGTTTTTGATTCGTAAGATGGGAATTTAATTCTTTTTCAAAATGTATATCCTTCTATTCTATTCTATTTATATGTACTACAAATCTTCTGCTAAATGTGTTTTTTTAGTTGATCAATTCCTAATTACACAAACTGTAGGCGTAGTATGCACATTATTTTTTGTCTGAACTCTCCGGAATACTTTGCTAACACAAGTTATACAGCAATGCAGAATAAAAGGCGGTAAATAACAGGTGCGTCATAAAAACACTGTTTGTACTTAGAGTGTGAATATTGCTTCTCGCAATTTGTTTACCTATTTTTTTGTTAGAAATAGACACACACATATATATACGTATATAATATTAAAATGAAAATAAGAAGAACTTATTTTTGCCGTTCGTATTGATAATGTTCCTAAATTAAAACAATTTTTTCTTTTCTTGGCAAATAGCGGCCATAAATACCATAAATAAAACTACATTTTCTTGCGTGTTTCGACATTTATTAACATGTGTCTTTTTCGAGTGTGTGAAGAGCCCCCCTTTTTTTCGAATATCGGATATCTGACAGTTGTTCCAGGTTGTTCTAGGTTTGTTCTAAATTGTTCTAAAGTATTTTAAAAGAAATGTCAAATTTAGCCGAAATAATTGAAGCCCTTCTTTTTTCGAAAATTGAAATTTTAATGGTTTTTCCAGGTTGTTCTAGTTGTTCTAAACATTGTTCCAAAGAATCTCGGGAAAAAATCAAAACTGGCCGAGATAATCGGAAAAAACGAGATTTTGCCAGAATTTCGATTTTCGAAAAAAGAGGCATTGGCGAAAAATTGCTTTTTGCCATTTTTTCGGCCAATTATTATTTATTTTTGAAATACTTTGGAAGAGTTGAGAACAAACTTATAGCAACCTGGAACAACCGTCAGAATTACAATTTTTAATAGAGGGGGGGTGGCAAAAGCTCGTTTTTTCCGATTATCTCTGACAATTTTGATTTTTGTCCGGAGATTCTTTTGAACAATGTTTAGAACAACTAAAACAACCTGGAACACCCTTTAGAATTTCAATTTTCGAAAAAAAGGGGGGCTGGGTGACTAAGGTATTTACAGGCAGGAAACACAAGAACAAAAGACTACAACTAGGGACGCTTATGTAAACTATACTGTGTGTCCAAAAAGTCTGGAAACACCCAAGTAAAATCGAAACGGATGATTTTTGAGAAAAATACAAAAACAGGTCAATTAGTATTTTCAAAAAACTACTGGCTGATGGCATCTGTTTGGAATTTTTGATGACCTTGAAAAAGTTATGATGTCATCAAAAAAAATTTAAATGGCAACGTCGCATTTTTAATTTTATTTTTGATAGATCTTTTAATTGTCTAAATGACTATAAAAAAATATTTCATTTTACTTAAGAAAATGACCGAGAAAAATTTAATTACTTCTTCGAAAATGGAAAAGTTTGTCTTTAAAAAAAAACATAGTTGGTTTAAAGTCGATTATTTTTCAAACACATTTTGTTTTATTTGTGACATTCTGTCAAATACGAATTGTGCGTAAGTTAAAAAAATCTGTTTAAAAATGGTTTTAAGTGAGACGGAACGTATTCAAATATTGATGATGATTGGTTTTGGGGATAGGGCTCGTTCAGTTAGAGAAGTTTGCGACTTATTTAATACAGAACATCCGGAGCGTGCCCCAATTAGTATTTCTGCAGTGAGTAAGATTCACAAAAAATTTCAAGAAGAAGGCCGTGTTCGAGATCGCCCTAGAAGTGGTCGTCCAAAGATCGCAGAAGATACGCAACTCGACGTATTATTGTCAGTAGAAGAAACTCCAAATTCTAGTACACGGCAGCTTGCGCGGGAGTTTAACGTGTCGAAGAGTACAATTGGTAATATTTTCCGGAAAACTAAGTATCATCCCTACAAAATCTGTTTGGTTCATGAGCTGTCTGAAGACGACTTCGACAGGCGTGTACAGTTTTGCGAACAACTGATGCCTATGTGTGATAATGATCCGTTTTTTATCAGAAATATCTTATTCTCAGATGAAGCTACGTTCACATTACATGGGACTGTTAATAGACAAAACTGCAGGTACTGGGCACGCCAAAATCCACGCTGGATGAGAGAGGTACGAACTCAGTATCCTCAGAAATTAAATGTAGGGGCTGGTTTAATTGGTAACAGACCTTTTTTCTTCAACGGTAACCTGACGGCGGATATGTATTTGAATTTTTTACAAAATTATTTAATTCCGTCATTAGCCATTAGCAGAAATATTTCCGAACCATGAAGATCCTAATTTGTCCAGCCAAAGAATTTGGTTTCAACAAGATGGGGCTCCATCCCACTATGCTGGAAATGTTCGGCATTATCTCGAGAATACCTTCCCAAACAGATGGATTGGCAGGAGGGGGGGTATCGAGTGGCCTGCTAGGTCGCCAGATCTAACGCCTATTGATTATTTTTTGGGGGGTTACCTAAAAAATAAGGTATACGCAACTAAACCTGAAAATTTGGAACGCTTGCGTCAACGGATTGAGATTGAAGTACGAAGGATCACTCCTGAAATGATAGAAAACGTTCAAAATGAATTTTATTATCGTTTAGGGTATTGCCAAGATGCTCAAGGACAACATTTTGAACATTTATTGTAAGAGTTTTTGCTGATTTCTACGATTAAAATTTTCTTTGTTTTCTATAATGATTTTTTTTTCAAAATTTTTCTTAAGCAGAATGAAAAATTTTTTGACTGTCGTTTAAACAATTAAAAGATCTATCAAAAATAAAATTAAAAATGCGACGTTGCCATTTAATTTTTTTTTATGGCATCATAACTTTTTCAAGATTATCAAAAATTCCAAACAGATACCATCAGCCAGTAGTTTTTTGAAAATACTAATTGACCTGTTTTTGCATTTTTCTCAAAAATCATCCGTTTCGATTTTATTTGGGTGTTTCCAGACTTTTTGGACACACAGTATGTACAGTTTAGTTTTTAGTAAATTAATAATTGATTGCTTTAAAGTAACAAAAAAAGAACAACATAGAAACAAAATTTTGTCAAATATCTAGAATAAGTTAGAAAACAAAAAATTAATTTCCTGTTGTATATGTAGGAAATAATTTTCTACTAACTAGCACTGTCGCTTTAATTTTTCACTAAAACTGATATATTTTATTATTAATCTTATATTTATGTACTTTGTAAATTAATAATATTTGTGTATTCCCTTGATTCATTTAGGTACTAAATTAATATAAAATCCATTTTCTTTTACTTACTTCATACTTTAATATGGTTATACCTGTTACACATTATTTAAAATATTATATAATAAATAATATATAAATTAGTTATTTTGAACACCATATTAAAATAAAATATCATATGAAAGAACTATCAAGAAATCGAAAATCAATAATAAGAAAATAACTTGGTATGTCTGACCGAAAAATAAAAACCACTCATTTATCAGTGTGGTAAACAAGATCAGTAAAAAGCATTGGAAATTATCTTATATGTCTTGAATTTTTAGAAAGTATGGTTTTGATCTATAATAACAGAACAATGAATAAATGAGAAAACAATATAGAAATCTTCTATTAGACGGGTGTATTTCAGATATGTATATGTAAGAAAACACAAAAATTGTGTCACCAACTTTTTATTCAATAAGAGAATATTCATTCCGAAACCGAAACATAAATATGTGTATTTCGCCAAACAAACACCCCGAGCCCCCCACTTGTATGTCTTCCTTACAGTCCCATTACATATAAATATGATGTTTATGAGATATTCTCTAAAAATTATTCCGTTGCAGTCTCCTAAGTGTAGGCCACGCCCTTATAGGAGAAGTATTGAAGAGGGGAAGTTACGGGGGACATTTTCACACTTTTTAATTCAGTATATGCTATGCAACCCGTATTACTTAAAATCGCAATATTAAAATAAGTAGTCCGGAGCCTTAAGTTGAACATAACTCATAATTTTTGAATATTTCGACAAATAAAATTATTAATTACTACACAGATACCTTAATACACAGTGTGAGTATATTGCTTATTGACATGCTTGCCCTACATTTCTTTATAAAGTATAAGTACTAGCAATGATCAACCTGTCTATAGAAATTCTTATAACTGAAGAGTATTACTTTTCCTACAATTAACTCTTTACAAAATTGCAACAACGTGACGAGTTTTATTTAAAAATAATTACACCACTACTTTCGAGTTAATTATTTCTTTTGACAATACATTGTAATTAAAACGTTTCATGTATATATACATCAATTATACTCGAAGAGTTGTTGCCGCTCTTACAGCAGTCAGTTATATACTTTATGTTTTTTCTTCTTTCATTTTGTGAAATGATTAATGAACCCAGGATATTTAATATTCTTGTTTGAGCAAAAGAAATACACCATCAGTTAAACCAGTGCAGTGACTGCTTGGTATTAAGTAGTAAACCAACATAGAGATGTTAAATGGTCAACGGCATTATTGAATATGATGACTTCCACATCGACTGGTGTAGATAAGAATACCATTTACCGAGCTGGCATTTATTTTCTTTATTAATTACTTTTGGTACGATAGACGGAACGGTACGGGAAGATTAGTTATTTTTATCGAGTTCGGTATTCACCAAGCGAGACCACAGTTCGCTATTTATTTACGTATGTCGGACTGAATAATCTACATTTCAATGATACGCACAAGTGGTATTATAAATTTTTTAGCTTTTTAAGAGATTATTTTTGTATTTTATTACGATTGGTGCGTTCTATAAGATAATGTAATTAACATTAATATTGCAAACTGTTAAGGAATTTGAACTTGAATCTGTAGGGGTATCAGTAATTTCTGTTGATCATTTCAGTGAAGAGAATAGACACATAATATATTGACCAAGGTGTATTTAAATTGTTATTAAAACTAAAAAATATGTTTTATTTAAGATAAGTAGTAAATGTATAATATATTTATAATTAAATACTTATTTACTAAATAAATTTTGATTCTTAAAGTTATTACAAAACTATTTTTAAACTTAATAAAACCTTTATTCTTTATCTTTTGCATATTCAGATCTGTGTGAGAAATAAAACATACGTAAATAACATGTTGTATAATTTATAATTTACCTACAAGTAATTCAAAGTTGAGTATGATTTCAATGAAAGAAACCACAACATTTTAAAATTTAAAATGATGTTCGCAGGAAAATGTATGCTGGCAAAATGTTTCCGTTTGGAACAGGAATCCCTGGAAGATGCTTGAATTTTTCCATGTTGTTCTTGAAATTATCTACCCATTAATAAAGGCTTTCCAGAAAGAGGTTAAAACGAACTAGGTCAAAATGATCGAGATCAAAATAAACCTACTCTCGCTGCAACAAATAATTATTAAGACGTCGAGAAGTTTACGTAGTGCGGCCACAGCTGAGGGTAAACAAAATAATTTTTGAGGTTATGATTGTGCCTTATGTGCGAACACAGACAATACAATGAATGTTGTTTGAAAGATGATCAAATAGATGGCCCTTAGAAATTTAATGGTAGAATTTTTAACAACTACTCCTATTTCCCTAACTTTTAATAATGAAAAATCCAGAAAAGCAGTATTTGAACGACTAAATTTCATTGCTATAACCACTGCTCTATTATGAGCTGAAACTGTAGAGTGTGTATAATACAGTTAAGATAGAATAGATTGCGATAATAATGTAGTTTACTTCACAAGATTTTGACTCTGTCAATATATCTTTGATATCGGACAAAATCACGAACCATGAAATTAGAACTCTACTCTCGATGAATAGGTAGTTTTTTTTTATCGAAAATATAAAAATTATTGTTAGTATTGATGGGTTTCGACCGTAGGAGTTTGGCAATGATCCTGGCACACCTCAGGGAAGTGTCTTACAAATACAGAAGTCATCAAAAATTACAAGTGTTCCAGAACCCGTAATTTACCTTTGTTTTGCAGCCGTGGTGTTTTATGAATATATTTACATTTATGGAAAATTTTTGCAAAGAATCATCTTTTCAATAATAAATATCTTATGTGATTTACATCGATCATTATCTTCTCTTGCCCAGTACTTTGGTAACTTTTATAAATCTTTTTCAGTAATCTGGTTTTTAAATTCTTTTAATAATAAATGGCCGTATAATATCTTTCAAATAGTGACAAAGATCTATAGATAATGTCAATAAATTCTTTTGGTTGTGTTGTAAGACCATTCGAAGCTTATGTTACCGTAAATTTTGTGCAAAATAAGTAATTGACTAGGTTCGTTCAAGTGTAAGTATGTTGTTGAAAAAAGTTTACACAACAAACAATTAAATTGTTCCAAAGACTTTCTAATTAAATAGCCCGCAAAATAAACAATAACGTATTCTTGTAGATTTGCTTCAGTAGTTGACCCAGTTGATGTTGACATTTCCTCAACTAATGACGATGAAGAAGAAGATGAAGAAGAAGAAGAAGAAAAAGAAGAAGAAAAAGAAAAAGAAGAAGAAGAAGAAGAAGAAGAAGAAGAAGATGAAAAAGAAAAAGAAGAAAAGAAAGAAGAGAATTCACAGTGGACTTCATCATAGTCGGGTAGAGACATTATTTCCATCATTTCGTCAGTGTAAGATTCATAATTTGCACTTGAGGGGTGGTTTCATCAGCGAGTTAATGGCAGAACTTCGAAAAATTGTTCTAAACACCCCTTGCAGTTGGACTACGATTATAACCAGCTTTTTGTCGAACAACCAAGAAAAAAATTCAATTACGTCTTTATTTAACCGACTAGTTAAAACATTTTTTCTTCTGCTTGAAACAGCTGTAGTACTTACTCCTTCCACTCTTTGCAACAATTCATCAAAACAAGGTGGTCTAGTTAATTTTCCATGTAGAGCATCATATTTGCATAAGGTTTGCAAACTAGATTTAGCGTCTGTTACTTCCAAACTTTCATAACTGTATACTTCTAGAACTAGTACACAAGAAATACAGTAGAGTCTCGATATAGTGAACTAATTAATGCATGGCTTTATCACTCCACCGAGGTTGTTCACTATTTGGAGTGCAGTTAAGAACGCTCAATGGGAATACTTACAAGGTGTTTATTACTTTATTAACTTAACACTTCATATTTCAATGCTTAAACCTTATAATAAAATAAAAAAATGAATAGCAGTAATAGTGCTTAATAACTATATAATACAGTAGAAAAAAAAATACATATGCAAAATTAAGTTAGTCAGTGGATTGAAAGAAATCTGTTACTTTTGTTTGCTTTGTTGGCTTATTGTACATTTTTTGAACCAACTTAGTTCTCAAATGTTGAAGGGCAATTACACGAGAATATTCTATTTCATTTGGGTTTTCTTCAGCCCACTGAAAAACCGTATTCAAAGATTTCAGTGCTTCATCAGTGGAAATCAACTTGTCAGTCACAGTTTCATCGTCATCACCAATGCTGTCTTCATTTTCAATTTCAGTTGTGACTTCATCTTTCTCATTTTCTAACTGACGGTCCTCATTCCAAACTTGAACATCATGTCGATCATAAACCTGTAAATTAATTTTAAGAACCTATGCAAGTAGATATGCATTTAATTTTTTTACTTCAGAGTTTATGAGGTTTAAGATATTCATAACTTCAGACTGTGCATATTCTGGATCTTCATCATTCAATCGTAACTTTAAAACACTTAACGGAATGTTTTCTTCTTCATCATCATAATCGTTTGTTTCTGGTAATATGTTATGCCAACATTTTCTAATTACTGTTGGGTTTAATTTTTCCCAGGCCAAATTCAAGTTTATAAGAGCATCTCTTAGAGTCACGGCTTTTAACGCTGTTCCAATGTCATTTTTGGTAACCACGTCAGATAACAATTTTTTACTATAAAATAGTTTTACCAAACGTATCACATTTTGATCCATAGGTTGGATCAATGGGGTGACGTTCGGTGGCATATACATTACCGTAATGCATTCATCAATGTTATTAAGTTCTTCTACTGGTGGATGGCTTGGAGCATTGTCTAACAATAATAATGCTCTTATTGGCAAACCTTGACTTTCTAAAAACTCTTTTACCTAAAACTGCATGTGAAGACGCTGCATAAAAATATCTGCAAACTTGCCTCAGGAATAAATTTGTTTTTAAACCAACGTTTAAAAATCTCTGCTGTCATCCACGCTGTTTTGGAATGGTCATAATTAACAGGACGATTGAAGTTTTTGAGTGTTCGAAGATTCTTAGCTTTTCCTATGACTAGCAACTTAACTTTGTGTTTTCCAGAGGCATTCGTACAAGCTAAGAATGTTACTCTTTGTTTTTCTGCTTTTCTTCCAGGAGCTGTTTTTTCTAACGATGAGACATAAGTTTTATCAGGTAAGAGTTTCCAGTATAAACCTGACTCATCCGCATTATATATTTGTTCTAAATTAAGTTGAAGTTCTGTTATTTTTTCGGATAATTTTTCTTTAAATGGAGCGATTAGTTCTGGCTGGGATGACAGTTTCTCCCCAGCAAGTTTTAAAAACCTTATGCCGTAGCGTTTTTTAAATTTCTGCAGCCAACCGTTGCTTGCATGAAAGGAACCTGCACCTTTGCCTTCTCTTTAAGTATCTCTCCGGTTATAATCATGTGTCGTTCTCTTTGTTTCAAAAACCACTTGTAAAGAGCTTTTTCCATTTTTTGATAAACCGATAGTTTTAACGTTTTTCTTTTTCCGGGCCCACTAAACGTACTATCAATCGTTTTCAAAATCATACGCCTTTTGTTTCTTATCGAAGTTATTGTCGACTTAGCAACTCCATATTTCCTGGATAATAGTACAGATGCAACACCCTGTTGCAATGATTCTAAGATTTCTGCCTTTTCTTCCAATGTTAGATGCTTCCTTTTAGCGTGAGACATTTGGAAAACATAAACACAATGTACACTTCACAGTACGTCTTCGTAATTTTTAACTTGTATTACAAAAATATTCACTGCAATACACCGAAACTCCCCGAGTAACTGCTAAATCTGAACTGCGGAATAAACGCATTACACATACGTACGCCTTTACGCTTTCCGGGGAAGTCCCTGTGTATGTGCTTGTGCAACTCACTCTAGCGAGGTACAATTTGTTCACTATTTCGAGGCCAATACTAATATTTCACTGTTCACTGCAGGGGATAGTTCACTATATGGTGTGTTCACTATATCGAGACTCTACTGTATACCGATCAGAGATCTACCTGAAGTCTTAGCAGCTCAACAAAACATTAGAAATAAAAAAAGGTAACAAATATTCAATAATTTCTATATTGTTTATAGAATTTCATTGTTTTATTATTATTAATATATAGTATCAAAAATGTGATCATTATTATGTACCTATACATGTATGTCCATCTCTATTTTTGCCTGTGTTCTATATATCATAAGTATCATAATAACATCCAAGGTATTTGGTTTTAAAACTTTTTAAATTATATTCTTTTCAAGGAATACATTCATTTACATTAACTTTTTTATAACCGTCCTGACACCGGATCGTAGGAGAGATTTTTTTTTCACTGTCATAAATTACTGCAATTTCTGAAGTTCTGTTTAGAAGAAGTACGTACCATCCATCTATCTCTATCTATATTAACCCCTTATTTTATTTTTATTCTGCCGATTGAAAAAGCTGTATATTTATGTACTTAATCAAATATTATTTAAATATTTATACTGGGTAATATTCAAAATAGTCTAAAATGGAATATTTGATTTTATATTTTATTAAACTCAAAAATTTAAATATTCTTTTTTTAATCTCATACAAAATGACATCTATCCGTTAAAAGTAATAAGTCAGCATAATCCTCTTTGGTGATGCCACCTAAAGTTTCCTCGTGGAATTTAAAAAATACAGTGGCGTGCGAATAAATACGTATAATAATTTGTTTATAAGTAAGTTTACCTATACGTTAAATAAAATACCTAATAAATAAACATATAAATAATACGCACTACAAAACAGACAATAACCAAATTACATTTGATAAAAAATACGACAGAGCATGTGTGGATCGTTCTGAACCAATTTCAAAGGTTGCGATTGTAGTTGTACTACTCTGACCCTAACGGGAAAGGGCTTATCTAATCTGTAACACGAATTGTACTTACGTGATGATATCAAAATACTAATTTATATAACTTTTATCCCAGGTTTGTTTTACTATAGGTTCGGTGATGAATTCGAATTCCTTCTATAACACATATTATGTTTTCTTTTGTTGAATCGTGAGGACAAAGTATTGAACAATATCCTAATACTACTTAAAGTACAAACTAAACTCAAAACACTATGAATATTTAAAAAAAGGAGTTGAAAGAAGGCAGAAAGAAACTTTGCTGTAACAGTGATTCGCTTTCTTGCTCGCACAGGATAATATAATGGCAAACATATCGTTGAACTTCTTTTCCGGAGAAGTAAAAATAAAAATAAATAAATTTTTCATTTGACGAGAGAACGAATCGATGATTGTTGCAGAATGTGTGCTGACGACATTTATAATTCACGGGTGTATACGTATGTACGACGTTGAATAGCGCAATTATTGCGCGACAAATCGATTGAAATTGTAAATTTTTGCGGTAATTGAATCTGGGAAGAGAACGGGCGCGGGTCTCTACGGCGACATCCGGCCAACGGAATTGATGTTTACGGCGTCATTCGCCATTTTAAGGTCGCCTGTTGTCATTGCTTGTACACACACGGGAGAGCGAAAACAAATTTTTTGATTACTTTGATTGAAGTCGTAAATTGTAAATCAATAATAATTTATGTGTGTCCCAATGGGAATCCAAAAGTTTCATGGAATTTTTATTCCTATCCGCTACTCTTGTCTTTAGTTTATCATTCATACCTGAAGAATATAATAGTGAAGCATCTTGTAACCATAGTAATAATAGAGTAAAATATTATTTATGAAAAGATAATGGAATAGGTTTTTTTACCACTTTTCTTCTTACTGGGTGGTACAAAACTACATAACTTTAGAATCTTGTCATGCAACTAAAGCAAACTTTATATGAGAAAAAACATTTCATATTTATAGTGTATTGATATAATGTCATGTGAAACTGAAAAAATACTATTTTGTTCATAAATTGATAAACTCTAATTTTGAATGAAACTATGGGAATTCTAATATATGACATAACCATAAAAAAGTTCTTCATAATTTTCTTTAGAATTCAACATTCGAAAATAATTATTGCTTCGGGATTAATTGAATTATAGTTACATAAGTCTAGGAAAGCAGAATTAATTCATGTGCAGCTAGGCAGATAATAATATGTTGCTAGGGAATGAATTAGAGATATGTAAATTTTAATTTTTAATGATTAATGGATATAAATTTCCAAATAATATATAAGATTTATCTACATAAAACTATAATAAACTGATTGAAACTATTCTGATATGTACGAAGATTAAATAAAGTATAGAATTGGAAAATCATATAAAATTGGATTGGGTCCCCGTGGTTACTGGGCCATCGTTTTTTGCCAAATTCGCTGGGATATTTTAAATTTATCTATTGGTATTACTTCTGCCCAAAACAATCGGAAGATGAAACTTCTTTCCCGCAAAAGTCTCGCTATAGTTTTCCAAAGCTGGATGTTTTTTTCTTACAAAACAACTAGTTGTAATATCGGCGTAAAGAAATAGCTAATTTCAAGAACTAATTATGATTTCCATTTTTTTCTCTTGGTCATTTTACACTTTCTAAAACTCAATTCAGTAATTCAAGTGTTTAGATATTGTCACCAAACATCATCTTGATTTGGAGGGAATTGGTCCTGTTACCCCAAACAAAATTTGAGAAGGGGTACGTGGATCAGACAATAAAATTACTTATATCATTGCGTTAAATGTTTTGCAGAATATGGTACGTACGTACAAAGGATGAACTACGAAATTTCTTATTCTGCGGGAGACCGTGAACGTGTTATTGACAATGTCAGGAATGGCGAATAAGACTACATAAGCGGCACACTATGGAGTCTCTGTTCTTGCTCAAGAAAATGTTCTACCGTAACCTCCGTGATATAGAGGCCTGGAACAAAGCTTGTGTCACGTGATCTGACGTCACGAATGCCGTCTGTCGAGCATTACAGTTTAGATTTGCCGTGGTCGCACATGTCAATCGCGTGAACTAGATTTCGCAAGTTTTTCTTTCAAAAACCCTCATAAAGAACTTCAAATAAGTTAAAGTGATAAGTTAAAGGTGTAGAATTTCAGATTTACCTGATTTATGTGCAGATAATTTGTAAAATCAGTGAAAAGAGAGTGTTTCTCAATTGTGGAGTGCCGAGTTTGTGGGTTAGCAAATATGGCCGCTGGTAAATTTTGTATGTGAACGTTGTTTTATTACTTATAAATAACTTTCGGGTGGTGTCGTTTATAATATGGTTGTGTCGTTTATATAAAATAATTAGTTAATCAAGAACGCCAACAGTTTGACTAGATACCTGAGTGAATCTTGTTCATTTAATTAAAAATGCCTGATAAATGCTGCGTGCCTAATTGCACAAGCAATTACGATAGTACCCATACGTATGTGTCCGTCTTTTCTTTTCCAAAAGATGAAGAGTTGAAAAAAACGTGGATTAAATGCATTCATAGAGAGTCATTTAATCCAACAAAACATTCAGTAGTATGTATTAAACATTTCTCAGAGTCATCGGTTATAACAATTGATAAAATAACCAGAAACGATGGATTATCTGAAAACGTCTCTTCTTTTTCAGATATATTAAATAATTCATTTGACATTGCACTGAATGCTTCTGTATTATCATCTTTGTTCTATATTGCCGGATACTGTGCACATTCACTAATTAAGTTTGTTAATGGTTGTGACAATTGTTTAACATCCATTACTACCAATTCAGATTTTGTTATAAATTTTACCAATTGTGGTGAAAATGACTCTGCAGATATTAGCAAATATTTGAAAAATTTAACAAGAGGAGCTCTAAAACAACCATCTGAATTATTCTTTGAAGTCTCTATTCAGGCGTATCAGATATTTAGTGAGCTTATTTCAGATAAATATGAAACTGAATTTCTAAAAACAGGTAAACAAAGGATTATTTTACGGGAATTGACAATGTTAAAATTGGAAAAATATGTAGAAGAAATCAATGAGAAATGTATTTTATGCAGCAAAACGTTGAAGTCGATATTGTTAAAAAATAGTCATGTTCTTGCCAATATATTTCTTAATAACTATTCAAAAATAATCAACGACAAAATTAACACCCAAAACATGGATCTATCCAAGAGAAAACTGATTAAATTTAATAGTTAAGTAGTTATAAAACACATTAACGCATGGAGATAGGGCCGGCTTTCGTGACGTCACGATTGCTTGTTCGCGGCCTGTACTTTCTCGTAGGTTACGGTTCTACAGATACATCGACTTACCTAATCTATCAGAAATAAATATTGCTCATATATTCTAAAGGAGAAGTATTCATAAGAAGGCTTGGATACCATAAAGATGAAATACTACATAGTGACTATCTTCGAGGATATAATCTTTTAATATATTCTAGAAAAAAAATCATTAGATGCAAACTTTCTAATGGTTTTTTTTCCTTTTCTTTTAATATTTAAAATTTATAACTCTATTATCTAATTATCCACATTTTATAATTGCTTACTCAAACATATTTTACAATATTCTTGGATGTGTTTATATAAAGTGCTTTCATTATTGAAAAATAGAAGTTCTATTCATTTTAACATTTGGGAACTGTTTATTATCTTTAATATTCAAACAAATTGTTATCTGTTATCGCGAAGGAAAAATCTATTATGATAGTTTAGATAGGAATCTAACACAAGTGAGATTAAGAATACAGTTTTATCGAAGATAGAACAGTGTATTTATTATTATATCTCCGATAAGAGAAGTATAATTGATACTATTGATGAATACGAAGCATAAAAATGTACCTGAAAAGTACTACACAAAGCGCAAATAATAAATATCTTGAAATATATTCTCCTCGCAATAGACTACCTAAAGAAATTTCATTGTTTGCTGCTAGAATTTAAAAATTTTTTATATAAAATTAGATTTGATCTAATTTAATATACAAGCTATAGCAATCAAGAAAATTACTTGTTATCCTCCTAAATGTTTATCTTTCATTATAATCAACGCACAACTAAGATCAAAGCCAATTACGTAACATAAAGGGAAACTTCTTAATTATCTTGTCTTACAAATCTCTCGCTTTAGCTAATGAAGGAGCTTTCATCACTTATTTTTTAGCAGTCATTTCATTGTAATTTCTTTTTAAATTCACGAGAAATTAATAACAAAATTCAGTAACAATAGTTTTTAATTTCTCGTTACTATGAACATTTTAGTCTTTAAATTTTTGCAGAAATCCACGATTTATACTCTTAAGATAACGAGAAATTGATATTTACAATCAAATCTGTGACCATGACAGCTGCCAAACGGTAAACATTTTTAATATTTAAGTGTATAATCTTCCTCTCAAGATTTGAATAGATTTTCATTCAAACCGGTTGACCGAAAATAAAAGTTAACTCCAGTGAAAAAATTATGTTTTACCAATATATTGTCAACCACCAATTTTGATTTTACTACAGAAAGTATGTCTTTCATTCTTCTCGAGAACCAGTCATTTATTAATATATATAAAGTACAGAAAATTGTTAAAAATGGCTAAATAATTTACGTCACATTTTTGTCATACCTGCATATATATGTATGTATGTATCAAAATTTAAACAACAGATTTACGGTCTCGGTCCTCTAAGGTTGATTAAAAGTTAATTCATAAACTTGAACATATATATTTGAAGCATACAAAAATATGAACTTATAAAGAAACTCAAAAAACATTATTCTGCATTGGCGCAATTTTTTGAATTCGTCGGTGTCTTGAGCATATGAATTTTTGACATCTTGAACATCTTAGAGTACTTTTTTTTTCATCTGTTCGTGTGCAGAAGTAACACCTGCCTCTCTTTCTATCGGTAGGTAATGGTGCGAGTGGCAGAATTTCTTCATTTTTGCACACTCCACAGGCAGCCAGAGCTCGAATGACGGGCTTTTGTAAGTTCTGATTGGTTTCAAGTCTTCTTTGCATATTAGGCAATGCTAAGGATTTTCCTAAATCCAGCAGGTACTGTCGCCGGGCCCTAATTTTTCCACGATTCCAATGTGGATTTTGGTGAATCCAAATTATAAAACTATTTAGAGATGCTATGTCAAGCATATTCATAAATAACCTCAAAGGCCATCTGGATGTCTTCCTAGAGCATGTATACTCTCTTGTTAGTTTGTCAGCATTGTCTACTGCTCCCTTTGTTGCATTATAATCTAACTAAACCTCAGGAATAAGAACTATTATCACAGTAAATGGGTCAAAACAAAAGAAATACGATTCCACAATGAGTTTAAACGTCTCAGACAACTGGTTAAAAAGCAAATACATGATAACTATGTGTCTTATATCGCAGGGGTTGAGAAATCAATGAATGCAGCCCCTTTCAACTTATGGGGCTTTCTTCGGGCAAAAACACGCACTACAAGAATACCTGGTAATCTTCGTGACAATGAGGGCAATGACTTTACTGATCCCACAGAAATTGTAAATGCTTTCGCTAGATCCTTCTCATCCATATATGAAATGCCTTCAAATACGGTGTATCCTGAATCAGTTTATAACCCTTTACCTTATTCCTTCTCCCATGTAACTGAAGAGGATTTAATAAAACTTATGGCTACTTTTCCTAATAAGCAAACAACTGGTGATGATCTTATACCCAGCTTCTTGATTCGGGACTGCAGGTATATATTTGCTTCCCCTCTCAAAGTAATTATTAACTTATCAATTTCCTCTGGAATATTTCCCGAGCGTTGGAAGAAAACTAGGATTGTACCTGTCCACAAAAAGGGTGACCGTGCATTGATATCTAACTATAGACCGATCTCTATAATATCTAACTTCTCCAAATTATTCGAGAGAGTTCTATATTCCTTTATATATACCAGTATACGCTCCTTTATCTCAATTGACCAACACGGTTTCTTATCTGGGAGGTCTACAGTTACGAACTTGGCAGTACTTACTCAGTGTATATCAGAGGTTCTGGACAGGCGCGGACAAGTTGATGTAATATACACTGACCTTTCGAGGGCATTCGACATGATAGACCATGACCTGCTACTGCGTAGATTCGGTTCATTTGGCTTTGTTCCTTCGGCTGTCGGCCTCATTGGGTCTTACCTTAGTGAGAGGAGATGTTATGTCTGTTATAATGGTTTTTCATCCACCGAGTTTATAGTTACTTCTGGTGTTCCCCAGGGTTCAAATTTGGGTCCCCTGTTGTTCATATTGTTTATGAATGATCTTCTCCTATAGATCGATTGTCCAGTTCTTGGATATGCAGATGATATTAAAATTTATTCTGTAATAAATGATCCTGCTGATGTGACTAACCTTCAGAGAAATTTAACTGTATTGTCTTCATGGTGTGAACGTTCTGGACTTAAGTTGAATGTGGATAAATGTTGTGCAGTAACCTTCACACGGTCTTCAACTTCGTGCGATTCTTCTTACTTCATTGGTGACAACAAGTTAATGAGTAGAACTGAATTTAAAGATCTTGGAGTTACCTTCGATTCCAGCTTGAGCTTCAAATCTCACATAGAGAACATTTGTACATCTGCGTTCAGATCGTTGGGTTTTGTTATGCGTGTGTCTAGGTATTTCACTGATTCAGCATTGTTGAAATCTCTATACTCTGCCTACGTATTGAGTAAGCTAGAATATGCCTCCTTAATATGGTTTTCTATTTATGCAAGTGATTGTTTGGCATTGGACCGTGTGCACCGTAGGTTCTTGAAGTTTCTCACGTATCGGGCAGATGGTGTTTATCCGGACAGGGGCGTGGCGATGGGTGATCTGTTGCGGAGTCATGATGTTGTATCCTTAAGTGAGAGGAGATGCGCTACGTGTGAGAGATTTCTGCGTAGACTGTTGAATGGCAGCATTGACTGCCCTGATATCCTGGCTCGGATGCCATTTCTGATACCGCGGCTTAACTCCAGATATAGTTGCACTTTTGCAACTCCTTTTACGCGAACCAACATCATGAGACGAGCTCCAACTTACACGCTTTGTCGCTTGGCGAACAAAAATGTGGACATATTTGTGTGAAGACTGACTGTGGATAGTGGATCATCATGGAATTTGTTATTACTTACTATTTTTCTTTCTTTTTATTTATTATGTATACACCTAATATAGTTTGTAACCCTGTTTTGGGCTTTGCCTGTTGGGAAATAAAGATGATGATTATTATTATTATTATTATAATCTAAAATCATACGTGGTTTCTTTTGTTCTTCATCACTTACTTCGTCATGTAAATGTTGGGTTGAAAGAACATGAACCATTTTATTCTTCTTTGGCATATAAGACACCACAGCTATTCTTTTATCATAATAAGCAAAGCGAGATGAAAATTCGTCACGTCCTGTCGTTGAACATAGTTCAGAGGGTGTGTCCGGCTTGTTCTTTCGAACAGTTCCCAGGAGAGTAATTTGTTTTGTTACAAGAAATTCGGCCAATCCCACAGATGTAAAAAAATTATCTGTTGTGACGCCTCTGCCAGAATTATATATTGGTTTCAAAAGGTCACACACTACACGCATTCCTTGGTTTTTCTCAGGTTTATTACCTTCAAGTTTACCAGTATAAACTTGAAGATTATGAATATAAGAAGTCTTGACATCGGCAGAAATCCAGATTTTTATGCCATACTTAGCTGGTTTAGACTTTATATATTGTCTGAACGGGCATTTTCCTCTGAAAGCCACCAACTGCTCATCAACGGTAATATGTTCGTACGGACTAAATGATTCTTGACAATTTGTAACAAACATATCCCATAACTCTAGAATAGCAGCTAGCTTGTCAAGTTTTCTTCGCTCTTGGCGAGTATTTTTGTCATCAAATCTGATAAAACGATAAATTTGAATAAATCTATCTCTTGATATTCCAGCTGTAAATATTGGTCTTCTGTAGGTTTCACCTGTTGACCATAGTTCTGAAATAGACTCTTTTCTACAATGGAGAGTCCCACCCGTTATCAAAAGTCCAATAAAAGCTAAAATTTCGATTTTGTCCACAGGTTGCAAAACTTTAATTTTATCAGGATGAATATTATTCCAAATGGTGACAACCCGTTCGGCTTCCTCATTTGTATGGATGACTATACTATCCACTGTCACGAAAAGGGCAACCAAAACGTGGAGGAGGAGCGAGAGGAAATCCTGGGAATGTAAAAGTTTAAGCATGATAGGAGATGTGGGCAATCAATTGTTCCATTACATAGCTTCCATATGAAGCGTGCACCATAAAACTTACGGCCATCCCGCAGTGACTGGAGATCATGTGTTTGCAGTAAGACATTGTAATCGATGCCACGTTCCGGATAAATTCCCGTATCCTTGAAAGATAAGTATTTCAGGATTCGCCGCTGCACTCTCTCAATGGCTGGTTGTAGATATATGTACTGAGGTGACCATACTTGTGATGCATATTCTAGCTTACTGACGACAAAACTGAAATACAAAACCTTTGAAGCTGAATTGCAAATGAAATATATATGACTGGAAAAGCTCAAATGTGCGTCAAAGAACACGACAAGGACCTTTATGCTGTCCACCCGCCTATGCTGGTTGTCCTCAATAGAATAGATAGATGGTATATTATTATTTTTGCGAGAGTAAGACATATAACAACATTTAGTTTCAAATTGAAGTTGGAACACCAAGTCGATATACGATTCAAGTTTTCTTGAAGATGAAGTACATCGTTCCAAGTTCGTATAGAGCAGTAGATCTTTATACCATTCCCATATGCGAGTACATTGCATGTTATTGATTTAAGCAAATCGTTGGTATATAGAGTAAATAACAGAGGTCCTAAGTTAGAGCCCTGTGGCACCCCGGATGAGGGAGTAAACTCAAATGACCTGAATCCATTGTAAAAGACATAATTGCGCATATTTGACAAATATGAATGCAGAATTTTGAGCAGGGACGGGTTGAATCCAATTGCTGCGAGCTTTTCCAGAAGGATACCATGTGTTTTTTTTATTTTAACATAAACTAACATTTCAAAAAGCCATGTGTTCGAAACTGTGCCCCTCCACTTCGATACATTTATTTATTCGCAATTGGAATGCTATTCAACGATACAAAACCGTACTTTATTCAGTACTTGACAAGCTGTGAATACTTACACATTGTCCGATCCCCATTTAGATTATTAATTATTAATCCAATACAAATTAGTCAGTGTTGAATATATGAACAGTAATGGAGGCTATAACATTACAAAAGAGAATTAAAATGATTTACATCTATGGGGAAAGTGGTAGGAATATCGATGATGCTGTTAATCTTTATTCACAACGTTTTCCCGACAAATTGCGATCGCGCGCTTCTTTTTACAGAGTCGTTCAACAGCTCTCTAGCGAAGGAACTGTACAGCCAAGAAAACGTAATCGGCGAAAAACAATTGCTGGAGAAAATAATGAAATCGCGGTATTAGCTGCAGTAACTAATGATTCGCACATTAGTACTCGAGAAATAGCTGGCGGATCAGTATCGAGTTCGGCACCATTCACTGAGCCCCTTACATTATACCAAATCTTATTAAGATCTTTTTTTGATTTGATGCAGTGTTTTAGAGATATTCCGTTGTCTCAAGATAAAAAAAACTCACTCTGTATATAACAACAATTAAAAGGGTTAAATTTATAAGTATTTTAACTTATTCTAACATTGAATTGATGTAATCACTGAAATTGCTATTTAGTTGTAATAGGTAAATCATTTATTTTTATATTTATTATATTGTAGTTACTGATATATAATATAAATATTGGGATAAGTAAATGATTTTGTAATAATACACGTACATAAGAAAGCAATACATGTGTGTTTAGTTCATTATGTATTACACTATCCAAGACAACATAACAATGTTATATCATTTGTAAACAATTATAATAATTATAAGTTTCACTTCCAATTAACCTATGAAAATTCATATCTTTGCGTGAACAATTTTAATTGGCAATTTCTCTAAGAATGCCAGTTGCAGTTTAATTATCTTCAGGCTGTTCTCTCTGCGAACGTGCAGCAGAAAAACAAAATGAGAGGAAATGTAAGAAATAAAAAAAAATCTCGGAAAAAACTACCTATTTTTAAATGCCATTAAACATGTAATACTAGTAAATGTGTGTTTCCGACATGCCTAATAACACGTTATTACGGTATTTAATGAGCTATTCATTCCGTACTGCTATAATTACTGGTCACCGTTTTCATTATTCATTGAATTAACATTGTTATTTTCTGTTATTACGGTAGGAGAGACAGCCAGCGGCATTTTAGGTGTGTATGACGTATTCTGTTCAAATCTTTTCTTTAATCACGCATTTATTTATTTTCGAATGGGTAAAAATGAAATTAATTAATTTACTTTGAAATATCCGGGAGTTTTCACTGCCACAAACGAAGTACTGATCTGTTATAATTCTATTGAATGGAGTGTCAGTGTCAAAATATATAACCAACAAATGTATTGGTAATATTGTTGACAGTATAGTAATTAACTAGAAGGCCCACTTCTGGTGGTCATCAGGGGAGAAGTGAATTAGCAAGGGTGGGTCAAAACGTTGTAAATATACAAACAGTGAAACATGTCGACTAACGTATATAGTTATATCAATTATAAATATAAGATATTTTGCAGACTATATAAGTGAAAAAATATTATGCTGTTTATTGTTTGATATTTTACGCTCTAAAAATTACACAATATTGCTGTAAATATAGAAAATAATAATAAAACAATAGTCTACTAGTATATAAATATAATGTGAAAGACATCAAAGTTGTTTTCTGTTGTCATGTGTCAGATTCATTCCAATCAATAGTAAATCGAAGAGGAAATTAACAAACCATTTATCAATAAACCTCAGGGTAGAGAATTTATAGTGTGTTTACTGAAATTAGACATCTTGATGGAGTTATTTTTTGTGTTTTGTTTAAGTTTGGTTTACCAATTATCATTCTGGAAGGGAAAAAAATCTATTTCACTTTTAATTTGCAAAACCAGTTTTCTTTAGAGTTGGTGCCCTTTTTCCTCGCGAGGTGGACGCAATGCGCTTTGGTTCAAAGTCCTTTGCTTTGTTTCTTCTTGTTGATGTTAATGAATTGACACGTATTTTGGAGGACTTTTCAATATCGTTCTCGCTTTGGAAGATGTGTCTTTTTGCTTTCTGGGCTATAGAGTTTAGAGCTTTCTTTCGTAATGTCTTTGACATTCATTGAATTTATTTGGAATTTTTTGTTTCTTAACGAAAGAATAAACTTACACATGGTTGGTTAGGCAGACTTATTTTTTCCATATTAAACTTGCCTATGCAGGAATCAATGGAATTTCTTAATACTATATACCCTTTTGGCGCTATATTTAAGCTACTCCTTCTTATTCTGAGACAAGGTATAGCACAGTGAACATGTATGCAAAATTTGGTTAAAATATATTTACTAAGTCATTCGATTCTTTGCGTGTCATATGGTATATTATTATTATTAAAAAGCATATTTAAAAATAATTATTACTTATGTATTCTACTGCTTTATAGTTTAATTTTAATTTTTACCTTCCTTTTAAATCTACCTATGTTATTATTTTTATCTATAACAATATCTGTACGAAATATATCATTAATTTATTGTTTGTGTTTGTCAAGCAATTTTCTTTATCACGTTAAAAGCAAAAGTGAAGAATGCACACACTCCGTTAAAATATTAAGAGATCACGTGACAATGTAAAGGTGATCGATCAAGAAAACGCCCCGGTACGACCCTGTTCCCCTTTATCCGTGTCATCATTACTCAAGCCGATGTCATGGGCAGCTGCAATATCTGAAGAAATTTATTTTCGAAAGCGAAATAAGGTGTTATTTGCATTTTTAATAGTGTCGTCGAATTTATATGTTTGTTTTTGGGAAACTGGTAACAATTTCGGTGCCATTATCCTCACAAGACGGCAATATTTTCGGTCTTAAGTGATACAAGACGATCACAGGGAATATTTATTTAATGTCTGTTCGTGTAGCCAGTATGTATATGCGATGTATACACACACCACACATAGGCAGTTTACCTATCGTCATTTTAAAAAACCACGCTGCACACGCAGAAAAGCAAAAAAGGCAAAAAATAATTATTGGAATAAACTTCTTCGAATACATTTGTAGGTAATTACGCTCTCTGCTTGAATTGTTTTGTTTTCTCTTCCATGTACGAGAGACCTTTTGGAAATAAATAACATTTTAGAAAGACATTGCGTTACACAGTTACGATCATTACCTTACAGCTGACTGTTGATCGTAATATCATTATTCTTTTATTTCAATGTAAAAAGTGCATTTAGTATGACCGTCAAAGATTATCATATTTGTGAGTTGCATGAGTTGAATAAAAAGAATATAACATACTAGGTTTCATAACTTCTTTTTATAAGAAACTACATTATTTATTTAAGTATACACAGGGGAAAAAAATGTAATACTATAAGGTACATCAATATAAGTTAATTTGAACAATTTATTTTTTATGTCCATTAGTCTTGCTTTTAATAACAATTAAACTTTTATCTAACAATTAGGTAATGGTGGGTTGAAATATATTATATGCTGGTGATTGTATAAAAAACGATTTCAAAATATGTATCTCAAAAATACTTCTTATGATATTTTATTAAGAAAAATTTAAATAATAATTTAATACTTCTTTATTTAATATTAAGTTCACTATATATCAAATTAACATTTCTATGTATTCCCTTTGTATTGAACGTAATTTTCCTTAGAAGAAACCTAGATTATACTTTACTAAATACTTAAAAAAAGAAACGTTTAAATCGCATAATAATGTATTATAAATAGCAAATATATATTATTATAATTATAAAATTGATGTATTATAATAAAATACTATAAGAAATATTGTAATTCAAGATAAATGGTTAACATATGGCATATGAACTTAAAATAACAGGTATACGAGAAAGATTATATTATGTTATAGTGTAAATCGCTAACTATTAGACATCTTATAGTTATTGGAAAAAATCAAAGCAAATTTTGAATATTAATACTTTTATTTCAATTAATGCTATTCCACACTAGATGACGTTAATACATTGTATAGCGCATGCCCCATCGTTGGTATATGTAGACAGTGTAGTAAACTGTGATGTACTAGGCGGCAAACATTTGTTGTTTATGCTAACCTAGTAGAGCTTGAGATTACGTTTTTATTTAGTGAAAAGTTGTTACTAGTGAGTAAAGTTTTAAAGGCAAGAGACGATCTTAGTAACTATTATATGCAGAAAAATTCAAAGTAATTGAATATAATGGATTTGTAATTATAAACACTGTTAGTAATATAAAATATACTTTGTCAAATAGCTAAAATGTATTGAAAAGAATACGCAATTCCCTGTTATTTTATTTCTTGATGACCATAAAAGTCTAAACTATCAATTAAGCCTGTTATCCAGTGAATTACAAATTGAAATAATTTCCTTATATCCTAATGCCACAAGAATTCTGCAGCTTTGTGAGGTTCCTGTCTTCCGACCAGTGGCGGCTCGTGATTTTTTCGGACGGGAGGGCACTGAGTATTTAATATCAAAAATTAAGTACAGACAAAAAATAAACTCAATAAGCTATTTAATTAACTTGTTTGAAAATGAAATCTATCCGCAGGTTCCTTACGATCAGCAAAATGATTAATAACTAATTCATTGAAGTTTGGTGTTGATGTCAGTAATTGTTTTTCATTGGAACACATTGCTAAGGCACATAGTCTGCTTTACTGCATGGTATTTCTAGAAAATGTTTTTATTCTCTTCAAAGTAGAAAAACACCGTTCACTTTCAGCTGTTGTCATCGGTATGGTGCAAATTATTTTCAATAGCTTCACAGATTCGGCAAATGTAGTTGTTAAATTATTTTCATAGAAACATTACAGTAATGTTAGAGCAGATGAAGCAGTCCCAAAATCTGGTCTATTATACAAAATTACCAATTCGCATCGAACTATAAAAGCTAACTGGGAAAATGTAGCCGAATCTGTCGTCTCGTCTGCTTGTATAGCGTTGTTAATTTCGTCTAGAATCAAAGTGCGATAAACTTCGAAGATACTGTCCAGCAATTGATTTTGAATGGTTTTTGACAAACCCATAAAAACTCTTTTATTAGACTTGTGGGTGCTGTCAATTCCTACCAATAAATTAACCAATCCACGAAAGATCCCCGGATTCGCACTGTGTTTCGTCATGGCCCATTAAAGCGATTTCAAACATTGCACAAAACTTAATGCAGTCTATTAATTTTCCAAGAGTATGTCTGTTTTTACTGACGTTTTCATTGTGCTGAATTATATTTAATCTATCTACATGCAGTGTTCAGCTGGCACATTATACGTATTTACCTTTCCCAAAACTGAATATTCTATCATGTTACTAAGACGTTTTTCACTTACTTTATGTCTTTTTACTTTCTCACCAAAGTGTCTTAAATCCCTACTACCGTTAGAAGTCCAGACAGGGTCGCTTTGTGGAGAATTCCTAATTAAGGACACATAACAAAAAATAGTATATTAAACTACAAGTTTCATAACACACGATTTTTGCGCACGCAGAAGTTAAGAACAAGAACAAGTGTGCAAAATGTGTTATAAAACGTGTATATTATACTATTTTTTCTATTTTGGTTATTAAAAGTTCAAAAAAGCACAAACATACGTTTCTTATGTAATTTTTCAATTCTACATCGAATTCTAAGTATGTTTCATGTACCATGTCCTATACCAAAACTCAACAGTTATCGAGAAATTTCAATTGAACATGCAGTTATTGATATGTTCAATTGTAAATTTCTCGATAACTGTTGAGTTTGGCTATAGGGCATGGTACATGAAACATACTTAGAATTCGATGCAGAATTAACAAATTAAATAAAAAACATGTTTCCATTTGAAGAAAAAAAATTGATGGTCGTAACTTATTTTTGGACCAGCCTTTGTACATCAATTTACCATCAAAAAAACCGCAGCTAAAAATAAAAATCGACCTATCCGAGCGTTTTTCCATAAAACAAAACCAAACATTTTAAATGAATTTATTCCAACCCGCGCGTCCTCACTGTATATTAGATACTGGATAGCCACGCGCCACCATAGAGGAGTGCCCCACCGCTGACGTATATCTGCGCGCCAGTTTCATCGCTCGATTTCCAATAGAGACGGGGCCTCACGGGGCAGTCGCGCCAGATGCCCCGGAGCGTACGTTAGACTGCAATTTTTAAACGCGCTGAAAAGACGGGCTGTTACTTCCGAAAACATATTATTTGTTATCAAACAAATCAGAAAAATTACATACAAATTAGGTATTTATAATTAATTTATCTGTTAAAAGAAATTTGTCATGGGGAAATTTGTCACAGGGGGGGGGGGGCAGTGCCCCGTTGCCCTCCCTGCAGCAGCCGCCACTGCTTCCGGCCTCTAAAAGAAGTGTGGCGGCAATATGTGAGACAATGGCAGGAAGAACATCCAGACAAGATTTTAAACAAAGTGAAGTTTGCACCGTTGTTAGAAAAGGCAATAAACGTAGGAGTTAAAATAAATACATTATTTAATGGCTTTAAAGCCTGTGGTTTGTACCCTTTCATTCCAAATGCTATTGACTACTCTAAATGTCTGGACGCCAGGAAAACTCCAGACAAATTAGAATCAAATCCAGTTGAACATTCACAATACATGGATTATAAACATTTTTTGAAATTGTTGCCGAAGACATACTGGCATATTAGAAAACGTGAGTATTAACAGAAATACTACAAAAAATAATGACCAATATTTAAAACAATTGTTTAATTCGTGGTAATATTTTAAGCACTCAAATTCATAACCTATTAATATCAATTCAACTCAGCAAAAGAGAGACAGAAGAAAAAGGAAAAGACAAGAAAATTCAAGTTATACAGAATATTGTTATCCGCTCTCCCAATACCAATATCAGAGTCAGTTCAGTAGACAAAATTACACAAAGTTTATATTTTAAACCAAATGATAATAAAATAATAATTAATGATAATTTGTTAGGCCCCTTTCTTGTCTCTCCCTCAGGGCCATTAAGGAAAGGCAAACGAAATGTGGAGAGGTTTCCCTTCGCAATTACTGGACAACACAGGAAAATGAAAAGGAAGAAAGAAAACGCAGAAAGCTAGAAAATATAAGCAATAAAATGAAAGGACAAAATTGAAGAAACTTCTGAAAGAATGTTTCATTTGTAAGCAAAACACTAAGACACGTGAAATTAGGTGTGAAATATGCAAGCAATATTTTCATGAAGGTTGTATTGCTAATAACTCACCAGAATCATATCCCAAGTGATGATGAACTGTCATATCCTAAGTGATGATTATCAGTCATAATAGCTATAAGGTGGACAATAGCTACTTAAGTGAACATTTTGATACGGATAGATACGATAGTGATGAATTGTATCAACTGTACAAAGACGCAGAGATGAAGAATTGTTAATTTTCATAAATTTTAAATTAAATTTGATTTCTGTGTTTTCATAACTCCATTTTCCATTTAATAACTAGCTCATTTACCCTAGTGAATAGAAAAAGTAACATTCTTTGATACCTATTATAATTTCTATGAAACGATAATACTTTATATATGAATTTGAGATAAAAGTATTTTACAATTATATTTCGTTGATATGGAAATATAGGAAGAAAATTTACTTTCCTAAGCTTGAGATAATTAGAAAATATTGGTAAAAATAACCTCAGAATTATAATGAATTTTTGACACTCCTCACCAAGTTAAATATTTTTGATGTATTATCTTATTATCCAATTAAAATTACTTAAACCCTCTATATACCAATACTATAGTTACTTAGTATACTTTGATAATGTCTTGAAAAATTTAAAATGTCACATTAATTAAGAGAGGCGTTTACCTATCGAAAATTAAGGCATTTTGTAATTTTAGAATCTCAAATTTGGGTTAGTAATGCAAAAGGCATAAATTTATAATGTCAAGGTCAGTCTTTGTACTAATTTATTTTCTTAAGAAAATTATGTGTTTTAGAAAAAACCACAAAAATCCATGAATTTGATTAATGTCTACTAACTACACAAAAGAAAAAAAACGACCTCAACGCGCCAGCTGCACATTTGATGTACGATATAAAGAAAAAATCAAATTTATGTAATTATTTTTAAAGATAAAAAACATTAAACAGTAAATATTGTCACACACATTTTACACGCGGTTTTCGCGTCGTCTATCCCCACTTTTACGGTATCTCTACTGGTCCTAGCGAAGACGAAAATCTATCGGAATTGGTCGGCTATTGCAGACTTAAATTCGAGTGGCAGTTTAATTACAAACTGTCACTGACATTTAAATGTCATATATACCTATAATATTCGAGTGTATAATAATATAACAGTTATGGGCAAGCGAAAATTGGTTTATTATAAAACATCAACAACATCAACAGTTTCGTAAGTATTTAAAGTTTCCTATTAGTTTATCTCATTTTTATAAATTCTAAATATACCTAGTGTTCAAAAGATGAACATTAACAGTATTTTATAACTCTCTGTTTAAATTTTATATGATATAAATAATTAATATTTCATACTACCTAAATACCTAATTACTTGACTTTTTGTGCATTTGATGTCAAGAACACGAAAAGCAGCTATTTTGAAAGTATAGCATAGTATAACTTTTGAAAAATTATGAGAATAACATTTTAATGAATATTTTTAGTGTGGAAGATAGAAAGCTGCACTGGCGTTGAACAATTGAAGAAAACAAAGAAAATAGAACTAAGAAGTTGACAAAAATCACAGCAGATCATAGGACATGTTAGTGTTTAGATACAAGAAAATTACATAGAAAGTTGACATTTTGCTTTCAACTAAATTCACTAGCGAAGAAATCTTTTATGTAAAACATGTTAAACTTGCCTTGCGCTATACATATTAGATGATGTTTCCCATGATATTAATGCCATCTACATTTTAAGTTTATTTTTCACTTTGTAACTAAATTATAATTTTATTCATCGATTTAATGTGTATGTAATCATTTCAAGATTTAATGTACAAAGTTGAATATCCACATATGAAGGTGGATATATTACGTGAACAGCTTATTATATGTATATTTAGTAAAGTCACTAATTGACATTAATAATGACGAACGTTCCTAATTAACTTCATTATAGGCGATCATTGGGTTTAATCTAAATGAATTTCCAATTAACATACCTGAGTAATAACTTACCGAAGAAAAATGAAACCAAACGCTTATTAGATTTCTATATTCTGCAACTGGAAATATTTCCTTGCAGCCCGTTAAGTAATATTGCTGGTTTACGATTATAAGCGTTGCAATTTGTGAGTTTGTTTCTTTCCTGTTGTTAATTTAATCTCTGTCGAGCATCCAATCTTTATTTGGTCCTTATTTTTTGTTATAACTTTCTTCTCTTTGTACATATCAACAACATATTCTTTAATTTCGGATTTTAAAATAAACAATTTTAGTAAAATCATTCACTGCAGGTATTGCAAAGTGTCAGATATAGTACGTAAGTACTTTTTTTTTTGATTTTTCGTAAGTGGTGATTAGACTCTAAACGAAACATGACAGCATTTTCACAGCTACTACAGACATATTCTGTTCATTGGTAAATTTTTCATATAATATCCAATGTTTATTTAACGTTTATTTATGATTATGATTTTTGTACATATCAGCATATTCTTTAAATTCGGAGCTTTAATGGCATTTAAAAATAAACAACTTCATTAAAATCATTCCCTGCGGGTATTGCAATGGGATATTTCTGCAGACCCACGACCGTCTCCACTGATTAAAGCGGCGATAGAGTTATCTGCTTTATGTAACGAGAGCGGAAGGAAAGCTAGAAGTAAGGCAACAGGTGTCTTGGTAGAGTCAGGTTTAATAAGTTTAATTAAAAATATAGCCAGAGTACTTAGTAACTAGAAGACAAAAACACTAAAAAAACACCTTCACTACACTAAAGTACAAAGAAACCCGATACGTATTTCGACAACTATGCTGTCATCATCAGTAGCACTGATTAATAAAAATCGCCTTGTTTGTACACAGTCAACGCGGTTTCTGTGTGCAGACCATGCGGTTTTTATTAATCAGTAGGTACTACTGACGATGACAAAATAGTTGTCGAAATATGTATATACCTTTCAGTGCTATAGTGTGGCGAAGGTGTTTTTGTAATCGCTTATCAAAACCAGTCATTTCGCGTTGCATTTGCATGTGACAAATTGACTTTGCCATGCAAGTGCGGAAAATAAAAATTGCTTTAAAGAAATAAATCATTATTACAGTATTAAAGCATACTTCTAAAAATTACCATTTCAACTAAATTTGGTGTATTAAAACTTGTAAATTTTATAAAGTTGATTGAAAATTATAAAAAAAAGTCAATGGCGCCATCTATTATATACTTATATTATTAATTGCTGATTCTCAACATTCTTAACCTAAAAGATAATGTATGATCTGTATAATCTTCAGTTATATGATAATAAATATTATGCTATCGTCACTATCGTGTCAATTTCTACCTTATTAATGTAATAACAAGGACAAATTAACAAATGAAGTAATTAAGGATAATAAGAAAGGTAAACCCGACATAAAATTTATTAATTGATGTCTATTCTAATCAGTTTGGGGTTAACATTGCGGTAAACATTAATGTTAATTCAACAATGGTTACACTGCATTATTGAAATATTAGGAATTTCACTTCCTTCTCCAAGAAAGTGTGCAGAACTAGTCACTTCTTGAGAATCTGTACTTCTACATATTCCTCTGCCACAAAAAAAGATTTCCACCCTCCAAGCCGCTAACAGATAATAAATCTCCACCATGTTTTGCTAGCATCGTAACTGAACTACGAAAGCACTATCTTAATGTATTTGTATATTTTAATGGAGTATCTAATTTTTAAATTCGGCAATTTTCTGACTGTTTATTCCTATAGGCATATTTACACATTTCTCACTGCGGTCAGTTAAAAAAAAGTGCTTTTAATTCTGTGCAACTTGCAACCGTACAATTTTGTATTTTAGAAGTAACGAAATCCAGTCATTTTCACTTATCACAAACTTTCTTGTAATATATGTCTTTCTTTCAGGTATAGTTACAAATACAATCTTTTTTTTTTTAAAAGTCAATATCATTAATTGAATTATTTCAAAGTTTTTCCCTACGACATGTTCCAGATACTCTTATTATTAACACAGCCCGATATTTGTTGTATATGACTTTAATAAATGAGAAATCAATGAGATTACCTTCATTAAGAGAAATAATGAGCTTCTTCGATAAATTTATTTACTTCCTCATCGGAGAAAACCTTTGCCTTTTTTTGGGGTGTAAATGGTCTGTTTGTTTTTTAACAATTGCTATAAGTTTATCGTGTTTTGACAGATCAATGTTATTATAAATTAATAAAGATGACTTCAACATTGAACAATTTAAGCAGAGTGACTTTGTACTTAGTTTTTATTTTAATTTTTGTTTCGTTTTTGCAAGTATATGTCGCAATATTTTGCAGAAATATGTAAAAATATGTATGCAAATTATTTAATAGACCTTGTTTATGAGACACCTAACAGTTCAGAGTCGTTCCTTCTTGCATTACTCCACAAAAAATAGTACCGATATAAATTGTATTAATAAAATTACTAAATTTCGTGCGTGAAACAGTGTCCGTTAAACTAGCTATTCATTCGCTAAATATGTTTTGCCGCACTTGGTTCGTAAATAACTATTTTCTTAGTTATTGTTTAGTACCAAGCCACAGAACTACAATTAACTTTTTTTAATAACTAGAAGGGTAAATACTGAATTCTCCCAATTGTCAAATAAAATAATTGTACTTTCAGTTTTGGGAGCGCGATACTTTTTTGACCTGTGTACTATCTATTCATTGATAAAGGGGTAATAAACTGTTGCAAAGGACTATTTATCATAGTAATATTTGAGGTTTTGAGTGTTCGAATATCTTTTAATTTTTAGTTGTATAAAAGTACTTCAATAACATAAATTATTGTTTGAACATGTTCAAATGTTTAGAGTAATATAATATATCTTAATCTACTTGTATGCCTTTAAATGAATAGGTAGTCGTGTTGGTCCTTCTATACATTACTTGAAAGAATCGTGTGAAATCTCTTGAAAGAATTCCATATGTGACATGTTTTTTAATGATGTCACTTAAAATTCTGTAAAGGAACGATTAGAAATATTTGAAGCCAATAGAAAATTATTAATCGGTTAACAAGTCATGGATTCTCTTTTAACTGACGCATAAAACTTTAGCTAAAAATGAAAATATTGCTATGCCCAAGCAGTTTCTTCTTATTAAATCTGCCCGTGTAATTATAGTATCTGATCGGAAGACCGGTTCTTTTGCATATCGATACATATTTTAAGTTGTTACAGCTCGTTGAAAGGGCGTTTTATTGCTCGTCTTAATATGCTTTGAGGATGTTAGATAATTTAAGATTAATCATTGATTAGATCTCTCGACGGTAAATGTACGTTTGTGCTTGAGTAGTTGTGGAAACAATTAAAATTTATTAACACAATTAGATTATATTGCAGAGAAACGCTTTACCTTCCGCATTTCTATTCAAATAACTGACGAAATAATGATGGCTAAGATACAGCCGTATATCATGGAATCAAGCACACACGGACATACTGATAATTCTGATAAATAAAAGAATACATTAACGATGTTCTTTTTGTTAGACAAAAAAATCAACAAGTGTTTTCTTTATTACTGAGCGAATGTATAATGCATAGCAAATGCTCTAAATTTGTCTACGTCAGTCTATTTTCATAAGCGATAATATGCCCAGATCTTTAAATATTATAGACTTGTAACACAATTTAATGTACCTATTCGAAATAGAAAAACAACACTGAGTTTTAAGATTTAATTTATTTCGGTTGATTATTTATATTGCCAGTTGTTCTTTTTTTTTATGTAGAATTATATTTTCAGAGTGGTTTGAATTTTAACCCAACATTTTTAAAAAGATCTGTTGATGACTCTATTGGGTTAATACCCGCAGAAAAAAATAAATTACGTACTCACAAGTTTCAATTTATTTAATAAAAACCCAACATTTATTTGTGAAGTATAAAATAATAATGCCATTATTTTTTAGTCTTAACTTGAACAATCAAAATACCAAGATTCTAACCGAATGGTATAAAAAAGAAAACTACTTCATTAAGGCTATATAGTAATTACAACTCTGACGCTCACCCTGTTGGGAACAAAAAAAATGTGAAAGCGTTAGTTGATAGAGTAAGTGGACCAACCAGGACCCAATTTAGGCCTTATGTTTTAGAAAATATCACAAGCGAGGTCATTTGCTCAAATTATTATCAAACGTAGGTTGGACAAATTTTATAATAATTTACAAGTACTAATACACTCCTAAAAAAAGATGCGTTGAAAAAACAATATACATCAATACCATATATATATTATTAGCAAACCAAGTTATTTTGAAATTTTCCAGAAAATCTGCAACAGACAAGCAGAAAAAGAACTGGGCCCAAAACACTGCCCGAGGCACTCCCATCTCAACCGGCAAGGTAGAAGATTTTATATTTCTAATGCAACTATCAGCCTTATGTCTTCATGTAACGTCATTAATCATTAAAATAACACATACATTCTAGAGATGGTAGGTATACAAAGAACAAAGCATAAGCATTACATGTATGTAGGTAAATAGCAGACCCTTGTATTTCCGGAATTTCAATGTGTACCTGCAAATAGAAAACATACTAATGCAAAAACAACCAACATGTGCAACTTTTTCGGAGTCAGGTGTTTTAGATAGATTGAAGGTTGTATCTAAACAAGTAATACAATAGGATTATTGAAATTACTTAATCCAAAATAAAAAATATACAAAAAAAATAAGTAATAAATAATTTTTAAACCAAAGGCTTGCAATCCTTGGTTTAGGACAATATGTTTTATGTATGGTGTTTCAGAAACGCGGAAATAAGAAAAGTCTTTAATTAATAATTTTCATTGTAATTTTTGCAGTTTTTGTAATTAAACAAATTTTAATGTGTTCATTATGTAACGAAAACGCTGAACATTTTATTCGATTCAAATTGTACATCAGAAGATTCGACTAAACAAAAATTATTTGACATTTATAAATATCCTGTGTAAAATTGTTGCTTACTGAAACTAAATCTAATTCAGATTCTTTTATATATGTTTCTCTTATAAGTAATATGAATATAAACATTTTATAGTAAAATACATATACATATATAATATTTTCGTTAAATTTGAAAGAAAATACAAAGCATATTCTAAATAAAATATCTAAAAACGTAGGTAATTTAACAAGAATAGGTCAAAATATGTCAACATATACAGGGTGTCCCACCGGGAACCAAATCGATCTATATATGGAAAACCACACATAGGAAAA
Organism: Amphimallon solstitiale; assembly: GCA_963170755.1. Taxonomy (NCBI): domain Eukaryota; kingdom Metazoa; phylum Arthropoda; class Insecta; order Coleoptera; family Scarabaeidae; genus Amphimallon; species Amphimallon solstitiale. The sequence continues at coordinate 145,902,569 of OY720678.1, forward strand.
TTTTTAAAATTTGGGGGCGTGCGAAAGTCGATGGGGGCAACTCGGCTAAAATATTTTCAAGATGGCGGCACTTCCGGTTATACAGGAAGTAGATGTCAACTTTCTTATTTCAAATGGAACATCCTGTGTATTATTGCATTTTTGGAATCTACACAAGATTCTAGGCTAATTTTATGTATCACGTCCTATACCTAAGTCTAACTGTTTTTGACTTATTTAATTTTTTACGTGAAAAATGACGTTTGCAGCATCTAAAATAATTAATATTTTTTCCCATAAGGAAGCCCTTATTATTCAATTTGGACTAGAGTCCTTGTTGAGAAAGACCTACTGAAATAGTTTTTTTATAATATTTTGAAAACTTTTAGTACAGGGTGTTTAAAAAATATGATTAAAAATGAAATTGAAGAAAATGCCAAAAATCAATTTTTTCAAATGGAAACCCCCAATTTTTATAATTTTATTTAATTTAGCATTAAAAAATAGTGTAAGTTTGTGTAAGGTTATCTATGCAAAAAATTTTTAGTTTTCGAAATATTGCCAATTTAATATTTCTATTCGGAAATTTTGCTGCATGAATTTTAAATTCAGTTTCTCTTAGTTGGCTTTGGCGGCATTGACAATCAAATGCTAAAGAAATGTATGACGCTGTCATTATTTGAGAAGTATTATTAATTATTATGCCAGGGCGCTTAAATTACACAAACGAAGATTATTTAAACCTAATTATTATTTATGGAGAATGTAACAAAGTTATATCAAGAACATGTGACACATTTTCTATTCGATATCCGCAAAAACAGAAGCCATCACAATGTACCGTTAAACAAATTATAGAAAATTTCAAGAACTTTGGATCCGTCAAAGCAATGGTGCAAAGAAATAAACCTCTCGTTAATAATGAAAATATGGAAATTGCTATTTTGGGATATTTCGTCGCTAATCCAACAATGTCTGTAAGACAAGCTGCATTGGAGTCAGGATTATCAAAATCAACAGTTCACAGAATATTACGCAAACATAAATTTCGTCCATATGCATTTTCCATAGTCCACCATCTAAAAGAAACTGATTTTGCAAGACGAGTGGCGTTCTGTGAGTTTATTACAACTTGGGCGCAAGGAAACAATTTTTTTTTTGGACAATATCATTTGGACAGACGAAGCGAAATTTACAAAAAACGGTGCATTTAATCGACATAATTCCCATTATTGGAGTGATTCGAATATACACGTGTTTAGAGAGCAGAATTTTCAAGATTCCTGGCAATTTAATGTTTATTGTGCGATAAGAAACGATGGCGTCGTGGCACTACACTTTTATCAAGAAAATTTAAATGGTAAGTTAGAAATTTTAGAATATTTCTAGGTAAAAATGTGCTTATTAACTTACAGGTGAGGGCTACTTGAACATTTTACAGAATTTAGAAACCGACTATTTGGACAATTTGCCGCTCGCCGTTCGTAGAAACCTCTTTTACCAACATGATGGCGCACCTCCACATGGCAGCTACCTCATTGACAATTTTTTGCAAAATGCTTTTGTTGATCGATGGATAGCCAACAACGGTCCTTTCCTTTGGCCAGCCCGCTCCCCAGATCTTGCAGTGCTCGATTTTTTTATTTGGGGTACAATCAAAAATCGAGTGTATAACACTCCCATAACAACCATGGAAGATTGTATGCAGCGCGTGAGGCATGAATTTGCAAGTTTAACACCCGAGTCAATAAGGAAAGCGACTCATGAACAACTGTTGCTTAGATGCCAAAAGTGTCTGGAAGTTCAAGGACGTCAGTTTGAACATTTATTGAAAAAATAATTATGCTGTTCTCTTTAAATTAAACAATAATAATATTCTGTGAACTGTTGATTTTGATAATCCTGACTCCAATGCAGCTTGTCTTACAGACATTGTTGGATTAGCGACGAAATATCCCAAAATAGCAATTTCGATATTTTCATTATTAACGAGAGGTTTATTTCTTTGCACCATTGCTTTGACGGATCCAAAGTTCTTGAAATTTTCTATAATTTGTTTAACGGTACATTGTGATGGCTTCTGTTTTTGCGGATATCGAATAGAAAATGTGTCACATGTTCTTGATATAACTTTGTTACATTCTCCATAAATAATAATTAGGTTTAAATAATCTTCGTTTGTGTAATTTAAGCGCCCTGGCATAATAATTAATAATACTTCTCAAATAATGACAGCGTCATACATTTCTTTAGCATTTGATTGTCAATGCCGCCAAAGCCAACTAAGAGAAACTGAATTTAAAATTCACGTAGCAAAATTTCCGAATAGAAATATTAAATTGGCAATATTTCGAAAACTAAAAATTTTTTGCATAGATAACCTTACACAAACTTACACTATTTTTTAATGCTAAATTAAATAAAATTATAAAAATTGGGGGTTTCCATTTGAAAAAATTGATTTTTGGCATTTTTTTCAATTTCATTTTTAATCATATTTTTTAAACACCCTGTACTAAAAGTTTTCAAAATATTATAAAAAAACTATTTCAGTAGGTCTTTCTCAACAAGGACTCTAGTCCAAATTGAATAATAAGGGCTTCCTTATGGGAAAAAATATTAATTATTTTAGATGCTGCAAACGTCATTTTTCACGTAAAAAATTAAATAAGTCAAAAACAGTTAGACTTAGGTATAGGACGTGATACATAAAATTAGCCTAGAATCTTGTGTAGATTCCAAAAATGCAATAATACACAGGGTGTTCCATTTGAAATAAGAAAGTTGACATCTACTTCCTGTATAACCGGAAGTGCCGCCATCTTGAAAATATTTTAGCCGAGTTGCTCCCATCGACTTTCGCATGCCCGCAAATTTTAAAAATTTTCCTATGTGTGGTTTTCCATATATAGATCGATTTGGTTCCCGGTGGGACACCCTGTATTAAGCTGACTCTATATAAATCACTAATTTCGGTACAGATGGAATACTGCACAATTCTTCTATTTAAGTTAAGTAATTACAAAACTCAGCAAATGCAAAAAAATACAAAATAGGGCGATGAGAGCAATTTTAGAGTGTAACAAATATACACCAGTTGCATTAATGCTGAGTACATTGAAATTAATGAACGTGCGACGAAGAATAATATACAAAACAATATTATTCATTTATAGCAGTAAACAAGGTGTTACGCCATCGTATATTACTCAGAAATTGATTTATGTACATGAAACACATAAATATAATACGAGAATCATCAATGACTTCTTTATAGAAAAAATAAATAGATTATCAACGGCTAATAATGTTTTTGTTAATGGTCTAAAAATGTTTAATGTAAGCAATTGCAACAGTAGCCATGCACAGTCAATATGATTGCGTAGGAAGCTATATATGAATTTAACACTAAGATTTATTCTTCTATCATTTAGCGAAGTATACTTGAAACGTGTAAGCATATCCTGGTAGCCGGAGCCCCTTTCAGGATATTCACAATCTTCCACAAATTCCATAAATTTTAGATTCTCTCTTCTCTGTACTGCTTAGATAGACTGACGTAGACAAATTTAGAGCATTTGCTATGCATTCTTATATGGGATTGATAGATGGGATACCATACCAATGAAGTATTCTCTAATTTTGAACTAATGTAGGTGGAATACAAAATCTACAGACATCTAATGTTAAAATCCCGACAATTTTTGTAGATAAATCCATATATTTTGTACGCGCCAGCCACCATCTGATTGACATGTTCAACAAAAGACAATCTGATGTCAAAGGTAACATCCAGCTCCTTTATCGTCGTGCAGTTCTGAAGCGGTACATCATCCAGCTTCTAGTCAAATGGGATTACATCAATCTTCCTAGAGTATCTCATTGTTTTACATATGTTTGAGTTGAGACAAAGGTGGTTCCTCCGACACCACACAGCTAGCTTGTTTAGTAAAATGAAATGATCAATTTGGTCGAAAGCCTGTGTAGATTACATCAAATTGATCTCTTCTATCCAAGACCTCCGAAGCATATTCAGTAAAACAACACAGATTGGTTAATGTAGAACATTTAGTCATAAATCCATGCTGAGATGGAGCAATATCTTCTGACAGGGTTGTAAACGCGGTCCCAAATAATGGTCTCAAATATTTCAGCAAAGTTGCATAGAATTGAAATGGTCTGTAGTTTGTTACATCATTCTCATAAAAGAATAAAAGTACAATATGCACATATAATAATTTAATTTTTAATCAATCACAGTCCGAATTTTCTCACAGTAAATCTTCTTTTTTTTATGATTAATGCATTCCAGTAAAGTAATTCTTCAATGATTTTCTCCTGCAAGGGGTAATCCCATAAAATTACGGTCCATTTCCAATACGAAAAATCATGTTATTATCGCGAGTCGTTTATTAAATCGTTTATTATATATTTCGGACGCCCTCCCGCAAGACACGCTATTAGTCCGTTACTGTAGGCATCTGAAAAATTTATGACGGTCGTGAAATCGTGAGTGGTGGTGTGTCTACGGAACACATCTACGGTGAAATTGAACCGTTATTAGTGTACACATCACTAATTTTTCTGCCCCATTATCGTCAGCCTTGTGCGTGTACAAGTTTTTTCTTCCGATGCGTATAAATCAGGAAGTGTCATCGGGAATTACGAAATTAATCTTCAGATCCAAGTAAGAAGATATACGATATATACACGTTGATTTTGTCCGTATTCTACAATGGGCATAAAAAGGAAATATTTCTCCCATGTATACAAGGAAAATATCAAAGAACTATTATTGAGCAGTTAGTATTACGTTTGTAGTAGTTAAGATACTTTTGAAAAAGCTATTTTTAATAGAAAATTAGATTTTAAAGTTAAAAATTTAACAACTGATAATATCGGAACCTTATTTTCTCACCTTGTGTTTTATAAAAGATACTTTTAATTTTGCATTTACATTAAATAAAATGTAAATGCAAAATTTTTAGTTATGTTGCAACGTTTTTATTGCTGTTTTGACATTAAATTAATCTTATTGATATAATAAAAGAAAAAATATGTATTAAGTTTGTAAAATAGTGCACTCTAAGCATATTTTATTCACTGTAAATAAGATATCTTCTTTTCCAAGTGTATCTAAAACAAAACAGAATACTGGGGCATTAGAGGTATAAATAACCCCTAAAAATTAACAGAAATCAATTATATTATAGATCCAATGTACATGTGTAGCAAAGTTTGGAGAACTGGATGATACGCCAGACTCGAAAACTGTTTCACATCAAGGGCATTAAGTATGCTATCCAAAGGATTTCTATTTCTTTCCGAAAAGACTTCTGTTATTCTATATAATATTATTAAAAGTTCAATTTTGCCATGTAATAGATGATAGTGTCAATGATTACGAACAGCTTTTGATTTTGGAATAACTTTAACTGGTACTGCTACTTCCATTGGTTGTTCAGGGATGGGATTAAATAATTTAATTTATAATCGACATGGCGTACACAATAGCGATGGAAAAGCTCCCATGACACCTACTGGAGTCAGTGATGTTAGTTCCGCAGATTTTATTAAAAAATATTACGGTTCTGCAAATTGGACTGATGGAGAGTTAGGAAATTCCACGACATGTTAATATGTATTTGGTATTATTATCCAATAGTAATCGTAATCCGACTGGACAATGTGCTAATAAATATCAAATGAACAGCAATGGTTGGCCTAGTATCGACCGTATGTATGATCGATGGAATTTCATGCCTAGAATTGGTGAACAAGTAATTGATTACAATTATAATAATAATAATAATATTTTATTCGTTGTAATTACCATTACAAGAAAGTCAGTAAATAAATAAAAAATGCACAGTTAGCTGTATATGTCAATAAAACAAACAATAACAACAAAACAATAATATGTATATAAAGCATTAGTGTATTTAAAAGTCATTAATGTTCAAAGTCACACTTTAAGAACTCTTCTATTGAATAAAAGCTGTGATAGCTCAAAATTTCCTCCACTTTTTTTTATGAATAATTTGTCCCTCTCTTCAATATGGTTCTTGATTTTGTTATACAGTTTGGGCCCCCAATAGTCTACGTAGCGTTGTGTCGTTTGCAGGCGGTGATATGGGATTTGGAACTCTTTTCTGTGGCGGGTTTCGTAGTTATGATGCCCTCCATTCAATATATACTTTTCTTGGTTTTTTCTGACGTATTTTATACATGTAAGTATAAATAGGCAAGGCAAGGTCAGTATTCTTTCTTGCTTGAAATGTTCCTTACAACCATCCGTGTATTTCAGATTACAAAGAGCTCTAATCGCTTTTTTTTTGCAAGCAGAAGATTCTTGTTGCTGCAGGTGATGTTCCCCAAAACAAGACTCCGTAGCTTATCCTACTGTGGAAGTTCCAAAAATAGGTAGATTTTGCAGCGGCATGGGTAGCAATAGTCTTCAGTCTTCTTATAGTATATATAGCTATCGTTAGCGAGTTAGCTAATTCTGATATGTGCATGTCCCAAGTGAGTTTATTGTCAATCGTGAGCCCCAGATATCGAATGGCGTGGGATGACTGTTCATTTCTTGCTGAGAAACAGAGATGGTGTGTTTTCTCTTCATTTAATTTTAGTTCATTATCTTGGAACCATTTTTTGATTTCTTCCATTACCAGTTTGCTCTCTTTTCCAATTTCGTCAATTGACTTTCCAGTTACTACGTAGGATGTATCATCAGCATAGAGACAGCTTTGTTTAGGTGTTATATTTTTTGGGAGATCATTAACGTACATCAAAAATAAAATTGATCCCAATATCGATCCTTGTGGTACCCCATTATGAATTGGTCTGGTATTTGATATTTCTCCATTTAAGTCCACTCTCTGGCATCTTCCCCTCAAATAGGAGGTAAGTAGATCATGTTCCGTACCTCTAATACCATAATAGTATAGTTTCTGTAGTAGAATTTGGTGATTTACCATTTCGAAAGCCTTACTGAGGTCACAACATGTCAGTTCACATCGTTCTTTATTGTCGTAGGCGTCAATTACTGTCTCCATTACCTCCAGTATTCCAGTCACTGTGGATTTGTTTTTCCTGTATCCAAGCTGTTCATTAGATATATAGTTTTTTCTTTCTAAGTATTCTAGTAGACGGTCTACTATCAACCGCTCTAAAATTTTGGTAATTGCAGGCAGAATAATGATGGGCCTGTAATTGCTGCAATCATTCGGATCTCCCTTTTTATGAATTGCAACCGCTCTTCCTACTTTCAGTTGTTCTGGAAAGATACCTTCGCGGACACACTTATTTGTTGTAACGTCATACACATCCCTGGTTTGTTTGTTTTTCACATTTCTTATTACCTCCGATACTTCTATTTCTGTAATAGTTTTAAAATAGAACGAACATCTATTATCTAGTCTCATATTTTCTAGGTATTTCTGTATTTGTGTATGTGATTCCGTGCTTATTAGGATCTGTTTTCCAATGCCCGTAAAATAGTTATTAACTTCGTTTGCAGAGAGTTTTGTATCTGATTTTCCTTTATTTCTAGTTTTGTTTGTTTCCCTGTTGATGACCGTCCATATAGCTTTTTGTTTGTTACATGTTTCATTTATATATATTTGATTTGCATTTTGTTTTGCTTTATTTATTTGATCATGGAAGTTTTTCTTGTATTCTTTGTATGCTTTGTATATGTCTTCATCTTTAGTTACCTGGGCCATTGTTCCCAGAGCGTCCAAAGTGTTACCCATTTGTCTTAATGCGGGAGTATTCCAATAGTCTACCCCGTCACGACAATTTAGTTTATATGTTTTCCTGGTTATAGGAAAATGTTTATTAAAATAATAGAAAAATACTCTATGAAAATTTTCAAAAGCTTGTTCTGCTGTCATTTTATCGAAGCTATCCCAGACATGTGTTGCCAGGCCATTTTTAAATAGACCAGTTGTAATTTCATTTATTTGTCTTGTGTACAAGATATCACGTGCACCCGCAGACACATCATCGAAACCACCCAATATCATAATCTGGGTCTATAGACCAGTATTGCATTATGACTCAAAATATATATAATGCAAAATGCGTTAATAATTATTAAAATATTATTGTACATGTTCTTAGAATGTAGGCAGTTGCAGAAGATGAATAAAGATTATGAAAAGGTATTTCAAGATCTATATGATCAGCAAATATAAGTAAATATACAGTACTTTTTACATAAATCTGTAAAGATTTATAGAATTTAAAATTTTAAAAATCATACATTTATAGTTTCTTCTAAATTTTAATTTATCAATTAAAGGAAACATTTGTGTGAATTCTTTTCGGTAATGTGAACATGTTTGGAATAGATGTATGATGGCACATGCTAGATTTGTTCGTTGTATAAGTCAAAACATAAATGAATATGATGTGTGCCAAATAAGAAAAAACAAAAATCAATTAAGAAAGTCTATATTAATTAGGGATGCTCTTCGCCTGTTAAAATTCTGGAAATTTTAATCAAAGTATATGAAAGTATAATGTATCCATTATTTTTTTTTTACAAATTTCATACTTTTCTTCTTTACTGAGAAATTTTAAAAACGTTAGCTACTAATGAATTAAAATTGATACACTAGAAAACTGTGTATCTTATTGGTGTAGATTTGAAAATATATCTTCATTACTCAATATGTGAAATTAGAAAGGAAATTATAGTAATAAGCACCTACAGTTCGATAACACTGTTATATGTAGATTGTGTATATGTATGTGTGAGCGCATTCCTAAACAAGCAACTGTAATCAACTGAAAATTGGTTACGTAAATCGGGAAATGGGAGTTTTCCAAATTACGACGCAACACCATATATAAGCTTTTTATACCCGGAGCACGAACTCCGACGGAAGCGGACATCGATGCTAATTAATCAACTTAATCGAAAATTTTAATCAGAGTCTATATAGGGATCCGCCTGTCTACTGTCTATTCCGTTTGCAATCACACACAAAAGACAAAAGCGAATTCAATCGGTTTACGTGTACTATAGATGGAATCAGAGGGGGCGCATATCGTAAGTGCAAAATGCAATTTTAAAAATTCAAGATTTGCATTGTATATGGGCGCACATTTGCTTGCCAGAGCTTATATCTTAATGCAAATAAGTTTTTGTTGTATACGTATGTATGTGTGTGAGATGAACGTGGATAAATTTGAATTCGGGCTTTACAGAAGCGCGGCTCACCTCACGTATAAGCGACGATTGCATTTCCCTATTACGGAAAGTCCGCAAGGCTATTTCAATCCTATTTTCGTACCGGGTATAAATGAAAATGAATACGGAAATATTTCGTGGTACGTACAAGAGTTGAGATTGGTTTTAATAACATTTTGAAAGTTTTGTATTATACATTTTCCCCATATATAGAAATGTAAATCTTTGATCTTATAGCTCGAAAGGTATGTACATATATGTATGTATAAAAATAAAATATTTAACAATTTGCACTCTCTTCTGTCAATATGTTTTAAAATATGAATTTTTCGTTATAATTTTAACTGTTATCATTGGTGATATTAATATTGACATTAGGAAAAATGATAATACAGTAAACACACACGAAAACTTGATGTCCAGCTTTTGTGTTGCAGGTAAAATATATAACTACGCACGTGAGGAGGTTAGGCATGGTAAGGAACTTAATCATGCATCCATCAGATAGTCTATAGATGTGCAAAAAACAAATTAAAAAGCGCATGCAAAACTGTCAGATTATACAGGGTGAGTCATCTAAGCGGGTAAGGCTGATTATGCCTTTATGAGTAAAGATATTTCGAAGCGGTTTTTTCATGTAATAGCTGTTCATTAGGAGCACATTTTAAAAATATTTTGTATTATACAGAGTGTTCCATAAATTAGTGGCTAACCATAGTTATAGTTTTTTAAATGGAACACCCTATATATTATTGCATTTTTGAATTCCCCGTATAATTTTTAGTCAAAAAGTTATAAGATAGTATACGCCTAAAGTGTAAAGTTTTTGACTTATTCCCATTTTTCTAAAAAATTCAATGTTTGTATAAAATTATATTTCTCGAAAACGACGTATTAGATGGACAAAATTTTTTGCAGTATTGTTTACAATAAGAGGTCTTAATAGAAGCATGTTTTATTTTTTTTATAGTTACTAACTGCATGTGCAGGAAACTGGATTAAAATTAGATGACAGGTTTTTATATAAAAGTATTTTTTTTAAATGGAACATCCTATATATCAGTTCATTTTTGAATTGTTTATTAAATTTCATATCAGAAACATGTAAGACGTTAATACTTTAAAAGTGACTATTACAGAGTTATTGTCGTTTTTTGATATGCTTTTGTTAGTTTTTGCAAAAAAGCCAATTTTTTCAAATGGAACATCCTGTAAATTATTTAATTTTTGAATTTCTTATTAAATTTCACATCAAAAACATGTGTGATGTTAATACTTTAAAAGTGACTATTACTGAGCTATTGTCTCTTTTTAGTATAATTTTGTCAGTACTATACTATAAATTAAAACCACAAACCTGACAAAATTATATCGAAAAGAGACAATAGCTTAGTAATAGTCACTTTCAAAGTATTAACGACTTACATGTTTTTGATGTGAAATTTAATAAGAAATTCAAAAATTAAATAATATACAGAATGTTCCATTTGAAAAAATTGACTTTTTTTTAAAAACTAACAAAAGCATATCACAAAACGACAATAACTCTGTAATAGTCACTTTTAAAGTATTAACGTCTTACATGTTTCTGATATGAAATTTAATAAAAATTGGTTGGAGTTGTTTAATTAGAGTTAGATAGAACTAGTGAATGAGATTTTGCTGTATTGGAGTTATAAATTTCCGATCACCCTAAGCCTGGGTCGGTTTGTTATTTTCCCCTTGAAGGGGGAGTTAACTGTACGTATCCTTTCCTTGTGATCTTCGAATTCCACTTAGTGAGCTTGATAAGTTGTTTTTAATTTTTAACTATTGATTCTTTTGCATTGAATACACAAATTATTATCTGCTGTTAAATAAATGTTGACTGAGATTTATGTTGTCCCTCAGACAACTGATCTCGGTATAGTTTTCTTTTCTTTTATATTTTATCTTTGTACTACAAGATCATTTTGAACTGTCCTGAGGTGGCAATACTGATTTTAATATGGGAACACAGTATAATTGGCAAGCATGTTTATTTATTTTTGTGGTTAGGTTTACTATTTAAATTTTGTGTGATATTTGGCAAGCCGCAATTGCCTCTTCAAGTACATCGAGATTATGCAGTCTGTTCTGAACCACCATATCTTTTAGATGGCCAAAGAGAAAAAGATCCAGTGGGGTTAAATCAAGAGAATTGGCTGGCCATCGATTTCGACTAATCAATTATCAAATAATTAATAGTTTGTTGTGCAGTATGTGCGGAGCAACTTGTTGGAAGTACCCCAGGGTCAATTCATTTTCGTGAATGCTGTTATTGAAGGGTTTCAATATTTTTTCTCGGTATCATATTGCGTTAATTGTATCACAGAAAAAAATTGGGCCAGTAATCCATCTTTTCGACATTGCAACCCAAACACCATCTTTGATAGGAAGAAGGGTATTTTCAACAAAAACATGTGGATTCTCTGTTGTTCAGGTACAATAATTTTGAGAGTTGATATACCCTGACAAATGGATCCAAGCTTCATCCCAAAAGAAAGTTTGATTCAAGTCTTCTTCATGTAATATTTCATTAAACCAGTTGCAATAATTCAATCTCTGCTCAAAGTGATTGCCCTGTAAATGTTGTAGTACATAAACTTTATATGGGTGCATAAGTAAGTTTGTTTTCAGTGCCTTATGAGCACTTCCAGAGGAAATACCTACAATTTAAATACACAATGCTGCGTAACAAATTACGTTTATGTGAATTAGATTTTTTTACCAGTTTGAGCAGATAACTTTCATACAGATTTTGTGGGACTAACTTCCATTCGCTGCCTAATGTCTGCGACATCTTCAGTTAAAACAGTTGTTGCTTTTTCAGGTTTACATTTACAAACTCCTCGTTTCCTTAAACCTCTGCGAAAGTGCGATATTACAATAAACTATCCTGTTGTATCGTAAAAGTCATGGTATACCAGATATATTGTCATGAAATACATAGAAAAGCGACATTAAAACAATGAAAATACTAAAAAGTATTGACACTTCAATACATTATGGTTTCGACATTTGACAAATCACGAAAGTAAATATTTCCTAGTTTTTGATAATACTGGGACTTTTTTGTTGCCAACCCAGGACAGTTCAAAATTATCTCGTTGGGGTGTAATTATATTCGTTAAATTTAAACTTTGATGTATCGTTAAGTTAGGATAAGCATTGGTGCTTATCACAATTTTACAATTTTAGTATATTTTAACAATTAAATTTAATCGCTTAGAGCTAATTTATGTATTTTCTGTAACGAGAAATTTGTACAAATCTTTCGACCCTTTAGATATCTTAATTTATACTCACTCTGCCAAGTTTGCTAAATTATATTTGTTTATAGTCGTTTTTGGTTTTTTAATTCAGAGTAGTTAGTGATATTCAGAGCGACCTTATAGGGTCCAGCTTTGTTTCTTTAATTTTTAAGGATTGTCATGGCATGATTGAATTTGAATACAGGATGATCTATAGTAGTTACTCGTTGCGCCACGTTATAGGCCTTGTTTTTTTTTTGTATTTAATATTACTTTTATACGTTGATCATTCAAATATCTTGTTATTTCTTTTAATTTAAATGAATTGTAAACTTGATAACCCTTCAGGTTAATTTTTTTTTTGAATAACTGTCATATTCGCTCTTTATTCTTCAGCTTGCTGGCTGTTGTCTTAATGCGGATTGGACATTAAATTTAGAGCTTCTTGTTTTTGTAATTTTGTTTTCTTAATGAGTTTGTACTAAACCTATATTCGCCTAATTTCAATAACTACAAATCCACGATCGCCAAACTTGGATAGGTTCAAATTCGTGGTGGCGTCCATATAATGTAACACCTATGTTGGACCCATACCATCTGCGACTGATAATGCGACAGCCTAACTGACAAGTATATCAAGGTAGGTGGACAACTCTTTATAAATTGCCGTTTTACCTTTATTATTTTGGGTTGTAATAAATATTCTAGCCAGCGCACAGTGTTTCGATCAGTACAAGTTAGCTGAACAAAATTATTTAAGTAAATTTTCTGTTCCTAATGTATTTATTGAATATTGATTTTAAGATTTTGTTCACTCTAAACTGTAAACGTAAAGCTCTACATATATTTAACTGGTGCTATTAAATAAAAATGCGTTTATTGGGTAAATAAAATTTTATTGTGTCTATGAAAGATAAAAGAAGTAACCCGAAAATTCAAAATTAAACCTAATTATAAACATAATTTTAACTTTCTTAACTAATCACTATCATTAAATTCTTCCTCTGATGAATCATCTGTAACATAATCCTGTAATATAATATTTTTATTGGTAGTGGCTATATTTCTACATATATTTTCAGGTGGAGGTATTATTAAATCTAAAACTTCGGAAGGGAGATTACTAGTCTTTTGTTTAGGAACTTATCTCAAACTGTTAATTTCAGGATCAGATGTGATCAATAATAAACATATTTAGTAAATCTCTATTCGTAGCATTACGTGATCGCTTGTGTGTATGATGTTCTTCTGCAATCTTTATTGCGAGCTTCTTGAGCCTCTTCAGATAGCCGCCTGATTGGCAGAAGAGTGAATTTGATAATTTCGGCACTATGCACAAGAGTTTTGTGCACAGTAACAGGCATGTAATACCACGAGTAGAGACTCAAATACAATTTTTTTCGAGTCTTGTGCTACATTTATAAAATTGTCTATATTAATGTCATAGCCCGATGCTAAAGCTCTAAGTAAGGTGTCAATTTTTTTTATAAGGTTTACCTCCAAACCTGTAATCTATGCACTGAGTTCGGGATTTCCAAAAAATCTGCGAGCAGTATTTCCGTCATTGGTGTTGCCATACCCTGCTTTGGGTTTGTCTACAATTAAACCCATCTCATTGTTGAATCGTTTCTGAATATTGACGGAACGTTGCGTCATATTACTTTTAGCAGCTGAATCTCGCAGCTGCCATTTTTTTAACTTCTAGACGATAACTTATTTGAAGCAAGCATTCGAAACAACGAATCCAGGCGTACAATATTGATAAACCAAATCTAAGGTTATCTTTATTCGCAACGTTACTCCCTGGACTCATCATTCATTAATTTTGGAGTAGCTCCACCAATATAACACTTTTGTGTCGATGAAGTTCCAGTCAAAGCATTGCACACTTTACCGTCAATCATTGTTAAAAGTAATTCATGCCTCTCACAGATACCTCATAACCATCAACATTAGACATTGTCGACAGCAACCCGTTTATTTCCTCCAAACCTCTATTTGTCTCAGACACGGTAAATTCAGTAGTTTCTTTGTAGAAAATAAACTTAATCGGACGACAATACATAGTCGACGATGGTCGAGGATTCTGCCATGCAATGTTACCACTTTCATCACCTAATTGCAGAGGTACAAGTGAAAACACAAATAAAAATTCATCAGTATCGTCACTATTGCTGAATTTTTGTTTGTACGTGCTGTGATGAACTTCCGTCACAACCCCACTTACTAATAAGGGTGAAGGATGAGGCAGGAGACAAATTGATTATTACTTTACGCTTAGCAGTAACTAAACGTTCAACTGTTTTATCTAAAATCGCCTGAAGTTTGATTTCAGTACGGCTTTCATTTACAAAAATTTGATCCTCAGGAGGAAAACATGCAGCTTTAGCTTTCCTAATGCTATAAAAAGAAGGAAATACTTGTTGTCCCGCTTTCATGCTCCACTTTCGAGTCTGTTTATAGGAGTGGCTAGTTGACTTTGAGTCAACATAATATGCCGAAGCTTCTTCTATGGTTAAACATCTCTGATTGGTGCTGTCAGTGGATTTTTTTTAATTCCTTGCATTTTTCTGAATATTCACTAGCGTGAGCGTGTTTAATTACTGCAGTCAAGTCTCTATAACCAGATAATCGTGCTGAAAATTCCGCAGCAGTCATAAACTCGGATGTACTCCGCGAAGCGATTAAGTCCTGAAGGCGTCTCCTTTTTGTCTTGTCGCTCGACTCATCGAATATCTTGCCAGGCCGCCCAGGTGCATTAGAACATCCTGATGTGGATGGTTGAGATTGGTAAAGGGAAACATTAAAGCGTAAATCACGTGCCATCCACAATGAATTTTTCGACAGAAAGCGTTCCCGGCTTTTTCCACAATTCGTCCATTTCTCAGATAATTTTGAGGAAAATCTGCTGAGAGCATTTTTTGTTTCCCTCAGTGAAGCTTCGGTGACACCCAAAAAATCATACCTTGAGGACAAGAACTGGTACAACATGCTGTTCTGATATTTTTTTTCATTTTTCAGCCATTCCTCAAAAAGCTCTAGTTTCAAAATAGTGTAGACGCAATCTTAAAAATAAAGAAAAATAGTTGTACAAAAATGTGCAGTTAAAAATAATTATATTTTGAAAGCAGAAAGTAGTAGCTATGACATAAATAAATTTTAGCCCGGGGGCATAGAGGGGTATTTAGTTTCTGGACTTATAATTACAACAAATCGATAAAAGTACTGTGATTTTAAGATTTAATTTTTCCCCCCTAATTACTGATCTATGTTTTATATAGTTCGTTCAAAAATTAAAAAGTACTCACCTTTAACTTTACAATCCATAACCAAAATATGTTTATACACAATAATAAAAGGCACTGTAAGAAATTATCGCAAACACAGCAGAATAACGAATAATGCAAACGCACTCTACTATTTTCCTTTCATATACATCTTAATTACCACTTCCGCTTAATGCAAAGAAAAACAAATCTTGGAATCATGTCTATTGAGGAGTTACTTGTCAGATTTTAATGACATTTTTCGGAAATTAGCCAATGACTTTTGACCAGGTAACTAGGTTTGATCGAAACACTGTGCAGCGTTGTATTATTATTGCCACAGGTGTTATGTCATTTTATACGTGACAAGGCAACAACTTTGACATTATTTGCGTATTTCGAATCAAAGTGTAGGTATTGTCCTTTGTTCGTGGGCTTTCTTTACACTAAGGCTTCTGTACTAGTATATCGAGGAAAGGCCTCTTATGTTTGCTCCTCCATGTACGATGCATGGTATTTTCCGCTCTCTGACACCGGCTTTGCGAATTCTAATGTTTCCCATTCCTCTAATAAACTTAAAGCATCTTTTTTAGAAGCATTCTCTCCTTATCTTCTGAACACGCAAACATGTAAAGCTGACGTACAAGTAATTATCACTAAACATTATTTATCGGCGTTCGAAGCTGTGTTTGTAAATTTGTTAGTAAACAGAATGCACCAGACCTCGAACGCATCCAATATATTTGTAAATATAAGCGCAAACGATTTCAACCCTCGCAATTTCGGGGAATTCGCGATTGTGTTTATTTAACTGACGGATATATTTATTGACGGCTTGGTGTGTCCAGAACAAATTTCACTTATTCGCCCGGTAGTGTCGAGAATGACTGTCTGGTATGTCAAATAAACCCGATCCCCCACTGAGATATAATTCCTCGTGTTATTTACAACTGTAGAGATCTCTCACATCTAGGCCGTTATTACTGTTGAAATCACCCCTGCAGAAACGTCCATGTCTATTACGACTAACCCCAAAATATCTTTTTGGAACTTCCGATTCCCACGATTCCCTGGCAAGAGTTATTGTTTGTTGTAGGTGGATGTGTGTGGATTTTCCCCAAAAACACTTCATAAAATTCATAATATACATTCACCAGTAAAGTCAATAACATGTTTGCGATGTCACTATTTACAAATTAATATAATTTGTCATTATATTGCTATAATTTGTTTAACCCTTTCGCTCACCGTGTAATACCTGTAGTAGGGGAAACCGAGGTCAATTGCTGTTTTAGATTTTATTCTAGTCATAATTTAGTTACAACAATGGTCATGTGTATAAAATACCATTTACTCTAAAAGAAAGCATATGAACTATTAGAAAAAGAAATTCGTAAACATTAAAAAAAAGTTGAAAAGCAAATGTTTTTGTTACAATTAAACTACACAGGTACAATTTTAACAATGTTCCGGGGCAATTGTAACATTGCTCTCTAAAGCAAGAATATGTGTTGCAAACCATATATTTCACAATGTCACGAATAGAATAAAAAGCAATGCATTCCCGAAAACATTAAAAATACTAATAGGTGTATTGATTTCAAATGTAAAAGTAAAGTTTAATGTTCTTCGCAGTGAAGACAAAAGAAGTATAAGCGACCCATGACTGGTCGAGAATTATTAGCACACAACTCGTGAGCCCACTTCTTGCATTCGTGCCACTGAATCCAGACTTCTCCTGATTTATTTTGTAAATATAGTTCAAGGCAGTATGGACAGACACAATCCTCTTTATCAGAAGAAGAAGAATCGACATCACGTTTCCTCTCTTGGTAATTCCAGTATATATGCAGTTGAGTTATTCAAGTCTGATTCAAATTTGTCGTCTATAGATTCCTTTGATGTCGAAGGAACTGATTTCTGTTGTATGGCTAAATGGTGTCGGTGCTCAGAATTTTCTTTTCTAGCTTCTTTGCAAATCGAAGGAGCTGATTCTTCAACTTCTGCTCCATTAGTTGCAATAACGACTTCTTTTGTCGTTAATTTCGATGTCTTGAGCAGCATCATTTTCAGGTACAGGTCTGCCTGTAACCGATGCTGGAGCGAATTCAAATTCTTGAAAAATATATCTGTTGTGTGGGTATATACTGGTAACTGCGAAACCCTTAGTTATATTTGCCGGTGTCACAGCAAGTTGTTAATATCGAGATGCGATTCCTGGGAGATCGTAAATAGTCATTGTCCGTCTAGGGTGATTTTTCATCCACGCGCCCATAAATAAATATTTGCTGAATTTGTAATACCTATATACATACTTATACATATATACAGTCCAAACTCTGAAAAACATATTTAAGAATTGTTTCTAATAGGATGTGGAAGATATTTTAGTCTGCATGAATGTACTACATAGTTTGTACAAAGAAGAAAACCTGTTTTTTGATTTGAGTAAAGTCTTACATCTGTACCAAACATTGGAAACTTGTTATCTATAATAATTACGTCATTTTAAAACAAGGAAAGGTGAGGGGAATATTAATTAAATTAAAGATAACAGATGCCATCTTTCGAGTATAATTTATAATTAAATTCTTACACTTAACATTTATAAGAAAATACATTAGAATGATTTTTCCAAAATAATATAGAAAGTATTAATTCTAGTAATTTAAATAAAGTGCAAATGTAAAATTTGAACGAATTCCATGAATAGCTTGCTGAAATTTATTGCTTTATTTTTTAAATAAATTCACTGCTAATTCAATTTTTCTTATATTTTGAAACAATAAAAAACAAATTATTCAACAGAAGAGATATTCAAACCATTTCGTAGAAATTCGAGCGATAATTACTCTAAATTTAATAAAAATAGAAGACGAAAAAATAATTAATTAATTCCTCGATGCATACCGATTTGAATGAACGATTAAATACACTTTTAGCTTCTTAATTAAGGTAGGTACTTTTTTTTGCCTGATTTACCACACAGCATAAGTAGAATTTATGAGTTTGAAATATATTGTTGTCCGAAGGCATCTTGAATTATTGGTTTTCTTATTATTTATCGCAGCGAATGTACGACTTATAGTGGGGAGAGTAGTTCAAATTCCCGCATTGCTTTCGCCCGGTTAATTAATTATTAAAACAGAATTAATAAAGATAACATTTAGATATATACATAACTACCAGGCCGGAATTCGTACCTACCTATATCATATTTCTCCGCTGTGTTTACCGTGATTATTTGCATACTGGAATATAAATTCATACATGTGAGTTTAAGAATAAGAAAATAAGCTAAAACTACTCTTATTACGGTATTTACCAAATAGTAGTGTGTAAATAGCGTTTGTTTATAAGCTAGTGCGATTTTAACTTTGGTACATTAGCAATAGTATTGAAGTAAATGAATTAAGATAATCTAAATGAAACTACAATTATAGATTTCAATATTTTGATAATCATCGAAATTTTAAAGTAACTTTTTGAAAATATTGCTGTGACCTTCATATTAAATAAAAACATTAATGTTAAGAATTAGTTGAGTTGTTGAAAAAGAACATTCATTTTATCTCTAAAACTCCTATTTTAAGTTTTACTCAAAACAAGTTATAATAAGTAAAATAGGTTGCCAACATTCAAGGGGCAATGCTATTACTAAAATGTTGAATAGGTACTAAAATTAGGCATAAAACAAACACAAAATAAATCAATGCATTCTATATTTTTAGAAAAGACAAGCATGAGATATGGTTTGAATATAAAGAGACAGAACCTAATTTCTTACAAGGCGTTAGAACAGCCTTAAACTTTTTAAGAAATGTACCATTATTCATAAACAAGAACGTACTGAAAGTAAATAACAGAGAAAGGGTTATGTTAAAAGATGGAACAATAAAGAGAGTACCTCATTTAAAATTGTGTTCTCGTCTCGAACATACCTAATATGACCTTGCTCATACAATTTAATGGCATTTAAATGATTTACTTTCTTTATTCTTCCATCTTTTAACATAACTCTTTCTCTGTTATTTACTTTCAATACCTTTTTCTAGTCGTCTTTTCTACAAAATATAGAATGCATTGATTTATTTTGTGTTTGTTTTATGCCTAATTTTAGTACCTATTCAACTTAATATATATATATTATATATTAACGTATACATTTTTGTAATAGCATTGCCCCTTGAATGCTGGCAACCAATTTTACTTATTGTAACTTGTTTTGAGTAATGCCTAAATCTTAAAATAAACGTTTTAAAGATAAAATTAAAAAAGCCAGGTTATAGTTGTAACCTTGGTGTGTTCAACTAGAAGTTTGAAGTTTTCATAGTGAAACAAAGGCAAGAACTGCTATAGTAAAAATCAAAAATGGTCGCATAAATCATCACAATGTCATGTTGTACTTCTCAAATATGACTTTTGCATGAGGAAATCGAAACAATTACTTGCTCAACGAATGATACCGTTCGGAAACGTTATGCATTGACCAAACATTTTCGTAATATAAAAAATTATATTGATACATGAAATTCTTCCAAATAATGGATCCTAAAACATTTTACGGGTGAAAAAATGTTACGCAAAACTGTGCCATTCGTGATATCCCCTCTGATAGTGAGCACAGTGAGTTGTCAGATGACGATGACACCCCTAATGAAGAGTTATTGGTGCAAGCAGGAGTTTCTTCAAACAACATTGAAGAGAGTGATGACGAGTTCTCTGATGAAGATGACATTCCTCTAATACAACTCCACAATCAAGCCCCGAATCCAGCAAACCAAAAATCCAGAAGGAAAGTAACTAAAAAACCAAAATTGAACTGGAAAAACTCAGTGACGAGTAAAGATGAAGCGGGTATACTGTTTTGTGGCAGTGAGTTACTTCCTGATGACATTTCGAAATTAGATACTCCTCTGAAACTTTTTGGACACTTTTTATCAGAAATACAACGGTTTGTGGGTATGATAATTTGGATGTCGATTATCAAACCAGAATTTCGCAAGTTGCCAATGTTATGCCAGTAAATAGATTCGAGGTAATCAAAAGTTTATTGCATTTTTCAGACAATAGTCAGAGTACAAGCAGTTTTAATAAAATTATGCCAGTTCTGGGAACAATCAGAAAAGCCTCTTTGACTATTCCGCTTGAACAGCATCTGTCTTGCTATGAACAGATCACTCCGTTTAAAGGAAGGATTAGTATAAAAACGTACAACCCTAAGAAACCCCATAAATGGGGTTACAAGATGTGGGTTCTTAGTGGGGTATCCGGTTTTTCCTACAATTTTGAATTGTTTGCGGGAAAGCGAAGCTATACAATTGATGATAATGAGGCTGATTTGGGGGCCGCAAGTAACGTTGTACTTCGATTGAGCTGGCCTATTCCACATGACAAACACCACAAAATTTTCTAGGATAATTATTTTTCTTCGTTGTCGCTAATATCGTACTTAACGAAACGGAAAATTCATTCTGTGGCCACAGTCCGCCAAAATCGATTGCCTGATTATCAAGGGCAGACGGAAAAACAAATGAAGCAAAAAAGGAAGAGGTTCCATAAATGAAAGCACAACAAAGTTTGATGGGATCGATATACATGCTGTGCAATGGTACGACAACAAAATTGTCACTCTAATTTCTGAGTATTGTGGAAGCCGACCTATCGCCAAGTAAAAATATTTTTCAAATCTGAAAACAAAAAAGAAGTAGATTATCCAAATATAATCACAGAATACAACCGCCATATGGGGGGGGGTGTTGATTTGCAGGATTCGCTAATAGGACTTTAGCCGATAAAGCTAAAAAGTCGTAAATGGTATCACCGAAAATTTTATCATATGATAGATGTTGTGGTGGTAAATTCTTGGCTATTGTATAGACCAGGGGTCTCCAAACTACGGCCCGAGGGCCACATCCGGCCCGCGGACAGATTTTGTCCGGCCCGCGGAGAGCTAACATACTTGAAAACTCCTTTTAGAGAACATATTTTTTATAGCAAATTAAATTTAGTTTACTGAAGTATTCCAATTTTATGTTGAATAATTATTAATATGACATCTACATTGATATGGTCATGGGCTAACTACTCATAACATTGTTGTAGGCTTATTGTTATTGTTTTTGTGATAAGTTGGATAAAGAAACACAGAATTGTAATGAGTAAAGACATGTATAATATGCAGAAAATTTTACTTCAGTATATAATAACTAACAAATTATTGAAATGAATCCAACTAACATTTTATACATTTTAAATAAAAACATAACTTATAACAAGCATAATGACATATGAAATACTAATGAGATTTGTGTAATTGAGATTTTCCACTGACAATAGTTTGTAGTTGTGGACTAATTTTACTTGTACTAATTATTAAAAGAGATTTAAGATGCTGCTCATCAGTTAATTTAGATCTGTAAACATTTTTTGTGTACTTCATTTTGGAGAAGGTCTTCTTACACAAATAAGTAGCACCAAAAACAGAGAACAGCCCACGAGCAAATTTATGCAAATTATCAAATTGTGTCAGTGGAAGACTCTTATAAAATTCCAACAAAGATGAGTTTTGATATTTGTTCTTAATTATATCACTGCACTGTAGATCAATTATTTCCATTTGAAGTTCCGGGGCTAGGGTTTCAATGTCAGTATCAAAAGGATTCTGAAAAATCTTAATTTGATTCGCAATGGCATCAAAGTCCGAGAAACGAGTATCAAAATTTATTTTCAAAGCACTCAAAGTTTCGATTGCAAAATCGATAGGAAACTCAGTCTCAGTAGTGTGGCTGAATATTTCACATGTTTTAAAATGTGAAAAACATTTACTTCGTAGTTGTGATTGAAACAGTATCAATTTCTTCCGGAATGATTTGATATTAGTGTATAAATCAGGAAGATGCTGGTTTTCTCCTTGCAATCTCAAATTTAGTTCGTTCACATGTTTTGTCAAATCAACATAGAATGCTAACTTCCACAGCCATGCGTTGTTTTGTAATTCAGTAAGAGGGCGATGCTTTTCATTCAAAAAAATTTCGATCACTGCTCGAAGTTCAAAAAAGCGCTGAAGGATTTTCCCACAACTAAGCCAACGTACGGCAGTATGATAAGGTAAGTCATTTTCTCCAATCTCTTCAATAAATTGTCGGAATTGTCGGTGAGTCAGCCCAAAAGATCTGATAAAATTAACAGTTGATATGACTGGTTTCAGAACTTCAGACATATCCAAACATTTTCCGCACAAAGACTGTTGATGAATGATACAATGTAAGACTAATGGTTTAAACCACCGTCATTTTCTACAGCCTTTGACACAAGAGCGACCACTCCTTTATCTTTCCCACTCATGTTTTTGCCTCCATCAGTTGTAATACATTTCAAGTTTTTCCATCGAAGGTTCTTTTGATTAATGGCCATTTCAACTCCTTTAAAAATATCTGTACCAGTAGTTGTGCCATGAATACTATTCATATCAAGAAGTTCTTCATGCACTTCATAGCTTTTATCTACTCCTCGAATATAAATCAACACCTGAGCAGTATCTGACACATCCGTTGACTCATCCAAGGCCAAAGAAAACCACTCAACATGTCCATTTTTGTCGAACAGTTGAGAGGATATATTTTCAGCGATGTTTTCTACCCTTCGAGCCACAGTGTTTGCTGACATACTGACACTTTTTAATAAATTTACCTTTTCAGGGCACATTTCTTCGGCTACTGCAATTATGCATTCTTTGATCATTTCTCCATCGGTGAATGGTTTTCCACGTTTTGCAATTTCAAGAGCCACACGAAAGCTGGCACGCGTTGCAGCCTCTTGTTCAGTTTTGAGTTTTGTAAATGAAGATTGCTGCGATTTCAATCCGCGCTTCATAGCTTCGAATTTTTCTGTCCGCAAACTTCCTGTATATTTTGAGTAATTTTGAAAATGTTTTGTTTCATAATGACGTTTAATGTTATATTCTTTGAGAACGGCTATGCTTTCATTGCAAATCAAACATAGCGCCTTCTTACTGGACTCAATTACGAAATACTGAATGTTCCACTGATCTTTGAATTTTATGCATTCACTATCAATTTTTCGCTTCTTTTCCATACTACTAAATCACACACAAAAGCAACAATTCAAATCAAAATACTGTTACAAAGATGTCTTAAACTTAAACACGCACAAACACGTTTTAAGGAGGTACGCACTATTTTATTTCACAACAGTGTCATAGGAACTGACTTGTGGTTGCGCCACTAGCCTTCTTATATATTCCAATTACTGCCATCTAGAAGTGAGTGGAAGACACCAGAACTTTCTCGAACCAACGAGATTATTCTGTACGTGCTATTAGCGCCATCTGTTAGCGATAGAAGGTACTACCTATTTCCGCTTGTGTCCACCAGATGTCGTGTCACGTTACTCCTCATGGCTCGTACTCTACGACTAATCTAGAAATTACAGATAATGACAGGAAAATTAATAATATGCAGTGTTGCCGTTTTGCAGCCTTTTTTAAACGTTGCGTACTTTTTCGGACTTTTTTTCATCAGTGGACTATTTCACTTTTTACCACCGGCAACAATGATAATATGGTTTTGGCCCTCGGAACTTACTGGGGTAATCAGTATGGAAAGTTTGGAGACCCCTCGTATAGACGAATAAAACTGCAACAAGGATCCAGGGACAAAATAATGCCGCTTCTCGGATTCAAAACTCTTTTGGCAGAACAGCTTTGCTCTACAGGAATTCGCGCATCTAATAAATGAGGAAGGCCAAGCGGGTCAAACAATGGAACACCAGAATCACCCAAGAAGTCGCGAAGAAGCCTGGAACCGAGACCAAACAATTTTGTTCAGAGTGATCATATTAATCATTGGCCAGAATAGACAATTGAACGCGAAAGCTGCAAGCTGCAAGGCTGCAAGGGGCTTTCTCGCGTGAAATGTTGCAATTCCAAAAACAATTGTTTCTTACAAATTCATCAATAAAGTCACTACATTTTCTGAACTTCAGTATTTTTTTAAAACTTTTGTTTTGTTGTATAGGTTCATAATGTTACCATTTGGTAACCAAAAATAAAATTTTGAAGAACTTCAATTTTGCCGACCAAAATTATTCCAAACCCAATGTAAGTTATTTCAAAGGTCATTATCTGTTTGTTCAAATTTTTTAGAAACATAATTACAAATTTCGATAATTCATGTATTAGAGGGTTAATAAGATACATTAAGTCTGCTACATTTACACAATTGCTATGTCATCTAGGATACACCAAAACTTTTTTTTTTTACTATATTTTTGCCGTCAATATGTTGCAGTGAAATCGTGACCAAAATGAAAACTTTGAAATATCTTCCATAGTGATTGTATCATAGATATTTGTTATTTTGGAGAAGTCAATAAATAAATTTGAAAGATCGAAGACAGACATTTTGAAATTACTTTGATAAAGTGAATATTGGGTTTATATCAGGTAGGTATATAATTTAAAATATTATAAGTGGTAATCACATAAAAGCATCAAGATTAATATTACATATATGGAATATAAGTACAAAAATTAAGAAGATGACCAATAACGACAACATTAAGGCATCATTCATAGAAAGGACTATAAAGAATTTCACTTAACATCCTGCACACCATTAATTGTGAAATTCGGGGCAAAACAGTATTGTCCTTTTAATTATCAAATAATTATGAATATGTTAGTTATTATTTATATTTCTGTTCTCCTGAATTCTAATACTGTAGGTATATATAGCAGATATTCGTTTTTTAACAAATAAAACGACACAAGCCGCAAAATTATCGACACTTATTATGGGTAAATTCACATGGTCGCTAATATGTAAGGAAGTAATTAATGTGGGTATATAGGGTGATATTTCAGGTAAAATATAACCTCAGTTTTCTTCCACGATAAAATCATTGCACAGCGATGCAAACACCTATGTGGAAAATCGAATTTTCCATATTTTATTCCCGATATAAAAATAAAACTATTTCACTTACCAGAATTTTCAGTTTTACAGCACATTTTTATCAATCTGATGCTGTTGCTGAAAATTATTTCAAAACCATCTCAAAAAGCGATGACTGTACTATATAGAACTAAAATTAATTGAACGAACACTTAAACAACTGAGAAGCATCATTATGTCTGCAAAACTTGTCCGCGTTATTACAAAAATGATCATCCGACCATAAGCACTAGATGTCGTGCAAAATTCACTATTTATGCGCGATTACTATCGTCGTTTTCTTCGTTTTCCGCTGCCTTAAATTATTTCATCCAACGTCTAGACCTTTCGCGCCAAATAAATTTATAGGACAACCTCCCATGTAAACACGATTTAATAAATACCCATTGAGACCATAACAACTGGTAATTTCCAGTAATAGAAGCCGTGTTTTCTGGACATGTACGGACGCAATAAATAATAATCGCTCGTAGATCATCGATTCAGGCCCCGCCGCTGACCATCTCCGACGTGGAGGTATACGTAAGGGGAACGGGCAGAACAACTAAATCAGTATCAGATCAAATAGTCAGTCGGTGAAAATAATTGCAAATTTTCTTAATGGGACCGGGTTGTTATTAGATAGGCGATGCGATGTTCTCTCGCCGACTGGTTGGCTGGCGATTTTTTGCGCATTGAAAATCCTGAAATATTAAAGCGGAAGAAACGAACGGAGCTGACAGCTAAGGCGGGTTGTAGCCATACGGCAATAAACCGGGTGGTGAGGACCCGAAAGGAAGGTGGATGTAAGAGGCGAAAGCGACGATGGTGATAATTTATTTACGCGAACCGTATCTAAAATGCTTTGGAACACACACACACATAACGGAGAAAGAGGCAGAGGGAGTATTAATAAATTTACTGTTATATATTGGACGGTAAACCAGTTGTGATACGTCCCAGGTGATGGACGATTTTATGCACACATTAATGATTATAAATACTGGATTCGGAAGAAATTTCTCAACTCGAGAAAAGAAAAAGAGAAGTAAATGTTGGGGTTTTAGGGAATGTTAAAAGCTTTATTGAATACTCCGTTTATAATGCTTCTGCTAGACCGTGAATATTGGATTCTGTTACAACTTATTTTACTTATATTTTCATTATTTGTAGGATAATATAGAGAATTAATTCACATTATAATTTGATGGAGATTGTGGCTAAAAATCTGAAACAAAATGCAAAAGGAAAAATCTCTTACCACAAAAATTAAAAATATATAAAAAAATCTATATACGTATTTCGGCAACTAAGTTACCAGGTTTTCAGCTCTTATTTTGCTTTTGTCACGTCTTCGTGTGTTAATGGTCGGTTCTGTAATGTTAGTTCCATCATCTGATCTTCATTATTTTCTTCTTCTGACTGTAATGGTACAATTGTTTAAAATAATCTTTCTGATTTCTTCAGATTTTTCTTTGGACTGTGCACAAGTCTTTGTCCATAACACAAGTAAATATAGCCCACCCCATATTCACTTTATCCTTTGTTTCGATATATGTTCTAGAGTACTGATGCATTACTTTTAGGAAGTGCCTCCGTAGCCGGCGCCGCGCCGGTTTTAAGTATGGTTGCCGGCACCGGCATATCGTATCGCTACCGGCGGTTATGTGCATATGTGATTGAATTTCCACCCCCTTTTACAACACTTATAACTAAAAATTTCCAACTAATTTTGAAATTTTATCTACAACTATCGCATAATCTATGAATACTAAGATAATTTTGGCAAGTTATAACAGTGATTATTCAGTCAGTTGAATAATAATGACAGCGATTGAGTTATGGTTATAACTCAATCGTTATGTCAATATCAGTTTCTTTCCGTGAAAGTTGTAGATAAAGTACATATAATATTCGATTCGCGTGTCATGGCTATAACCCACGAAGATGACATGCACCATGAGCGACAGCGCGTGGTGTAAGCATCTGAGGTTCTCTTCCATCGTTGCAAGCAAATGTTTTTCATCAAATAAAGAGTGGTTGCACATAGATCGAGGTTTGAGGATATGGAGACAAGGTAACTGGACGGAGGTCCAAAACATGCACTGACAACTATAAGGTGTTTTACTTCTAGAAGACCTTCAATAGTAGGAGCAGGATATTTTTCTTCTTCAACAAATTGAAAATCTTTGCATTTAGTCATAGATTCAAGTTGTTGTTGAACCTTTTTAAAGGCGAAATTCCTTAAAAGTCTAGAATACAAATCTTCCGCTGACAAATTATTTCTGGATAAGAGTCAAACAAATGTTTCATCTCAAGATCTTGAAAATAGAAGTATTTTAAATTTGCTTCCACATCAACGTTAATATGAACGTCACATTTGTAAGTATTTCGTAAAATTGATACACATTCATCAAACTTCATTCTGTTATGTGGTTTTCTGTTTAGATTTGTTAAGTCTTTCAAAGTCACAAGGCACCCGCATTCATTAATGATATCATTTTGTACGATTTTTTTGTTGGCATGAGCCTGCAATGCTGCTACTGAATTAACCTTAAGTTGATTTGAAATGCTCAGTCTTTGCTGGGGTAAACTTTTAAATAAAGTTAGTGATACCGGATGAGTGTGATCTTCATTCAGTACCTTTATCTCTAAAAATTTCCCACAAGAAGTTAAGTTTAAAAACATACCGGCTGGACACTTCTGCCTAAATGTAAATGTGTTTTTTGTTTTATTCCTAGGAGTGTGCATTCTGCCACCTTTAATGCAAGCTATTCTTACATAATGGTAAATTAAGTCTTGTTTTGCTTGAGCTGCCACACTTTCAGGATATCTTTTAGCCTGCGTCTTGATGGTTCTAGAATCTCTAATCCAGTAATCATTGAACACTTAATTTTTGTATTTTTGTAACTGCTTGTTGAAATTCTCGTAACTTTCAAACTTATCGCCCACTTTCAACATTCTACAATTAGAAGAACATCGTTTTTAACAAAAAGCATAGCTACAGGGAAAAACATATCTGCGAATTTAGATAAATTAAAGAAAATTAACACTAAAAGTGAAGTCGTTCACGCGCGCAATATGGAAAACAGAGGTTATGTTGATATGCCGGTAACGATTAGTGATGTTGAATTCAGTTACTTTTCAATACTTGTGACTATCCGTTACTTTCGAATTCAATATCCGTTACTTTAGTCGTTACCGAGTACTCGTTCAAATGTGCGGTGCGGGATATGTATAGTTAATATATGGTACAAACAAAATGTTCCGTTACACAGAAAAGACTGTATAATACAGGCTATTAGAAATATAATCGTCGGTATTAATTTTTGTTTTACGCATAGTGACAGCAAAAAAATTTAATACACAGTATTACACAAATTTAATATGAATCTCTTAATACATATTATTATAACGTATAATACTATTAATTATTCGTTTTCTTTTTTACTTGAAATATTTTTCAATTAAAGTAACAGGAAGTAAGTTAATTAGCACAATCTCTATAGTTGTCTTGATTGGTTCAGCCTATATACAAAAATTACCCGATTGTCTTTCATTACACCGTTGTCATCTGCAGATTAATTTGATCGCCATCGTGTTCACATCAGCAAAGTTGTGTATGTATATACAAAATAAGCAAATATTGAGTGGTCATCCACAAAATAAAACAATTTAGGAAACGACAGGCGCACCACATCATATTTAGATCGTTATACCCAAACTTTCAGCAACAAAAAAAAGAGCTGCATCCAAACCGTTACTGTTTTTGGGAAGGTTAGTGTTTAAAGCAATTTTTGTGGTTATATATTTCTGTAGCTATTCCTTTTCATTGTCTGGATTATTGCCTTTTTCAATATATTTGAAATTTGAAAGCACTTAAATTTTTATACACGCCAAAACTTTATTGTTTAGTAAATGTTAAAGACATTGTATTATATTTGTAATATAGAGACAATTAACTGAATTATTAAGTATTAATAAAACTTATTATAACCGGTAT
Organism: Amphimallon solstitiale; assembly: GCA_963170755.1. Classification (NCBI taxonomy): domain Eukaryota; kingdom Metazoa; phylum Arthropoda; class Insecta; order Coleoptera; family Scarabaeidae; genus Amphimallon; species Amphimallon solstitiale. The sequence continues at coordinate 145,932,247 of OY720678.1, forward strand.
TATATTTTTTCTATAATCTAGACTGTATTAGACAGTTTTCTCTGTGTATATACTATATTTAATATATATTACGTTAAATAAATAAAATTCCTTAAAAGTATCATACAAACCATTCCAACTCAAAATTAAAAGTAAAATGCCAAAGCCTTAAGTATTTTTAAGGAGCCATTTTATTTACGATAGGTGAACAAGAATGCATTTTCTAAAAGTTATATATTATGAAAGTAACTATTTGGAAAAGTAACGATTATTTGAAACCAGTATTCGTTACTTCGGATCTTATCGAGTAACGAGTACTTTAGTAACGGATAGTTACATTTGCAACACCACTAGTAACGATACGTAAAGCCGGCTGCCGTCCGCAATTCTTGATGCCGTAGCCGGCATCAATATGCATACAAAACGGAGACCGGCGCCGGCTATGGAGGCACTTCCTTACTTTTATATTGTAGTTAGGTACACCCGGTTTTGTTCAGCCATGTCTTTAACCTCTGGTACAAACCACGACTTCGTTGGTTTCTGAGTGTTAGCGTTAACGCGTTTGGTGCCAATAGCTTCTCTTGCTGCGTTTTCTATTGCTTTTTGTATCGTACTCTTTTTTCCGACGTTATTATCGCCGGTGTCTATAAGCCGCTTACTGCACAACTCTTGGGTATTTTCATACCTTAGGGATTCGAGGTTGTATTTCTTTCCTTACCTTAATCGATTGCTTTATTCTGAATTTAGCCAGTACCAGATTGTGGTGTTCTGAGGTTCGCAGAGGTCAGTGCTCTGATGTCCAGGATTAGAGCTGATTGACCTCTAGTGTTGTTGAATGCGAAATTATGCTGTTCTTTGCATGAGAAGAATGTATGCTTATGCGTAATTCGTTTCTGGCAGACAGATCTATGAACAATCCTTAGTTTTCATTACAAGCTGATTTGTTGTACTTTGTGTATGAGTTCCAGTCCTTCAATTGTACTGAATCATATCAAGTAACAGACGGATATATGTACTGGCGGCAGTCCGACGTATGTGAATGTAGGCAAATTTTTAATAAATTTGATAAATGTACATAATTAAATAAATAATTATCACTGAAAAGCAAAAAAGTATAATATGAATTTTCAAGAAAGAGAAAAACTAATTTTAAAATTATTTAAAAGAAGTAGAGTTGATGAATATTTCTAAACTTTGACTGACAATATTTTTATAAATATATTTGATATATATATATATATATATATATATTATTTAAACTCTTGACAAGCATCATTGGGAATTTTCGGCAGTAATTAAATAAACATACTTTAGTTTATCATAATGATTGATTTATTTAACGTTTCGACCTCTTTTTTTTGGTCTTTTTCAGAAATAATATATACAGCTAAGAAACTATTTTTCTGAAACAACATACACCATGTATATACAAAATGTGATAATATTAAAATTAATTTGATATATACAAAAAATATAAGAAACATATTAAAAATGCGAAAACTTACTCCAAAATATGTAACAACAAAATGCCCTTACAACTTTTTTAAAAATGCACAACAATAAAATACATTAAAAATGTGTTTTAAAATTTAAAATTTTAAATATGTAACGTCAAACGATTAAGATACAAAATGTCAATGAACTGTCCACAATACTGGTTTATTCTGACATGGAAACGGCCATATATTTCTTATATTTTTTGTATATATCAAATTATTTTAATGTTATCGCATTTTGTATATACATGGTGTTTGTTGTTTCAGAAAAATAGTTTCTTAGCTGTATATACTATTTCTGATGAAGACCAAAAAAAGAGGTCGAAACGTTAAATAAATCAAACATTATGATAAACTAAAGTATGTTTATTTAATTACTGCCGAAAATTCCCAATTTTGCTTGTCAAGAGTTTAAATAATATATAAATACGGCAACAAAGAATAGAAAATATATATATAGTAAGACGTCTGATAATTTTATTTATATACAGTGGGCACTCAATAGTGTGAACCGAATAAAACAATGGTTGTTCACATTATTGATCTATTCACGTTAACGAAAGTTATATCTAGCACATAATAAACATTGATAATTAACAAAATAAACCAATATTCCAAATTCCATTTCATCGAAAAACACGATTTTTGCACTGACTAATTGACTAACTCATATGTCATAAATCTAAAGCTTTGGAATTTTATACATAGTCTCTGAAGTTCTGGTTACAAGAAAAATCCGCTTATCTTGATTACCAATAATATAGCAATGATGCAGAACGCAGTGTACGGAAAAGTGGCGTGGCGAGGGCAAAACGCAGCAGCGTGTCCGATTGTGCGGGCGGCTCACTATTGGGAGGAGAGAATAACATCTATAGAGTACATGTCGAGCCGGGACGGCCAATCGAGTCGGCATCGAGTGTGAATTTAATCTTAGCAATAGGATTATTTTCTTACTTATCTTAATTATTTGAATATTTAGTTTATTCTCGTATTTTCCTGCTAAGCACAGAAAATGCTGTGTGAATTGATAAACCTTCAGCTCAAGCTAAGCAAGTTTTTATTAAAGATATCAATATTATTGGAACCTCTGAAAACTTTACAAATTTGATCTGGAGATCAGTTTACACAGAATTTTCTGTGCTTCTCAGAACAATACAAGTAACTTGGCATAGTTTCTATATTTTTTAACATAACACTTATGTTTTCGAGAAGTTAGCCTGCTTCTTTTACATGTATGTTTTGGATACTATATATGTCTCTTTTGGCTTTCGTTCTTTCGCATATAGGCAACTGTAAATATGTTTTGTAAATATACGACAATTAAAGATTATTGAAGTGGATTTTCCGCACCAGTTTCTTTCTGTTCGAATGCTTTTGATACATACAAGGAATAGTTAGACGTGTAACTTTTGCACTTCTTTCATCATTTACCTCTTTTAATCATTTTGTGCTAATTTTATTACAAACTATACACACAGTCCTGTGTGCGATTTGCGTAATTTAAACTAAATGCCACTTAGAAGGGATTTTTTCTTTTTTTATAGCTTTACTTGTATCCTGTCGTATATCTATAGCATACATATATTTATATTAATGTAAACAAAAAGAATGGCAAACCTATCGAATTTTCAAAAAGCCTACTTTACACAAATTTCCTGCGTGCGGGATATTTACCGATGTTGTTTGAATAAAATTTCACGTTTCTGACTGTTTTTATTGTTGTTTACGAACATGTTCGTGAGGATGCATGAAAAAAGAGAAGGAAATAAACGGAACAGAAAATATATTTGCATTAATTTTCGTCATGCTATTCAAGCCTGTTAGAAACTTTGGTATAGGTACTTTTCTCTTCAGATGGGGTTTTATTTTTTACCTATATTTTCGCAGAGCATTTCCCAAATACTGTTGTTATAGAAAAAGTTTTCAAAAAATTGACTAATTAAAATGTAGAATTCAGAATGATATTTTTTGTAGAGCCAAGGTAATTATAATAAATTCTTATATTAAATATTTAAGGAAGGATTAATTGGGTGTTGTGTATTATAGATTGCAATGCAAACCAAGAGATTTGCAAAATAGCTGAAGACAATTTACACTATTTTTCAATAATTTATATAAATCATTTATAAAAATAAAAACAGAGTGAGCAAAAAATCGACCACTGCTTGTAGATAGTAGTGGTGTTAATACCGAACGAGCCCCTAACATTGGAATCGATATAGTGCCTATTTGAGAAATATAAATGCTTTCTTATTTGAAACCATAGGATTTGATTTTTGAATAAAAATCTTAATATTTGTAACACTGATGTCTTTTATGTCTCACCATAAATTCTAGACTTCACAGCTACAAATGGAAAAAGGTATCATTCATATCGCCACTTCCACGGGCGTGTGAAATTAGCCCCCCTTTGTTCAAAAATCGAAAATCTGAAGGTTGTTCCAGGTTATTCTAAATTGTTCCAAAGTATTTCAGAGAAAAAGTCAAAATTGGCGGAGATATTTAAAAAAAGTTGTTGTTTCACCCTGCCCCCCTTTCCTGGATTAATTAAAAATTAAAATTAAAATCTTAGGCTGCTCCAGGTTGTTCTAGTTGTTTTAAACATTGTTCCACAGAATCTCAAATTAAAAAAAATGGAATTGACCGGCAAACCGAGTCTTTCTACGATGACTTTTTTTTTGAAAATCAAAGTTTTGATAACTGTTCTAGGTTGATCTAAGCTTTTCCTAAAATTTTCCAAAATATTTCAAAGAAAAAAATCAAAATCAGTCGAGAAAATGGGAAAAACGAAAGCCAAAAAATATGAAGTCACAGCGAATTTTTGCAAAAATTAAAATTTTGAAGTTTGTACCAAGTTGTTCTAGATTTGTTCTAAATTGTTTCAAAGTATTTAAAAAACAATCATAATCGGCAGAAAAAATAGCAAAAAACTGTTTTCTCGGGTTTTTCCGGTTTTCTCATTTTTAAAAAATCGCAATTCGTCTGGTTGCTCTAGGATGCCGTAGGTTTGTTCTAATTTGTTCCTAAGTATTACAAAGAAAAAATCATAATTGGCCGAGATATAAGATAATGCGATTTCTCACAGCTCCCCCTTTGCGAAAATTGAAATTCTGACGGTTGTTCCAGGTTATTCTAAATTTGTTCTAAATTCTTCAATACACCAAAACATGTTTCTTAAATATCAAAAGGTACTGCAATATCAAAAGGTACAGCAAAAGAAAGGAAATCTAAAAGTGAGAAGTTTTTCGGAAATTAAATTTTGTTAGTTGTTCCAGGCTGTTCGAGGTTTGTTCTAAATTATTCCAAAGTATTTTAAAAAATAATAGTTGGCTGAGAAAATGGTGAATCAAAATTTTTCGCTATCCTTGTTTCTAAAACTAAAATTCTTAGTATTGTCCTTGGTTGCTCTAGGTTTGTTCTAAATTGCTTCAAGTATTTCAAAGAAAAAGTTATAATTGGCCAAGGTAATAGGTAAAAGTGTTTTCTCACAGCCCCTGTTTTTGCGAAAACTGAAATTCAGACAGTGGATCCATGTTTTTCTAGATTCTAGATCTCTCTCAAAAAGTATTGCCAATAAATAAAACTCATACGTCAGAAGCTAGGTTGTTCCAGGTTATTTTAGGTTTGTTTTATTATTTTTCAAAGTATTTTAAAAAGTCATATTCGGCGGAGAAAATTTTTTTGCCAGCCACCCTTTTTGGTAAATGAATATAATATAATTGTAGTATATTCCCGTAGTTCAATGCTCCCACAGTGTTATTCTCCTGATGCATGTTGCACTATATGCTTTTTAATTCTTGACTGGTTTATTTAATCAAGGGTTTTATTGACTAATTTTGAAGGTGGTTTCTATTAAACTTAAAGCGAAATTAAGGAATATACAAAGGAATTTTTACTTTAGAGCATTCCATATCAAAATATCCAACAAATACACCATAATAGCATCGTAATATATTCGCGAATTGTAAAAGAATTCATCACATATGCGCAGTCATCTTAGATAAAACACAAAAGCCATAATATCCCCTATACGCATGGCGGCGCACCATCTAAATTATAGGCTAACGGTTCAAACACTAGAAACAAGAAGTCATCATTGCAATATTATTACTACAGAAGCGTTGGGCAGTCAACGGGGGACGGATGTTTTACTAGAAAAGTGCAGTATCACAATATATATCAGACAAATGTTTATTATAGCGTCAGATCCATTAATGAAACAGAAGTCGAAATTACGAAGCACTTTTCGAATCGGTTAAAGAGAAAAAGAAGAAGCAGTGCGGTCACAGGAAGCGTAGATCTCTTCACCGGTCTGTAAAGGTATTTTTTCAAGAAGAGTTTTTTGACTTTGGAACAAGATGAAAAAGTTAATATATCCTGTGTTACGGCTTGTTATATATATGAGCTCTATATATTTCTGTAAGTTTAAGGGGTCGATGAAAATGACTATTGAGAACTGGCGTAGATAAACGGTCGATTAGATAAATTATAAAACGTGAGTGTACAGAAATACTGTTTCACTAGAATTATAAATAATGAGCTAATTTTACTAATTTCTAATGCAAGTAAATTCTTATTGCGGCGGTAAACATGCAGCATTAAGAAGAAGCCATTACATGCTAAATTAGATGGGAATATTATTAAGTGTAATGGGTTATGTGAAGTTTTAGATATACGAGGTGCTACACAAAAGTTTCCAAAACTGTATGACTCGCGCTTACAGGCGGTAGTATAACCAAATGTCGCTAGGAACAGTGTAATACATGTTTCGCGCGTCACTATGCCTAGCGGCTTCGATATAAGTGGATATGTTTATTGTTGGTGGCCAGTTTTCCGTTGATACGTTTTCTTGTGTTTGTGATTTTGCAATAAAATAACCGACCTGAGAGAAAAGCGTTACTGCATCAAGTCCTGTTTTAAACTTGGTATAATAGCCGCAGAATCGCACAAAATGTTAGTGCATGCATTCAGTAATGATGATTTGGGGCCAAACACGACTATATGAGTGGTTTAAGCGTTTTAAAAATGACCGACCGTCTGCTGATGAACATTCGGAACGACCATTTACCAGCAGTACACCATAAAATGTCAGTGCTGTTCGGAATGCGATTGTGAAAGATCGTTGGTAACATTGTGGAATTATCATATGGCACATACCTGCGGATTTTGTCAGAAAAATTGATCATGAGAAGGATTGGTGCAAAGTTCGTGTCACGACTGCTGAGTGACGATCAGAAAGAGCATTGCATGAATGCCTGCAGGGAACTAAAAGAACTACTTCGAACGGACTCACATTGTTATAGGTGACGAAATTTGGGTTTATGGATATGATTATGATGCTAAACAGCAATCACCCCAGGCTGGAAAAACCAATTTTCACCTTGGCTAAAGAAAGCCCATCAAGTTCAGAACAACATAAAGTCCTTATTGATCTATTTCTTCGATACCGATTATCCACAAGGAGTTTGCACCTCGTGGTCAGACGATTAATTGATAATTCTATTGTGATGTCCTAAGGCGGCTAAGGGAAGAGAAGGAAACGTCCAGAGAAGTGGCGCAGGAATAGCTTTGGTCTTTCACCACGACAATGCGAGGCCACGTACCGCTTTCATCGTGCAGCAGTTTTTGGTGAAAATCAACATGCCCGTTTTTCCTCATCCACCCTATTCACCAGACGCTGCGTGCAATTTCTTTCTCTTTCATTCCAACGGAATTTTCAAGTGGTGCTGAACACACTGACTGAAAAATACTTTCAGGATATATTACGTTTGTGACAAAAGCTCTGGAATCGGTGTCTGAACTTCCTATGGGACTACTTTGAAGATGACGGTGACGAATTAAATCTTCTATGATGTGACAGTGTTTATTGTTATTATTCGGAAACTTTTGGGTAGCATTTCGTACTATGGTTACGGAATCATGTATGTTGTGGACAAAAAAGAACGTTTGCACTGATTTGTGTCGAATTACAAATGGCAAATGTGAAATGCCAAAAATAGAACAAGAAATGCCACACAAAAACACTAGAACACCTTCACCACACTAAAGCACAAAAATGGCTAAATACGTATTTCAACAACTAAGTTGTCATCATCAGTATCACTGATTAAAAATCGCGCCGTCCACACACCGTAGCGTATAGAACAACACAGTGTTGTTCTGTACGCTACGGTTGGATTTTTAATCAGTGCTACTGGTGATAACAACTTAGTTGTTGATATACGTATTTAGCCATTTTTGTGCTTTAGTGTGGTGAAGGTGTTTTAATGTTTTTGTGTAGTTTCAAGCCACAGACTCCAAGTTTAATTTCTTAAGAAATGCCACATCTACAAAAAATCTAATTATGGGGTCATTATTGAAAAATGAATCTAATTAATGAAAATAAATGATTGTTAATAGCAAGTGTAGTTGCACCAGAATTCAGAAATGTAGCCGTGTTGATTGTAAACCACAATTGTGCACGCGCAAAATAAATAACTGGAGTGATACTGTAAGTAGACGTTGAATGTTGTTTCTCGTTGAAGATAGTCTAATTATAGTTTGTTGCAATAAGTTGTGTATTACCTAACTAAAAGATGTTTGATAAAATTAATGCATGTTGTTAATAGTGATTGTGATTGTGCCGGCGTTCAACAAACTTGTAGCAATAAAAGAAAGGAAAAGGGAAGAATTACAGGAGTTATGAAGAAGCTTAGGTTAAAATCGCACAAAGCGAGAAATTCTTAAAATTGCGTTATGTTATGGTGTTTTGGTGTAACAAATCATGAAGAAGGAGCACATTATTGAAGAATTTAGTACGTGAAATACAAACAATGAGCAAAACGCATATTTACGTGGATTTAGAAATTTGGTACCGGTTCAATGGCGCAGACTTATGCAATATGATGAAAATGCTTAAAAACATCTATTTGCCTTTTGCTACAAAGCAAGAATTAAACGTAATGACACTGTGTGCAAGCAGCTAAGCACATGGCAGGGATTTTAAATGGACAGACGGCAATTTGTAAAGTAAATTCAAGCATTTGCACAGCTTATTTGAGCAGACAGCATAGTTCAAAACATAGAAAATTACCACAAGAAAAATTCAATGCAGTTCATGATCACATATCTTTTAAAGCAAGAATACCACATTTTTTGGTTATCCAAGAACAGGCACGAGGTCGGAATGATGAATTTACTGCAAAACTGAAATAACTTGACAATGAAGAACACAACAATTAAATAAAAAGGTTTACGATTTTAGACAAATTACATAAACTAAAGCCCCAAACATTGCATGGCAGAAAAAAGGTGTAAGAATTAATGTTTGTGGTTCTTCTAAAAAGAAAAAATAGTCGTTGCAATGGATTTCCAACAAAATCTCTGCCCAATCTGTACCATATACTTTTCTTCAAACAATAGTGAAAAAGTGCTCCAACGAGGTGATATTCTTTCTGCGCCATTCTTTTTTCAACCAATTAATTGACGACGTGAAATATCCCCAAATTAACTTTTGAATGTTTTGGTATCATTCGTATTAAAACATTTTCCCTTAGTTGGCAACAGATAAGAGCGATTGCAGCGAATGGAAGAAATTTAATTTGACATAGCGTTTGCTTATCCCGTGTCTGTGTAGGCACATTGTTCATACTCAGTCTTTCCTACACGCACCTCCGATTGTAATTAAAGAATCGAATGCGGTGCCAATTAATCATCCCACGCATTTGCTGGTCGAGTGAAAAATAAGTAAACCCGGTTCGGAGAAGAGATACTCGTTCCGTTCACGCGATGCATAGCTCTGGCGAAATCTTTTAATAGTCAGGGCCGTCTTGCAAAAATTAAAATCAAGACAAAAATAATTAGATAATAGATTCTTTCTTTGCCAAGTAATGACAATAAATGCTATTTTGTTCCATTTGTATTACTATAATAACGGTTATATCTTATACTTATTACAAAATATGTGACAATATTAAAATACGAAAAAAAAACGAAAGATTTTCTTTTCGTTTATTCTAGTGGATTCAGTTATAGGGATTAGCTTCTTATAATCAAAATCATTTATTTTCAAAAATAATTAAAAAAAACATAAAAAAGGAAGAGTACCTACAGATGTTTAGAAGTATTATAAAATCATAGTAATTCTAGCTTAACATTTTCAATTAAAGAATTCATTTTCATCATAGATAACCGTACAATTGTTGTCCCCTGTGGTGTTATTGGCCACTTGCCCATTTTATTACGAAAAATAAGGAAACGACAGATATTAGAAATTTTTCCATAGTTGTGATGTATGTTTGTTTCACTTAGCATGTGTTGGTAAAATTTTGGTATCAAGAGTTACATCACTGACAAATTAGGCGCCAACAAAGTTGTAGTGCACATGTGCTCCAACGACAGCATCAGAGTCGTTTTTCGGTAAGAAACTTCTAACTTTATTTATCTGATTGGAGATTAGTCCGTACAATTTAAGAGATTTTCTTCAAATGTACTTACTGTAAATACTGCATAGATACTCTAAATTGATTGCGAAATCACAAAATATGATAATGAAATAAAAAAAGTAGGGGGCCAACAACTATACAATCAATTTAAGCTGTTTTATAATTATTGCCCCCCTCGGCCAATAATTATTTAATAATTTTTTATTAAATAAGGGTGTAAAACCTCAAAAATAATCTTATTTTTTAATCATTTTCATAATTGTATGTGTAATTACAATTATTGGCCCCGCCAATGATTGTATCTTTAAGGGGCCAATAACTGTAATTACGTACTTTCATTGATCAAAATATCAACAAAGTTCTATTTTTTAAAGAACAATTCCAAAACCTGAAAAAAAAGTAAAAGTATTACAAAAAATTCACCGAAGGGAATATTCAGGAAGCTATCTGCACGATAAAAGGAGGAATGCCAAAATGAGTGGCAGCAAGACTATTTAAAATTCCCCGTGCCATATTACAATTTATACTAGGCTTGAACTTTGTTAAAACCAGACGCCGACCCTCAACTATCTTGACCTCAGATGAAGAAGATGTATTGGTGGAATGGATACATAAATGTCAACGAAAAGGCTTTCCTAGACGTAAAGAAGACATTCAAGCATTCGTAAAAGGTTTCTTTGATAGTTCTCCTCGCGATAATCCGTTTCAAAATAATTTTCCGGAAGGTGATTGGTAAAGGGCTTTCTTGAAACGCCATCCAAATATTGCAACCAGGAAACCAGAAGCTGTAACTTCTGCTTCCGCACGAGTAAGCGAGATGAACATCAGAAAGTGGTTCAAAGATGTCTAAAAGAATTTTATGCTATGTCGGCAAAATACGAGGGTTTTGGCGCCACGAGGGTCCCGAAATGTATACGAAGTGGATAATGCTTCTACAAAAACTGCATAAACAGTCATGTTTTCATTTGGTGCAAACGGTCAGACAACTCCATCGTTAATTGTGTACCCGCGGTGTATTGTCACTTCATAGTTGCACATACAGTAAACGCCAAATTAGATGGCGAGCGGTGGAGATGTGCTGTTTTCGTTTTTGAAAACGCGCCCGCCCGCTTACTGAAGTATTAGTCTAACTATCCAATAATGTTAGACTATATTTGTCCCACTATTTCAAATGCTGTACGAACTTACTCCCATCGCTCGCCATCTAATTTTGCGTTTACAGTACGTTGCTGGTTTTTAAAGAATTACTTGATTCATAAATGAAACCGAAAGATTATAGTTTTTGGTAAATTTCAGATATTTTCTTAAGAGGTTATCGCATGCAAGCAAAAGTTGTGAATAGAGGACGCGACAGCATTTCCTTCTGAAAGATAAAAAGAAATTGTATATGTTTCTGCGCAATTACTAATTAATTAACCGAAATAATAAACCTATCCTTTGTTTGTTTAATTCTTGTTAATAAATCTATAATTTGACGGATTTTTTAAAATATTTATAGTTACGTGTTTTTGTTGTATTTTTGAATTACTTAGTATTTATTATAATAAAAAGACTGTAAAATTAATGTAAAACAGTTCTCGGTATATTCGTAGAAAAATAATTAATAATACGTTACATTGAAAGTATATAGAACGTTGTATCTTGAGTATCTTCTCAAACTCTATTTAAATGCATTTCTTATTGACTGGTTATATTTGTAAAACAGAAACAGGCCCAAATATACCGCAATAATGAAGAAATTAAAAATTTAATTTTCTATGTTGTTTTTTAGATAAAAAAATTACATTACGGACCTGGCACAGAATGTATGTTTATAAATACACGTAAGAATGCTCATTTCAAATAGAAACGAACACGCATTCATAGAAAAATACGCTTTTATTTGTATAAAATGGGAAAAAACGTTAAATCGTACTCATTCATATAAAACATATTTTTTGCCCGGTGCGTTTAGATAACGCAGCTATGTAGTCGGTTGTTGACCCAGATGGGCGACCCACTTTATTGCAGACAATAAAAGATTGTAGCTCTTTAATGTGTTTGTAGTCGGAAACAGCTGATTATTATTATTTTAGAATATGCAAAAAATCGTATTTTTCTAGCCTTTATTACAGTAAATATCAAGAATGTAATTATTTTTTTCTAGCAGGTTTAGAATTAAAGTAATTAATGGGTTGATATTTACTATGAAGTATCTATTTCTCCTCCTTTTTTTTTTAACACAAGTAATATGGTGGTCCTGAAAAGGACCGATTGTGAAAGTGAAGCTGGTGGATATTTAGTCCAGGGTCGGCGTAAGGCCAATTGAATTCTTTATTATTTTTTTTCTGCCGTCCGCGCACGAATAAAGACTTGATATTTTGAGGGTACGTTTTTACACAATCTAGCTTCCGATTTCTGCTACTCGGTCTTTCTATTTCTGGGACAGCCTGTACATTAAATTTTAATAGACCATAGAAAATTTAATGTACTTTTAAAAAAATTTTATATGGAAAGTGATCCTTATAACAGACCGTTTCGTATAATAACACGTAATTTGTATGTATTATATATTTAGTATAAAAAAAGAACGTATTACGTCTTTTACATTTCGGTTACTCTGTTTTTTCATAGACTACTACAGTCGACCAGTTTGGCTTGATGCTTTAGAAAAGGAACACATGGTTGAAAGTGTACCATTTATGCTTCCCATGAGTGTACACACGTCCACAATTTAATTTTCCTCATTTCCGAACTTCTATACCAACACAGTATAGACATATTTAGTGTGTGAACAATTTAACTATGTATATAGGTAAAAGGCGTACAACATAACCTTATTCAAACTGAAATTACATTGAAATTTCGTTTGAGACGCATCGAAACCGTTAATAAAGTCGGTAGACGTTCGACGAGCCCGGCACTGCGAAACATTGGCGAAATAAAACGACTGGAAATAAATGAGGCGGTGTCAAATCAAGTTCCTTCAGTAATTAGCTCTTAATGAGACTGTATGGGCATGTGTGAACTTGTAATAAAACCAAACAGGAACGGTATTTTGTGTGTGTATGTACGTCGCTGCTTGATTGAAATTTTTAATGAGATCCTTTACGGGTCCGTACATGATCCACTGAGCGGTTTCATGTCGTGTGTCGTTTAGAAATTTTTTGTAATTAAATACTATTTCAGTGACAGTTTTAAAGAGATTATTAGCGTTTCATGCTGCGATATCTATCATCTTCATGCGGTACCCGCAGTTTGTTTATTGCAATTAATAGGTAAATTTGATTATTATTATTTTTATTTGTAAAGTTCGTATTAATACTTACTAAAAATGAAACTACCAAGTGAAACTGATGTTCATAAGATGGTCAGAGAGTTCTAGGCATAATAATTCATTTACAGATATCAAAATTTATTTTGATAGGTACACTTTTGTTGTGTTTGTAAAAAAAAACTATTTGTAAAGGGGTTAGTTGTTACATGCAAGGCCAACTGTATCTGCTATCACTGTGCGATATAAGGCCATCACATAACTTCGATTTACATTGACGAATTTGATTCTGGTAACTTCAAAACTTTGATCCTTATGTGACTTCATCTGGTAGTACCCAAAAGACATAATTTCTGAATTTTTATTGAAATAGACTTTAAAATAACACTTTAATCATTAACTTCACAATAGGTAATTAATATTAATAATTTCGAAATAATTAAAAGGAAGTTACTGATAATAAAGTTGTTGGGTAATGTCACGAAATACAATTTTACTTACATTTTCTAATTTTTTTATAATAATTCAAAGTAAGTATTAATCGCCGCTTTCAACTGTATTGAAAGATTTTAAGCTTTACCTACTATTCCACATCGCAATATTTGCTTCATAAAGTATTCAGCCTCTCTGGCATCGGTAGTATAATTTGCACCTCATGTGGTCTACAGAATTGCAACTAAATGATCTTGTTATGACAAACTAATTTTCTTGTACAGTATACTATAGAATATTTGCAAATAACACGGGTTAAAAAGAAATATTCACTAAACTCTTTTTTCTGTGTATTTCTGTACATATTTGGCGTACTTTTTTCCATTTTGGCACTATCACAATTTGCTAATTTAGTTAATTACAGTGATGCACTCTTTGGTGTTGCCAATACTAAATCCGCTGGTATTTCTACGCACACATTTCAAGACAGACCAAAATTTGCTTCATAACACTAATTCAGTTTCTTGTTGGCATTTCTCAACCTTACGATGATAACACGGAGCATTATTGGCAATAATTAGAGGATTTTAAAATTACCATAGCATCTTTATTTATCCAATAGGTGCATGTTTAATTAAGTACAAAACAAAAATGGCAATGTTGAAATATTCATAATAAATCCACTTGTATCCTTTTTAAAATTGAACTAAACCAGCCCACAAATATCTTAGAGTTTACATATTCTGACTTATTGTTAATATTAGTGACCAAATAACGTCTAGCACTTCATCATAAGAATGTTATACATCTACAAATATTAAGATATAAATTTAACCTAAAAATGCAAAAAATTATAGCTATTTACCAAGAATTTTCCTTATACTACTTTCGAATAATCAGTTCTCATTTTCCCAAGTACCTTGCTCGTCTTTTATAGCAGACTATTTTAATAAGAACTAAATGACCCAGAAAAACTCATTTGAAGAGTTATCATTGGTCGCATTCAGCAGACGGATCGGGAACCGCTCCAGCTCCAACAGTCGACTTAGCAACAACTGAGTGTTTGTGTTTACTGGATAGGATTGTTCACGTTTATGCGATCACCATCCTTTTGACACTTTTCACTGCTGCTATATGTAACAATTATACAGATTAAATCGAATAAACAATACATATAAATTGTTTTTCTGCATTAAGTTTCGGCGTAGTTTTTAATGTAAGGTCCGGTTTTTATAACCCCCATTAAAATACTCCATTCACTCCAGTATTATAATAATTTATTTCTACACAATACCTTTAATTTGCTCATCTTGCTTTTCTAGTAACTTTCTTCAAAATTGTGTGTTACGTAAATGTGAACAAATTTTTATTGAAAAATAATATTAACATAGTATAGAGATACAAAAATTGTATTTATACCTCCACAGAAACAAAAAAATTCAATTTCGCCCGTCTAAAATGGCAAAAATTTGTCACACAATTTTACCCTTTCCAAAAACTACAGTTTGTTATACCTCTATACTGTGCTACAACGTAGAATTTTTTCGCTCACAAAAATGGGGACCGTTCCCGCAACATGTTCAGAGTGAGCGTACATCATGTGAATCCGATCACTGAACAGTTGTGAAACTGTTGTGTCTGCTGAATGCGCCCATTGACACTTCATATGTGATAATTTGCTTCATAAAAAAAATAAGTTGGTATAAATATTATTATGTGGAGCCAGCTAACTACATTGAAAAGAAAACGTAATTTTTATTAGTTGATACAAAAGGAAATCTACACGCTTAGTACAGCTATTGTAAAGATGGAGAGATATACCTATTCTAGATAAAAACAGTGAAATATATAGTATATATACATATAACTGGAAAGACGGGTAAGTTAACGATGACTGAGGCAAAATTATAGAATATGCAACCCGCTGCATTGTGGTATTCTCATCTTTGTCTGACTAACGACTACATAATTAGCCGCCGCCGTTTTAAATATTTTTTTTAAAATAAATCTACTTTAGCGTAATTATTATACATTATTATCTGTTGCAGGTGTTATAAATGGAGAAAAATTGTCCAAAGAACGATTTTTATATAATTATTGTGTTTTAAGGTTATATATAAATAAACTCCGTAAACGAACATGCAACAATTAAGGATGAATATACCAACAACGTAGCATATTTCTTTCTGTTGCGCCTGACACATTTCTCTCTTAAATGGAAATACCCTGCCTCCCTTCCAGTTAGTATATACAGTTCATTGTCGTAGCTAGATACAAAACGGCCGGAAACAAAAAAATGTCGTCTTTCAGAAAATATCAAATTATGAATTGTTGATTAAAGCAACTAAAATACAAACAACATCGAAATAAGTGTTTTGAATTACAAATATTCAGACTAAATTTGGAACATATATAGGAAGAGATGTCTAGAAAGTAAATTAGAAAATCAATTGGCGATGGGGGCTCCGTCAAACGAATAACAATTGTAGGAGGAAGAAGCGGGGAATTTACACATAACATTATAGTTTATTTATAATAAAAATAAGTATTTTTTCCGTGAGAAAACAGGATATATAGTTTTCTGTTGGTACTCGACGTAACTTCCAAAATATATTATAGTAAATATGTAGCACACATTAAATGAAACGACTGAATATGTGTAGTATTAATTGCATATTTTTATCACGTGATCTTAAGCTCACGCTTATCCAAAATCATAATAAACTGCCTCGTAAGCTCAGCGCTTACCAGGCAGTTTATTATGATTTGGATAGATGGCGCCACATAAGGATCAATATTTTAAGATTATCAGAATCAGAAAAATCTAGTTATATAACAGTTGACCTTGTTACATGTGACTACTAACGCCATCTCTGATGTGACAACTAATACTTTATGTCGGCAACTCATTCTGGATGAGGAAAGACATAAAACCGAGCCTATAACCTCAAAATATGTTTACATTGCAAGACTTCAAGAAACAACATAACCTTCAATGTATATATCATATATCATATCAAATATTATTACCGAAAATAATTTTATTTAAGATTCACTCACTTAACATACAAGCCCTGATATATTGCGCGCTACTTTATATGAACATAGGGAACCTGAGAAGATCGTTCTAAGCAATGCTTACAGATGGAGTGGCAGTTGATGTGACAACTTACCCTTGAGACTAGATCCTTAATCCACAATGGTTCTTACGATTAAATAATATAGTAGTGGATAAGGTAGTACCGTCTTGGGTAAAGCAAGAAATCGTTTAGTACTTATTGTGGAAAACAAAGACCTATTATGAAACTTTCTAAATCCGAAAGCTAAAAACGCTAAATTTGAACTTGAACGGCTTATCCTTTGAATTGAAGACGTTGGATATTCGTGCGACCGAGAAAACTCCGCGGAACAGTTTGGAGATCAAAGCAAAGTGATTAAAATTTTTAATTGTCATTCCGTTGCGACATCTTCAATCACTCAAAAACCGAAAAGACAAAAAAAAACTAATTTATTCCTTTCTCGTACGGTCCCGCAATCTTCGTTCGCTTTCCCTTTTTTTTTTCCTTTTTGTCTATCTGTATGCCGTAGGCGAATCGTGGTAGTGAAACGAGAGGCAATATCTCTTATTAAAACGTCCCCTATTTTATTTAAAATTCTAGAATTGTGCGAGTCGGTGTATATAGGGTGGTCGAGGCGATCTGGGAGAAGAATTTCCCTCGAAAGGCGATGGCCCCTCTAAGTCTGCTATACAACGTTTTAATTGTTTCCGATTTTGTGTAAACGGTCGTCTTTTAGAATGTCCAAGACGCAAGAAAATGTTAAATTATCAACCGTAAAACTTAGATTGAAAATCGCCGCGCGTAAAGTTCAATTTTACTCGACCAATATAACCAAATCTACTGTGCGTGTATACTGAAATGCCTTCCCTGCCTATTTCGGATTGAGTCAACATTTAAACAGATGATTGAATCTGAGACGTCTTCCGATCGGAACATTTAATATTTATAATCATTTGGAAATGCGTTTCGATTTCGTTGAATGTAGAGATTATTTGAAATGTTTTATGACGCTGTAACAATTCCAAGGGTGAACGGTTGCTGAACGCATAAAAATCTCTAAAATTAGATTTCGTTTTGTAATTGGTAAAAATAAAGCGCAAATTGAAACTACAGAAAGAGTAAAATGTACCAAACAGTCGGTCGAAATACAGGCTGATTCAGTTTCGGTCCTTACCATGGGGATCTCGCCTATTATTGGATATACAGTATAGGTTTAAATTTGGCGAAGTTGGTAAGTTTTGTGTTTGTTATGAATCCGTAAAGAAGGACCTGTGACAAAAAACGCGAAAACCCAATTTTGTTCTTTTATCTGTAACACCTAGGAGTACATTTGGCCTTGTAGAGAAAAGATACAAACACTTTTTTATGGCTACTTTTAAACCTCTATCCAATGGTATACTCGAAATTTTGATATGACGTTTCGTTAATTTTTTGCTTTCATCAACTATCTAATAGTTTATTCATATTCATATTTATTTGTCATCAAAAGCTTACATGACATGTCGGTAAAAAAAGTAAGATAGTAAATAACAAATCAAACAACAGTGCAAAGCCACTGATACATTAGGACAAACAACATAGAACAAAATACTTAAGGATAGACATCCAATACAATATTAAATTTCGGAATTTACCGTACAAAGTTTATAAAAATAGGTAGAATCTATTATGAAAATTTTCTAAATTATATATGTAATAATCGCTGGCAGATGCTAGAGTTTTTTTGCTAGAAATTTATATGCGCCATACTGGATTTACACACCTTCAGAAAGAGTTTTTTTTTAATTTCAACCATTTACTATATGTTGACAAGAGTTTTTGACATTATGCTTTAATTGAATGAATACATTTTAAGATGAAATTAGGTAACCGTGAAATTTCAATCCGTCAAACATTTCATTTATCGTCCATTAGTAATATAAAAATTTCATACACATGAACATAAATTGTTCAACATAGGATTACGTTGAATAATTTTAGTAATTTTTAATTGCACATATCGCACCAGACTCCCTTAATAAGCAACAAAATGATATTAAAAAAATACTGGCATAATCTGCAAACTTATCTCTAGGGGACTGGGTAGTTTTAATAACTGAAATTTGTTCGATTAATGTGGAAAAAATTGTTAAAAAACAGGGAGTTTTTGTGTCAAAAATCTGCTACTTTATTTCGTAATTACTTCGAATATATAAATAATTGCAAGATATTAGGTAGGTTAGCCCCTGGAGATATAAATTATCTTTCTTTTGGTGCTTGATATAAAGCAATTAAGCGTATTTTATAGCTGTCTTGTGCTTTTAATTGTTTTTACCCAACATTCCGATTAAAGAAGCCATATTTTAAGAGAAAAGTAGATTCCATATATCATAATCAGGGTGATGGGTGCAGTAATTCTTAAACAGAGGGCGCTGCCAACAATAATATTAGTTTTTAAAATTATTCGGGGCGCTCTCTAGTTGAATGTGGCAAAACTTGAATGCAAATATAGGGTCGACGTACGTCTTATATGGATTTCTCAGTCATATTGTCAAGTTATATATGTCTTTCTGTCTGCCATTAAAAGAGTAACCCCTAAAAAAATCACATATTTACAAATAAAATGAAATTGTAATGATATGATACTATTTGTTGAATTCAAACAAATATTCATGGATGTTTTTTATTATTTGCTCCTCAATTACAAAAAGCCGAAAATAGAGGGTCTCGGATTCTTATTTAATAATATATATATACCGAAAATATCCAGCCAAGAGATTATTTCAAGTATTGTTCAACCATATTTTACGAAAGATATTTATGTTTTGGTGATCATATACCTACAGAGTGTTTCAAATTAAATGCGAATCTGAAAATACTTTCGGATTTGATTTCCATGTAATTTGCAATTGATTTCCATAAATTTGCTTTTAATTTGCAACATAACGTACATTAGGGTGGTCGTTATTTTTCAAATTTTACACAAGCAAAATTATCATGAATATTAACCTGTAAAAATTAAATTGGAAATGGAAAACTCACGCCTTTTGTCAAGAGGAGATATTGCACAAAGTTTAATTAGCTTTATTTTTTGTGAAAATTTGTCATAATAATTTATAAATTCCACTATCACGTACACTGAAAATTGTCTGTGGTTTGATATAAACTCATGGACAAAATTAACGCACTACTCAATTAAACTTGTATAATTACAACACTGAATTTAATATTGCAAAATTTTTTTTTATGAAAGCTTATTCTTAGGTACTGTCTAATAGCTTGTAAATGAAATCAGCGAAACATGGCGTTATTTCTAATCATTTTTTATTAAAAGACTTTTTTTTCTTGAAAACAACACAAACATGTAAACAAAAAACAAGCAAACACAATAGAATTTATGGATTTAGAGCTACTCTAATATTGTGTATGTCCTCCTCTACTTCTAATTACTGCTTCCATGCGTTTTGGCATACTGGAGATCAAATTTAGAACGACTTCTTGAGGAGTATTTTCTCATTTTTGACTTGCTGCGTCATTGAGTTGATTGTGGGTGGCAGGTGGGGGTGTACGACGTCTAACCCTTTTTTTAATATCGTCTAATAAGTGCTCTATTGGGTTCATGTCAGGACTATTGGCTGGCCATTTCATGAACGGAATAGCAACAGCATTTAAGTAGTGAATAACTTGCCCAGCCACATGAGGACGAGCATTATCCTGCATAAACAAGATATTCGGCCCCACAAAAAGAGCAAATGGCATTACATAGGCAACAACGACGTGTTCAAGATAATAATCTGCATTCATTGACCTAACACGTATAGGGACCAACTCTGTGCAGCCATTGAAATATATACCTCCCCAAAACATTAAAGAGCCACCACCAAACTCTTGGAGAGATATTACAATTTGCAAATCTCTCTCCTGGCCTTCGCCAGACACGTTCACGTCCATCAGGAGATTTGAGGCTAATCCTCGTTTAGTCTGAAAATAAAACCATCTTCCAATCATTAAGAATCCAATCTTGATGATTTCTCGCAAAACGCAAACTATGAATTTTATGCTCTCTGGCGAGAAAGGGTTTATTGGCCGATTTTCTGCTATCCAATCCAGCTTCATGAGTGCCTTCTAATCTTTAGGGAAGATTATACAAGAAGATTGCGAGCAGCTACTAGCTCATTTTTTAGGAAGGTACTAGTCGTTCTTCTGTTTCTGGAAGCGGATTGCTTAAGAAAACGCTCATCTATTGCATTAGTGCACCGTTTTCGCCCTTCTCCCGGCCTTCGTAAGTGAGAACCTGTTTCGTTAAATCGTCTAACCATGCGACTTAAGCTGGAATTGTTTCTTTCTATCACATTAGCAACATGACGCATCGAATATCACTCATCCAACCAAGTTGTTGCTCTTACTGCTTCCTCCACTGACAAATTTGTTCTGCGATTCATTACTAAAATGTATTACACTCGCACTGACACTATATACAATAACAAAAGAAACTTGGTGACTAAAGACAATTGTCTTAATAAGCAAAAATTTTCGATCAGATTTTGGATCAAGTTTTGCTAAAAATGCTTTTATTTGCAATTTTTAAAAGAAACCCCTTATAGGGTTTTTTCCTTGAACTGTCCCAGTAGGTTCATAGCCTAGTTGTAAGATAATCAGAAAACTAAAAATTTATTTTGGAAGAACACAAAATATATGCGATGGTGCACTAATTTTGTCCATGAGATTATGTATGTATAATGTATATACATCATCACGTGGAAAGATATCAAAACACGTTATTGTTAACAAAAATGTGTGTCATTTTCAAAATGTAATCGAAGGTAAGCACTTTCCTTGTATACCTTCCCTATCGCTGGTCTTAGGTCCAAAAAACACTTTTTGCCGAAACTATACATTTAATTTAGAAATTTATAATCCGGTCTTAAAAATTTACAAACATCTTTAAGGCGATACTACCCGGCCGAATTTTGACCTATTTTCAACAGTTTTCTTAACAAAACTACGGCAATACTAATTGATGTACACCCTTGAAATTTTTTATAGTGCATCTGTGATGAATCCATAATTTTCCTAACTTATTTGTTTTTCAAATTAAGTACACATTCTTTTGTAATAAAATCGTAAAGTTCATGAAAATCACCTTACTTTTAACAATATTTATGGTTAAAAAGGAAGACTTACATCAAAATTCAACAAGTTACGAAAGTTCCTTGAAGCTTTACCTACAACAGCCCGCAATTAGAAATATATTATCTTGTCAACTAATTAAATAGTATTGTTAAAATGTAGGCCTTGCTGAAGCGTGTAAATGCTGGAGTTAGTTTTCTATCCTTTACATGCGATCTCTATCGCCGTCGAACCTCGGCCGACATCTGGTTTTATAAGTGTTGTAAAGGAAAAAAAATCCCTGAGATATTAAATTAAAATGGGAATATATTTCAATATGCTTCAGTTCAGTGTTTGAAAATTATAATTTATATTCTCTTGCACGTTTTTGTGGGAAGAATAGGTAAAAATTCGAAAATTTCATTTTCCAAACCTAGGAGAAAAATGTAAAATGGGTTCATTTGTTCAGTTACATTTAAATATCAGTTGTTACATCCGTATAAATAAGTAATTACACTGGCCTACTTTCGAAAAGATGTTTTGTTTTTTATGACTAGTAATTTTGTAGAATGTTAGGAATCTGATGCAAAAATACCATTCATTTTTGTAATTAACAATGTTGTAAACATTCAAGAACTGTTGCTGTTTTGTAGAATCATAATCACAGTAGACCGGTATTATATATTTATCATCTAATAATAAAATCTATTCATAATCAACTAATGATTTTCTTTTGACACGAATATTTGCAAACACATAGTTGAGACTCCTATCAAAATCAGGTCTACATTCAGACATGTAGATCCGATTCGAACCACCCCGATTCCAAGCACTTCCATGGCCGAAACACGATCGCCACGACTGTTAGATTTTTCCATGGATTTTACCAATAATGAGGATGCCGACGGAACAATTGTCCATGTCTCAAATAAAGATGATGATATTAAGTAGTACCATAACAACTTTAAACTAAAAATTGGCAGGCGTTTTGTAAATGTTCCCTTTCTATTTGAACAAGCCATGAATTATCAACACCATAACCTTTTCTCCTGCAATTCCAGTGTTGTCAAGTGCATTCGAGAAGTCAGAAGGGGATTTATATCCAAATTCATTTTTAAGTGTGAAATGTGCAAAGTTGATGGAAATGATGGCAAACTAAATACTAATGGTGCTGCAGTGACAGGAATTGTGAACGTTGGTGGCGGATTTTCTCAACTTAATGAACTAGCTAGTTCTCTAAATATGCCCGGAATGTCTTACAACTTATATAAAAAAATTGAAGATGAAATGAATGAAATCTTTGATATTGAACGTTGGCAATCCATGATGGAGACAGGAAAGGAAGAAGCCAAACTTGCAAGACAATGTGGACAAGTAGACGAAAATAATGTACCACTTCTAACTGTGATTGCAGATGACGCGAGGTGTAAACGATCTTATCGATCTAATTACAACGCTAAATCCGGAGCAGCATGCATAGTTGGGGAAAAGACGGGGAAAATCCTTTTTTTGGGAATACGAAACAAATACTGTATTATGTGCAAGAAAGATAAGGATGCGCCTCATCGCTGTTTTAAAAACTGGGAAGAATCCAGCTCGGCCATGGAAAGCGATATCATACTAGCAGGATTCAAACTAAGCATGGAAATGCATAACGTGAAATATGCATATTTGGTTGGCGACGGTGACTCCAGTGTGCACAGAAAATTTTAAGTGTGAAACCTTACGGGTCATTTGTAGTACAGAAGGTGGAATGTTCTAATCACCTTCTTAGGAATTACATCACTAAACTTAAAGACTTGGCCCTAAAAAGGTTTAGCTCTAAAGGTACTGAGATAGACATATTTTTAAGGCATTATTTGAAAAATAATATTCGAAAACTCCGTCTTTCTGTTGATTGTGCAATCAAATATAGAGGATCTCAAAATTGTGAACACATGCAAAAGATTAAGATAACAGTGTCAAGCGTGTATTTGGAGATCATGAAACTTGTGATGACTATTTTTGTAAAGGACGGAAACCGAATGAGAAGAACTTGACCCCTATAATGAAAAGTTGCGGTCTTTTTAAGGACATTATGTCGTGCGTAAATAGGTTGACGCAACACAGCTCTAGTTTAATAAGAAATATGACTAACAATAGTGCTGAACGCTACAATTCTGTGTTAGCAAAATTTGTGGGCGGAAAGCGTATTGACTATTCCAAGAAAGGAGGTTACGAAATGAGATGTCATTTGGCAGGACTCTCTGTGAACAGCAGAGAGTAGTTCATGCTGTGGTCCATAAGGCAATAACAAAGAAGAGTCCTGGGTTTCATACAAACAAATTTACGCAACAGCTGGTAAAGCGACGTGGAAAAAACTATAGCAGAAAACGATTGTATCACAACCTCAATTAGGACGACTATGGAGTCAATGTACATGCATTGAACATAGATCCAAAAGAATTGGAGAAAAGGAAAACCTCATTTTTAAAGACATTATTACAAACAGAAAGCCAAATTAGTCAGTTGTCGTCAGCAACCGTGGAGCAATCCTTTTCAAATTTGTGGTTTTCTGAGAGAAGGAAACGTTTGACTGCATCTTCATTTGGAAAAAGTTGTGAAATGAGAAGCACAACAAATCCAAAAAAAAATCATCAAAGTAATGCTACATTCAAAATTTACTGGCAACACTTACACCAATTATGGAAAAGACCAACTCTCTGGGATAATAAATAATTTATTTGACGTTCCCCCAGTACAAAAATCGTATATAATCTTTTCTTTAGAACAATTTCTTATGAAATCACTTCAATTAATTTAAACTAACTAGCATCAACAACTTAAGTCTGTAAACTGAGAAGCAACTTTTAAATAAAATAATGTCACCGTATACTATAGCATATTCAGATATAACCAAGAAACTGACAATATTATATCAAAAAATGACAATAACCCATAACTTTAAAATAGTAACGCTTTATATGTCTGGTGTGAAATTTAGTAAGCAATTCAAAACGTAAACGATATACAGTTGACTTTTAGACAAAAATGTGTCATGTAAGTTTAATCCAGTTCTGCACATCCAACTGTAATTGAGAAAACCCAAATATGTCTGTATTAGGTCCTTTTCTTATAAACAACACTACCAAAAATTGCGGCCATCTAATACATCGTTCTCAATAAATATAGTTTTTTTAATAACATTGAATTGTCAGAAAAACTGCAATAGTCGAAAACTTTAGATTTTAGGCATATACTGTCTTATTACTTTTTATCTAACAATTATACGGAGAATACAAAAAAGGGAGGACAGGACAATAGGTTCTATTTAAAAAACTGTAACTATGGTCAGTAACCAACTTATGAAACATTCTGTATAATACATAATAAATATAAAAGGCGCTTCCAATACCAAAAAATTGCTATTATAGCAAATAAAACTGCTTTGAAGTATCATTATTCATAAAGGCACAATCCTCTTTATCCAAGGAAATAACTCACTCTGTATATATCTATCAAATGAATGAATAAATTGCTACCAATAAATAATTTTAAAACTGAATTGTGCCATGTATGGATAAAGAGGGTCTTGTATAATGTTGGTGACTTTTTTAAAATTACATATCTTTTAATGTGTATAGGTATATGTATTTGTATTTCATTTTAATTTAACTCCTAAAATGAGTTTATTTGAGATGTACTGTAATAAAAAGGTAAATGTTATTATTATTAATTGAAAATACATATTTTTTTAATAATTATATATTGCATAACAAAATCCAGAAATCCTCTTTTTATTGTACTTTTTGAATGCTTAATAGTTTTTTTTACATATTTATTTTTTTGTCTGATACCGACAGGGTAATTATCATATCCATATAAACAAAAACACTCATAGAGACATGTTTGCAAATACCACCCGACTTCAAAATATCACATTTAATAAAATATTAAAAAGTATAAACATAGCAGTAAACACATGTACCAGCTGCATTATGGACTAGCTTTATTGGCGTCAATAAAATCTGTTTTATTTGGTTGTGAATCTACGTTATTTGTACCTTCCAGTATGTAAAGAAAAATATCCTCAAAAACTAAAATTTCTGTTTCATTTAAAAAAGTAGAATCGCCTTAAGGTGCCCCAAGTATCTATTTTATATGTGGTAATTTTTAAATTTCATCTACTTTTATTAGTGGTCATAAAGATTTATGAAAACACTCAATTTATTTTGACCCCCCTCTCACGTTTCTGCTCTTCTTTTTCTCCTTCCCGGATGGATTAGTATTTGTCATCTCTGGTAGCCTCGAGAAAGACGATACGAACACTTTGCAATTAGGCACGGTCGTAACAGTAATTTTACTTTGTATAAAACGAAATCATAACAAATGAATCACGACGAAACATAAGAAGCTTATAATATAAACGTCACAATAATGAAAAATATTTCATTAAAAAAGACGGGAAAGAAACGAAAGGAGAAAAAATAAAAGGGAAAAATCCAGGAGAGTGGCGTACGAGCGAAACGGATGAGATTACAATGAATCTTTGTCAAAACGGAGTAATAGTGGATTACACGGTACCTACAGGACGAATTTGTTTAGTGAAAGAAAAAATTAAAACAGATTAATCACTGACAAAATTTAAATCCATAAGTTTCAACTGCTTGCGTCGTCCGATATTAAATGTGCCAGCCGAGAAGAAACGGAACGAAAAGATGAAAAAAGAAACGAGAGAGAAAAGAAAAGAAAAGAAAACTGGATTGGACAGAACGAACTTAAACAGGAAGAAAATTCCTTGCCAAGCACGTTTTTTTGTATACGCACAGGAAAAAAATAAATACATATAATTTTATGAAATGTTTAGGTCTCTCTGCTTTTCATTTTTGGTGCTCTCTCGCTAATGGAATTCTATCTTTTTATATAATTTCATGAATATATGTAAATGTTTTAAGAAGATTAAGGCGGATATCTATTTATCTTTCCGGAGGACTGTCAAACTTGTATGGAAATATTTTTGAAAAGATTTATATTTTTACTTTAATCTTTATCCGTCATTATGCAGGATAATATGCTTCAGAAATTTGTCCCAATAATGTTTTTAATTCTTGTACGGTTTTGGTTGGGATTATTATTAGGTAATATATGGATTTCTTTTGTTTTTACCTATATATTTCCGCATAAGTTCAATATCGGGATGGTTTTATATTAATAGTAAGAGTTATTAACTGAACATGTTAGTGTGCTAATAAATCATAAAATAGAATATATATATATGATGAATTATTATGCAATTACCCAAGCACAGATAAGATCAAACGGCTCAGTCAAGGCAATATTTTTATCCGCGTTTTGTATCACCTGAAGGCGAATATAGATGGCGCTGACATCAAAAAATTACAGTTTTCAATAATAGTATGCAAATAGCTGGCGATTCAAAATGTATTTGTTAGCGGGAAATCCAAAATGAAGTTTGTTACAAATTAGGGTTTAATACATGATCACAACACTGTAATCAAATTGCGTACTATTTACTAGTTCCCGCAGTAATAAGTAATCATAGCTAAGGAAAACAGTATACAGTACAATATTCAATTACAATGCTGTAACCACACAATAACGTTTTAAAGAAAAGAATTACATAAATAATTACACTTTAATATTGTCATCTAGAAACGGTACAAAATACATTTATGATTATTAATAAGTAACATCTAACACATATTGGTGATCCAATGGGGATATGCTGTGGTATTTTCTGCACAAATAAATAAATAGATAAATAAAGAAATCAAACAAATAAAAAGTCAACAAAAATAAAATACCAGCACATTTATTTTAAATAAATATAAATTTACATATTTGATATAAATTATAATTTAATATTTCAACAAATAAATACAGAATAATCCACTAATTTATATAAATATATATATAATTCAGAGCATCCCATAACAGTGGGTACCTATTCAAACTGATGAATATGCAATAGAATACACATCAATGCAATGTGGGTTGCATACCCGTAAAAATGAAAGCACTAGCAATTAAAAATAAAATGGTATTGAATATTATATAAAACAATGTTAAATAAATTAAAGCACAAAATTGTGTTAAATATCATACAAAACATGATGCTTAAATACTGACCTCAGTCTAAAAAAGGATATGTAATGATTTAAACATTATTATTAGTAATTAATAGAAAGCAGGTCATTCGGTAATGCATTCTTTGGCAGTAATAATAATCGATGAATAGAAGCCTGCGTTCAACATATTGCGTTAATAATAAACACTAGGGCAAGAACAAAGGTCTCTATACATAAATAAATATATTCCACTCATTTCTGTTTCACTATTAAAAATAAAACATCATGTAGGATAAGAAAATTTCACTGATATCTCCAGGAAAAAGATATTATTGTATGCACATCTAAATATGCGATTGGTATACAATTTCCTATATAAAAATGCTTCAAGAGATTCCAAGCTAAAAATAAATAAAACATTAGTCAGTATATAATATAGTACAGCTTAAGAATACCTACAGATCGATGAAATCAATCGATGTCCATTGGATATGCAAGTATAGAATATGTAAACAACAACAACGGTAACATGGCGGAAGGAAGGTCACATGACCACGTGACATCGATAGTTACCATAACAAACACGGAGGGCGCAGTAGAAGAAAATTTAAACTGAACAAAAATAATTTGAAACAAAATAAAGCGTTTGTCAATTGTTGAATGGTATATAAATGCGTGCATCTGCAAAATAGAGGAAGTCCATCGGAAGATCTCCAATATTCAAGAAGAAAAGAAAAGTTAAACCAGTGCTCCAAGTGTTGTAAGGAAGTCCATCGGAAGATCTCCAATATTCAAGAAGAAAAGAAAAGTTAAACCAGTGCTCCAAGTGTTGTAAAGAAATAAATAAAAATAAAAATCTAAAAAGGCATAAACGCCTTTAAGATTTAGACGTTGCAAAAACAAAAGTGTGATACGCTTCACAGACGATAAGTGCGCGCTATATACAGTAAAAGCGCGGGATATTATTATTCGACTGTACAAAGCCCGCCATAATAAAATTTCCGGAAGGATGGAAGGCCCGGATTATTCGAAATGATATACAATCAAGAAAAGTAAGTACAAGCACTATTAAATAAAACTCCATCTTGCAATCCTATAAATAAATAAATAAAGGAATCTTCATGTGTGTGATATAATTTTACCCGGATAGCAACAATCTTTAGAATATTATTTAAATATCTAATAAATCCTTCTTTGAGTAAGCCTTAGGTTGACGTGCGAATCTGAAGTTAAGGCGATTCAACGGAGTATCAATAATTTTACCCGGATAGCAACAAATCTTTAGAATATTATTTAAATATCTAATAAATCCTTCTTTGAGTAAGCCTTAGATTGACGTGCGAATCTCAAGTTAAGGCGATTCAACGGAGTATCAATAATTTTACCCGGATAGCAACAAATTTTAGAATATTATTTAAATATTTAATAAATCCTTCTTTGAGTAAGCCTTGGGTTGACGTGCGAATCTCAAGTTAGGGCGACTCAACGAGGCATTAACGCTCTCATTTGAATAACCATAATTTTGAAATATTATGGGAAACATCTAATAAGTTCTTCATTGTTTAAATCTCGATCTTGACGTGAGAATCTCAGGCCGAGATGATCCAATGGGGATACATCGGTAAAAAGTAAAGAAAGTGAATTTAGTAATTTCCTTGATCTGTAAGCATACATGAAGAATTAATTCAGTAATTTTTACAATTTTTCTTAAGGAACAAAGGATTTGCAAGGTGCTTGTACTATTGATGAAAAGAGAACACATAAAATAAAAATAAAGTATTGTATTGTATGATAATAAAATATTATTCTCCATGTTTTTTGTAAATTTATATTGTAAATAAAAATAAGTTGTGCTGACATTCACTATTTACTTATTTATACCCATCCCAAAGGAGAACATAAGGAAAGTAAACATCACTATCACAGCTAGAACTCACAATAAGCAAAAAGCTGCGACACATTCCCCGTTATAGAAAACAAAGAAATTCACCTTTAGACCCTGAGATTATTAAAGAATATCAATTTATTAATTTAACTATTGGTTATCAACCATAGTAGAGAAGGTCACAGCAATATGTTTTAGTTAAATTACCAGTACAAAAATAAATTAACGAACAATAGCATAATCTACCAAAATTAGTATATTCGACTAACAAACATATTTTTAACAATAAGATAGAATTTCTGTCGAAAAAGCACAAGTGTCTACTCAAAATATTACAAATTAGAAAAGGTACAAAGTAGATTTATGATTATTATTAAATAATTATAACTAATATCCAACATGTATGTTTTAGTTAAATTACCAATATAAAAATAAATTAACGAACAACAGCATAATCTACCAAAAGTAGAATATTCGACTAACAAACATATTTTTAACAATAAGATAGAATGGCTGCCGGAAAGCACAAGTACCTACTCAAAATACTACAAAGTAGGTAATTAAATCTGATAAACACACAATGACTTAAGCCCATGTTTACTACCACCATTTACAAAATCTTGTGTTACTTAAATGATGAACATAAAATAAGGCCACATAAATAAAAATATGAATACATAAGATACCTAACAAATTCAGTAGATGCTTTTCATCAATACATATTTAAAAGAGTGACTATTTGGGCTTAAAAACTAAATAATGTTAATTACATGGCTATAGAAGAAAACAAAAAAATTATACCTGCAATAACTAACACCAAATTCATTAATATATTGTTGTCGTGAAACAAACAAGAGTTCCAATGACATTGGTGCCTTAAATTCCGTGGTTGGCCTCATGGGATTGAGTGTCGGCACTGCATTTCTGTTGAGGCATACAGATTGAGGGTGTGCATAGTAGGTTGTGTCAAAATGAGGCTGCACATTATACTGGCATCTAGCACAGGCTTCATGCTCATTTGCTGTTGCCAAGTTTTGCTCCTAAATAATAAAATATAATAATTACAACTGTTTAATAACAAATATCAATGATAATATAAAGGCACATTTTCATAATAGGAAAATGCGTAGAAAAATCATTACAAAAAACCATAAATGCGTCTGTACCAAGAAATTTGAAGTTTGTATAAACACCGCTATAAACATCGATTGATTACTTTTCAACAATGCATCCATCCTTAAAGTCTAAAAATGCCTTATGTCCACTTAATAAAACTATCATATTACTTACGGTACAAGTATAAACACCACCAACTAAGTACCAGTAATCCAAAAAAAAAATTTTTTTACTGAATTTAAAACACAAATTAAAATTTGTTGCGTGTCTACAAAGTGACGGTGCTATAGTAGCGACATCTCAAGTTATTCGGTTAAAGTCTTGATTCAAATTTACTTATAGGTCTCTGTCTAAAAAACCGTGGCGCCATCTAAAAACGCCTTTTTAACTAGAATTAGTTGGATAAAATCGCCCATTTAACTCATTCTAATCTCTCTACCCAAGTAAGTTGTGCAACTAGTATGATCTTATATTGGGTTCTTCGCCTATAGATGTCAGTATATACTCATTAATCCTAAAGTCCCTAGATAATAAAGTACCGCAATTGGTTTGTCCCATTATAACGGCGCCAAAATGGCGGCGATTTGGTGACTTTTGCGGACTTTAGAGTATCTGGACACGCGGAGTAATCAGCTGATCGCTGTTGACATAATGACATAAAGAGTAAGGTTATTACGTGTGTTGGAACCATGCCCAGTTCTTGTTTGAGTGGATGTCGAAACCGTGGCGAGAACGGATTTCCGAATACTAACATCAAATAATGATGATCGGAGTAAAGCATGGATTGCATTTATCAATCGAGTTGACTTGCCTGAACAAACTTTGTTATGTGAGGTAAGTATCCTATATTTGCTCAATTCTTGCAGAATGTTACCTAATGTGAAGATGTTTTTTTTTGCAATTTTCAGGCACACTTCGAACTTGCCCAATTCGAATTAAACAGGTTGGATAATTGGAAGTTGTTAAAAAAAGTGCAATTCCAACTATTGCAATAGCTGACTTTCCACGAAATCAAACGAAAACTATTAGCTAAGATGCCTTTTGTCCTGTTCCAATTGTTAATCATATCTAATTGCAAATGTTGCAGACCCGATTGCTAATGCGACAACTTCTCCAATTGATACCAATCAGGATCAAAAACATTTAGAAACAAATTCTGCACTACACTCTGGTTAGTAGAATATTAAACATCATAATAATTAATACTACAGACACTGTTCATGCATCACATGCAAGTAGTTATTTAGTAATTCGTATTTGCTGCTGAAATTTATCCAGTAAAAAATGATGATAAAATTATTAAACTCCTATATTATTTCAGGTACATCATCGAACAACTATATTGAGCAAAATGAAAATGATCAGTTGAAATGTCTACAAAATAAATTAAAAGCAGCTAAAGTACAAATTTTAGCTATGAATAAAAACAAATTAGCAACCTCGAGGAAATATAATATTTATATGTATCTACTCTTAGTTTTAGTTCTATATTTTGTTATTTATATGTATTACCTTCTTAATATATATTTTTAGTCTTTTATATTGTACATTCATTCTATACTTGGATTTTCTGTTGAGTAATAAATAATAAAAATCATGCACAGCATATACACTAGCTTGCTGCTTTTCGATTGGTCCTCTTTAGCTAACGACACGATCACAATCACAATTATATTTATCTAAATTTTAATTAGAAAACTCTCGTATTTTGTCAAGAAATCAATAAGAATACATTTTTGACATATTGTTTGACAACTATTGTATTTTTGTAAAGTTAAAAAAAAACTGACAGATTTTTAAATTTGCCGCTTCTTTGGCGCCAAAATGGAGGTAATTGCGGTACTTTATATATCTAGGGACTTTAATTAATCCTAGAGTACCTTTATAATGAAAGTGACACGAGATAGGAAATCAATAGATACCAAATCGACCATTATGTGTGTAACCTGTGGTACATGGTAAAATAACAAATAATTCAGTATTATTAAATATGGATTGATATAATAACCTATAACTTGCGTATTAAATGGATATGTATTTAAAAAAAAAAACCTGATAAAACGGATAAAAATGTAACAACCATTTTCCGCTGCAGCTCCGCTCTTCTCGGAAAAAGAATGACTGCGACCCTTTTTTTAAAGCGATTTGGTAAGAAAGTCTCTTAATATCATAAAATCACCTATCCATTTCTAGAAAATAGGAAACCAAATTGTCTTCCATTTCCATGGTACTGATTTTCTTCCACTGGAATTTGCAACTAATTGCTCTGAAATTTTGCCATTTTAAATGACATAGTCATCCAATGTTGATTTTGAAACACCAAATGATTTTGATGTTCTCAAATACCACATTTCCTTGCCGCTGACTGCACGAATGGCAAGTTTCATTTAATCATGATCCCACAGCTTAATGATTTTTCTCGTTCCTTAGCATGTTGTACTTAATATTTCCATATCTGATTCCAATTGGTCAATGAACTTAGCAACATTCTCCAAGGTAAAACCTTTTATTCTAGCTTTTGAGATACCTTGTGATTTACTGAGTTTTAAATTTCGTCGTTTATAAAACCCTTTCAGGTATTTTTTTCCCTGCAGCTCCGCCCTCCTTGGAAAAAGAATTACTGCGACCGTTTCTTAAAGCAAATCCGTAAGCAAGACTCTTTAAATCAGAAGTGCCTATTCCAGAAAACTTCTTATCTATTCCTAGACAATAGGAAACCAAATTCTCTTTCATTTCCAAGGAAAGTACTGGTTTTCTTCGACTGGAATTTGCTACTAATTGCTCTGGGGTTTTGCCATTTTATATCACGTAATCTTCCAATGTTGAGTTTGGAACACCAAATGATTTTGACTCTCTAAAATACCACATTTCCTTGCCCCTGACTGCACGAATGGCAAGTTTCACTTGATTATGGTCCCACAGCTTATGCTTTTTGTGTTTCTCAGCATATTGTTTTGAAGGAATTAACTACAATCTCACAAGAGTGCATAACTTTTGTGAGATGAGTGTTGAAGACCATACTCGTTCTGCGCGCCTTCCAACATCTCGAACCGATGAAAACGTTAAAAAAAATCCGCCCAAAAGTCAACGAAAATCGGCGTTTCATAATCGACGAAATTTCAGAAGCGACAGGTGTGAGTTGGAGCTTGTGCCAGCGGCGATTGACTGACGATTTGCAAATGAGACGTGTTTCCGCTAAATTTTTTCCTTCCCTTCTCACACAGAATCAAAAAAATATTCGATTAATTTTAAGCCTGGACTTAAAAAAAGAGATTAAAGGTGATCCAAACTTTTTGACCAAAGTCATTACAGGTGAAGAGAGTTGGTGTTACGGGTATGACCCAAAATCCAAGCTGGCATCAAACCAGTGGAAGACTTCCAACTCTCCCAGACCAAGAAAAGCAAGATGGAATGTGAAGACGATGATTATTGTCTTTTTTAATATTCGTGGAATTGTGCAGCGGGAGTTTGTTCCCTCTGATCAGACTGTTAACCAGCACTTTTATTTGGAAGTTGTAAGACGTCTGCGAGAGGGTGTGCAGAGGAAACACCCGGAACTTTGGCGATCAGGTGACTGGTTCCTTCATCACGACAACGCCCCCATACTCACGGCCTTATGAGTGACCCACTATTTGGCCTCTCAGGGATGGCCTGTCGCTCCCCACCCTTCGTATTTGCCAGACCTAGTCCCGTGCGACTTTTTTCTTTTTCCGAGAATGAAGAAAAATCTAAAAGGGAAGCGTTTTGATGATGTGAATGCTGTACAAACAGCTTCGCAAAGGGCACTGGACGGTATCAAAGATGAGAAGTTCCAGAGATGGTTCAAACAGTGGGAAAAAAGACTTGACAGAAGCATAGCATCTACTGGAGAGTACTTTGAAGGATACTTAAGAAATTTTGTAAAAGAGTTAATAAATAATGTTGTTATAAAAAAAATCCGTTTTTTCTGTGTCCCACCTCGTATAATGGAAAACTGTATTCGTCAAGTCCGAGTATATAAAAACTATCACAAAAGAGCTTCAAACAAATAAGAATTTTTAATTTCCCCAAGCAGAGCTTAAAAAAATTAACACAAAAGTAAAAATATTCCACGCAAACTCCATGCACGAGACTATTTAAAAGAATATCAGCCCATAAAAATGTAAATTGCGGTCGTATAGTGCAGAGGAAATATTGAATAAAACGAGAACTCCAATGTGTAGGTACTAACCTAACATTTCCGTGGAGGTCACAGGTTATGGACAGTTGTTAAATAAAATTTCATCGGCTCGAGGCGAGATGCCCACTCTCTGCTGCGTTAATAAATTTATCCGTGGAATTAATTTACGATCGCCTAATAATGAACGGCCGAGAGAAACAAATATCCACGGAGATATGAATGAATAAATTAAAGTGAGGTGGATGCTGGAGAATTGAAAAAAAAACGGAACGGCATCTACCGGCCGCCCGCTGAACATCCAAATTAATTCACGACACCGGCACCGTTTAAAGAAAAAAATTAAAATGAAAATGACGAAATAAAAGAAATATCGAGGATATCGGCAACGACTTGCAAATTGTTATGCATCGGATTCTGAGAGGATTATTTATGGTATTTCGTTAATTAGTGCAACAGTGTTTGCTTTTCGAATTGAATTTTGCGTTGATGGATTGACCCAGTCAATTTCGAACTTCGGTACAAATGACTTGTTTTATGAAAACATAATAATACTTTTTCCGTAACGTTTCGAATGCATTTTTAAGATTTTTGATGCGTCATAGGTAGGGATTGGTAGTCAGGGGTACATGACGTTTGTCCCCAGGACGCATCGGGGACATAATAAATTCCGATTTGATGTTTTTCACACGCAAACCAAAATTCATATAGAAAAGCAAGCACTTACCACGTAAAAGCAAATACAACTTCTCTAGAAGCAGTATTACAGGGTTTATAAGACAGATCACAATTCCTGACTGATAGGGTTTATACAAAAACCGACTTTTTGAAAAACCGGTTTTCGAATTCCAGATTTCCAAAAAACCGGTTTTAGCCGGGTTTCGAATTTTTGTCAAAGAAATAGAATAGGGAAAAATATTTTGTTTAATTTATATGAAATAACACAAAAACGAAATCAATATCAAAGTCAAAATATAAAAAAAATATTAAGGATTTACACAATACTTCCACAAAATAATATCTATATTTATTTCACTAATAAATATTTTCAAATATCACTAATATAATAATTTCTCCTAAGAAAATAGGATTTTAAAAAACATAAAATATCCACTGAATGGTGGCTAAGTTTTGTCTTATTTTGGACACAATATTGCCTCAAATTGAAAATACTTGTTGAATAACTATTGAGCTTGGTTTTATAGTTTTCAGGGCATCAAATAACAAATCTAAGTTTTTGGTTCTTTTATTCGTTGCCTCAAATAATAAAAATTCAGCTTTCAGTGTCTTTTGATTTGTAAGTTTTTCTTCAGGGTCTTCAAGAAACTTATGAATTGATTTTTCCATGGCTTCCTTTAAAAAAGCATTACTCTGATGAGTAGTTTCTTCGATTTGCTTTTCACCAGAATCGGTTTTTGAAGCTAAAGAAAGTACACTAGATTTCTTTGCTGAACTGGTAATGTTTTGTGGATTTTGCAAATACAGCAAAAGAGTTGCTAATGCTACTTGTCTTCTTTCTTGAATTCGTTCTTCTAAAGCATATAATAATTTCAAACTTATTTCAGTGTTTAATTTTTTTAGTTCATTGTTGCTAATTAGTTGCTATAATAAATTTGTTTAATGTAATAAATGGTTAAATGATTTGTTAAATAAATATTTTCCAATCAGCAACGGTACTGGATGCGAGAACAGAGTAATTAGCCCAGTAGCACAGTCTGCATCCAGTATCTCAGGGTCGTTTAATATTTACTATTGCAATAGAACCTTTATGATTAATAATTGAAACATGTTCTACCATTCTCAAAGAACTTCTTTGAGAATGGTAGAACATACCGAAACAATATTGTTAGAGATATTCTAATTAAGTGAAACGAAATCAAGTGTTTTTTTTTTTAATTTTATCTCCCCTAAAATGTTTAATAAATGTGTCCAACAAGAACGAAATTGTTGCAGCTGGATCATCTTTTATGCGCTCTTTTCTAGTATCTGGATAGTCAAATCTCAATGCGCTAAGTAAAAAGGCAAACATAAACTTACTCATTATTTCACGGAATATGTCTCTTCCTGCACCATCGGTCGCAAATATAGCATCAATATTTTCATGGTTTGATGTGAATCCTGCTGAATAAAATAGTAGTCCTATAAAGGCTTTCAGTTCTGTAAAATCAAGATATCGCAATTCGCTCCTTGAAGTTTTTGAGTATTTCTGTTTCTGCCTACTAATTCTTACATTAGTTTAGTGCAAAATCTCTTGTAATATTTGGTCATCAATTAGAAGTTTCCTTACTTCTTCCGGAGTTAATTCTTGGGTATGATGCAAATGTCCTTTTAGACCAGGCAACTGTACAAATATGTTGGAAATTTAGCTTTCTTCTTCGACGGATTGCTTAAATAGAATTTAATTGAATACGTTTCTATTTGTCTATTATACACAAGATTTAAATTTGAAATTTATTTTCGGTAGATAGAATGTCAACCGCTAGATCGAGCGCCGCCGCCGGTACTAATCAGTCTTGTTCAGGACACCACTACATCCAGTAAAGCTCAGCGCCTGCTACGCTATAACTCCCTGAACACACGGATTTATTCTAAATTCGTTCTACTCTCAACGTGACGTCACTTGGCGAACATCTAGTTTACGTTCGGTAATCACCATATCTTGAGAGTTTCTTTATGCCATGAAGAATAGCTTGTTACGTATACAATTACTGTGCGCAATTTTCAACTACGGCATTCATTTAAGTCCAGTCCTGCAATGTACCACTGAATGCCGATCCCTAGTCCTGACAAATTTCTTTCCGGCAAGTCCAAAACTACATTTATGTACTCACAGTCGTCATCATATTATTATCTACATATTATGCATGCATTTTTGATGGTTTCGATATTGAATTTAATTTAATATATGAGGATTACAATAATGAATTCATACAAGAAAAGCAGTCACGGGACGCTAAGCATTTCATTCGAAAAATTACATTTCACAATAGCTTTTAATAAAAGTTGTTATTCAAAATATTATCATAATCTGGGATTACCCGATTTTAATTCCGACGTATCTCATGCGACGTTTTCGAAATTTAGATTCCAGGAAGATATCTTAAGTATATGCAAGGCGCGATGTTATTTTTATTGCCAGCACGGGCTTGTATTTATGTGAATGGGTACTTTTGGGATCATTTTCGAAATCATTTCTATATTTTCGCGGGAGAAGATTTCTATTCATGTAAATATTTTCAAGTCCATTTACTTTCATCATATTCGTATACATATATATATGGCGTGTATTTCGTCTCGGTATACGTATGTGATAAAATATATTCCGTTCTATGTAACCATTTTCTCCACGCGAATGGATATTTTTAAATTGAATTTTGAATATATTTCTGATATTTGCGGTTAAAGCTATATAAATGAAAATGTTGTGGAACAAAGATTTGTTATGCTAGAATCTTTTGTTTGATATGTTATAAGTATAATTTTATTATAAAAAAAAAAAAATTTACATTCAATCAGCTTTAATGCTATTATTTTGTTGAAACTAGATCTTAATTGAACGAAGTGAAACTGTATCGTAGTGATACGGCTATTTGATAAATATGAAAAATTGAGTGCGACATGTAGAAAATTATTTAGAGCAGGGCTGTTCAACGAGGGCAGCTGTAAATGAAATTGTGGTTGTAGGGGCCCCATCATAAAGTACTTCGTATATAACTTTATCAGTGATTTGTAATGGATATAAAAACGTATTTGTTTGTACGTTTATTTTTAAATCTTTAAAGAAATATATAGTGGGAAGTTTGGGGATGTTTGTTTTTCAATAATTTCAATATTAACGTTAATGTTTGTTGCTGCCGAACGAAGTAACTTATCAGGCAGGAGATACCTATATTTTGACTTTATAAATTCCGTGTTGGAAAAGCTGCTTTCGCAAAGATACATGCTTTCCAGCATTGAGCCTGCCACAATCCACAATAGATTTTTGACGAATACAGTAATCCCTCTATTTACGCGGGTAATTGTTTCCATGAAAATAGCGCGTAAATGGAAATCGCGTAAATGGAACTTGTGTGAATGCGAATGAACCTGAATGTTTAAATACACACATACCTAACTTTTAGGAAGATAGGGTGTTATTGGTAATAAAAACTTTACTTTACATAAAACTATTATTTATTCTGATGAAAATATACATATTAAGAACTGCAACCCTTCTCTTGGTTTATTTTCAGTCTTCCTCGCTATAGCGTAGTAGAATATTTATCTATAGATAAATATTCTACTGTGTCCGTCGTACCTATTTGTGCGCCAGTGGCACAAGATGATGTTGATGGCATTAAAAATTTGTCGATAGTCTGCTGTTTGCTAGCCTGCTGTCTTTCTTTTATAATAAGGTCGTACGGTGCAATCTGTGCTTGTAAACCTCTACGTATGAAACCACTTCTTTCAATATCAGGATCTATTTTAGAAATAAAATCAATAGCCGTTTGAATCATCGCTATGTATTCCTTGATGTTTGGGGTGGTGAATAAGTAAGTTGATTCTTTTACATCATCTCTTAAATCATCCTCTACATCTTGCTCTCTGTCTTTATATTCTTCATTTAGTACAATAAGATCATTAGTTTCTAACTCAACATCGTGTGATTCTATGTATTCTTCTATATCAGATAAATTTAAATCATTAAAACCTTCCTCTTCCAACTGTCGGCCTACTGCTATTGTTTCAGCAACATCCTCGTTAGCAGCTTCGACTAAACTGACACTGTCTGTGCGAATACAATCTGGCCAAAGATTCTTCCAAACAGCATTCATGGTTGTGTCTTTTACATCTTTCCAACCTTTGTTAATATTTTCCAATGCGTCGGCGATGTTATAATTACGCCAAAAGTCGCGTAATGTGAGTTGTTTATTTTCTTCCAACATATCAAACATTTGTTTGAAGGTGTGCTTTAAATAATGCTTCTTAAAACAAGCTATTACGCCCTGATCCATAGGTTGGATTAGGGATGTAGTGTTGGGCGGCATGAACATTACCTTCACATTTGGGTTAAGTCTCTTAAGGGTTTCGGAATGACTAGGTGCATTATCTACTAGTAAGAGGATTTTGAAGGGAATTTTATTAACACGACAATATTCCTCAACCTCAGGACAAAAGATATTGGAAAACCAATCTTCAAACAAAGCTGCAGTCATCCATGATTTTTTATTCGATTTCCAATGAACTGGAAGACGAGATTTATCAATGTTTTTCAAAACACGTGGGTTAGCAGAGTGATAAATTAAAAGTGGTTTGCACTTGCAGCAACCACTAGCATTTCCACAAAAAAGCAATGTTAATCTATCTTTGAAACATTTAAATCCGGGGGTTGTTTTTTCTTCTTTAGAAATAAACGTGCGACTTGGTAGCCGCTTCCAAAATAGCCCGGTTTCGTCAGCGTTAAACACTTGCTGAGCACTATAACCGTTATCTTCCAGATGAATCCTCAAGCTCCTTACAAACTCTGTTGCGGCACCTACATCAGCACTAGCAGCTGCTCCCATAAATTTAATGTTGTGGAAATTGTAACGTTTTTTAAAT
This sequence comes from Amphimallon solstitiale, assembly GCA_963170755.1. Taxonomy (NCBI): domain Eukaryota; kingdom Metazoa; phylum Arthropoda; class Insecta; order Coleoptera; family Scarabaeidae; genus Amphimallon; species Amphimallon solstitiale. The sequence goes on from OY720678.1 coordinate 145,972,782, forward strand.
TTATCAAACCAACCTTTGCTAGCAACGAACGATGACGACTTTCCTTTGATTCCCTCTTTATCCTTTCCTATCTCGCTTTTTTCTTTTAGTTGATTAAAAATTGATAAAGCTTTACTTTGAATAATTCGTGTATCCATACCAATATGTTTTTTATTATTATCTTCTATCCACTGAACTAATAGCTTCTCCATTTTCACCATAACAGAATCTCTAGTATATTTTACTACCTTGGAACTTGTTGGTATGGCTTCTCTTACTGCTAGTTTAATTGAATTAGTATTGCTCTTAATTGTTCGAATCGTAGACTCATTTAAATTATGCAAGCGAGCAACTTCATTAATTTTCGAACCTTTCTCCAACATTTCAATAATTTTTAACTTAGTTTCTAAGTTCAGTTTACGCCTTGTTTTCTTTTTTGTAATTTTACTTAATGTAGCACTTGTTGACGCCATTATTCACTATCGATGTTTAACACCAAAGCACACAACTGTAACTAACAATAGCAGGTTGTATTGTAGTGTTTATAAGTAACAACGTAAAATTACAGGGAAAGTCCCGAAATATTCGTGCACAAACTACGCGCGGAATCATCACAAACCGCCATCTGGCGTGCAATAGAACATTTAAATTAAATTAAAATTAAGAAATTTTCAACCGCGTTAAAGTGAATTCGCGTAAATGGAGAGCGTAAATGGAGGGATTACTGTATCTAGAAATGGTCTTCTGGATATTCGTCAAAAACTTTACTAACTTAACCAACTAAATTTACAGCAATTAAAGAAATGAGAATTCCTTTCAACAGTTAAGGACAAACAAACAATATATAAATTCGAAACCAAAGAAATAGGGATTTAAAATATATTTTCACTATGTCAATTTTCAGTGTCGCACCCTATGGCTTATTGGTATGGGTAGAAACAAATAGAGTTTCGTGTTATAAAGGCGTGCTATACGTACCTTGTGCACAGATAAAAAGGTTTTTTTATTTCAAAGAAATATATTTTGTTAACAAAATTTATTTGAAAGAAAATAATTATTCTTAAGTTAAAAGAATTTAGTTTTGAATGGCGTATATGTGTTTTTTCATTCAAAAATGAAATATTTTTGTGAACTTCTTTTTTACTTAAAAGAATATTTGTTTGACAACCGACATGACTGGTTCAAACCAGATTAAACCCCTCCAATTTTCCTTAGTAGCACGCGTGGTAGCAAGGGACTGCGACGATACGCTTGCATTTGTGTCGGCCATTAGTGTTGTGTTAGTTTACCGTACATGTGAGGAGTATAGTTTATTTCAAAGGTACGTTATATTTTATAAATTTACTTTAACAAATTCTATTGACACAGTCTTTAGCTACCAAACATCAGTTGTTGTTATCTTACAGATTGCACAGCGCCAGAGGGTTTGTAGAATCCGTAGAAAAGGGTATGGACGTATGTATTCCTGTGTGTAATCTGAATAATTATTTTAGAATGAAATCTCTGTTACCCTCTTCTATTGAGAGTGAAGTAGCTTTAATAAAGTCAATGAAAATAAACAATATTAAGTATAAACCAAATTTCTTTATTAAATATGGTGAATATGATAATCTTGAAACATTTCAAAAAATTATTGATATAATATCAGACTTTCAAGACAGCATTTATTTGAGATGTCAGTTATTCGAAACCCTCTATTTTGACAGACATTTTCTTGCTTACAGCATTAAAGATACTGATAATTACGTGGTACATGACATTAGCAAACTAGATTTTTTTATACCTACTGTTACTGTTACAAAAAATAATGAGATTTTTCTTGTAAATTAATACGTTAATGTATAGTTTAGTTTCATTTCAAAAATTCATTTTTCCATTTCTGTATCACTTATACACATTATAAAAATAAAATTAAAGTTATTGTATTATTAGCGTTCTTCAATAAAATAGAAATATAGTATAAATTTGTTTTATTTAATAGTAGCATAATCCCATCCAAAACAATTGCAGCACGTGGGATAAAGGGAGAAGAGACAGATGACCATAGAGAAGGTACAATGACTATAATTGTATTGGTAGAGATATTTATTTATATGTATGTTATCTCAGTCACACACATAATAGTAATAAAGCAATGAGCATTTAATGATAGCTATTAAGACACGAGTAAGAAAATTACAATACGAGGCGAAGCCGAGTATTGTAATGAATACGAGAGTCTTAATAGCCATTAAATGCGAGTTGCATACACTATTTTTTCTACGACCCCATAATAAAACATTATTTTTTTAACATTCTATATCATAAATTGAGGTTAAAATTTTACATGCGCCTTTGCGAGTTTAGCTGGTAATAAATTGTTGGTGGTCACTAAGGCTTATTCCATAATTTCTGGTGGACTCAAATTTTACATTTGACTGTCATTATCCCTCATTTTTACCGTTTATATTTTCAAAAAAGCACAAATTTTAAGTACTTACTTGTAAATTGCAGAGAACTGTCACATTTATTTAATTTGTATATCTGTCAGATATGCAGTCGCCATATTGAATATTGTTTGAATATTCGAATGTCGCATATTTATTGGATATAAACTTGTATCGTAGTGAAAAATCTCTATTCCTATTGGATATAAACTTGTAACATAATGAAAATCTGTATCGTAATGGACATCGTTAAAGTACAGGCTCGGCATATCTAATAATACAATTAAAGTATGGGAGTAGAAAAATAAATAGATATAACAGCTATTAGTAAAATTACAATCGTTATAATTTTATTAATAGGTCATATATTTATTTATTTATGTGGATGACTGAGATAACATACCACGCGATCATTTAAATTCTAAATTATAGCAGGCGGGATTTTTTTTATTAGGTTGTCCAGAATGTCAATTATTGATTAATTAACATTTTGAAACGTCACTTTGACAATTCAAATTGTAAATTAGTACTTATATACCAACTTAATTTAAATTTCACAGCCTGCTCTAATTTAGAATTTAAATGATCGCGCGGTACATATAAATAGATATAGCGACTAGTACAATTATAGTGATTCTACCTTTTGTATGGTCATCTGTCTTTTTTGACTTTCCCCAAACTTCGTTCAAACAAAGCATCCTTTCATGCAAAGAAATTATTTGTTGGCTCAAAGTACCAGGCAGGAGTGTTAATAAAATGAAAATTTCACAGAAAATTACGTTTTTATCAGTCAATATAAATTAAGTATTACATGAAAATTATATTTCTTTAATTGAACAAAATGAAAGAAAACCAAAAAATTAAACTTTGTCTCTAAAAAATATATATTCTTTAGTTAAATATACGTTATTTTCACACAAAAAAATTTTTTTTAGGACGAGGTGTATGAATGCATTGTATTAATAAAATGCAAATTTCTTCCAAAATAATGTTTTTTTTTAAGATAATGCGAAACAGGTATTGGATGGAAATTATGTTTCTTTAAGTGAACAAAGTCGTAGGAAATGTAAAAAAATGAGGTGTGGCCACCACACGACTTTCTTATATGTATGAAAGTGTTACTTCCGGTCCGAATTTTGAAATTTCATTTATACAAAAAATATTCCAAATCCAACTCTAAATACTTTTGTACTCTTCATAAATATATATAGAATGCATAATTTACGACATATTTGCAAAAAATCGCTATTCGATAAGAGTAAAAGTGGTACTTCCGGTCTGAATTTTGAAATTTTTTTTATACAAAAGATATTTAAAAGTATGTTCTAAATACTTTTATACTCGTAATGTACCTGCCTAGAAAGCATGACTTACGAGATATTCGCAAAAAAAGACCTACTTCCGGTAGGAATTTCGAAAAACTTTATTAAAACAATTTTTCTCAAATTTAATTTTCAGTACATTTGAATTCTTTACAAATTTGCTTAAACTTAGTAATTGACGAAATATTTGCAAAATTCGATTTTTTCACTGCAGTAAACTACTACTTCCGGTCTACCGATTTTGCTCAAAATCTAATCCGTTCTCAAGAGGGAGATTATATTCGTAAATACAAAATTTGGAATTGATATCTACAGCGGTTTGACCGCTATCATGGTCACATACAGACAGACACACACACACACACACAGACACACAGACATTTTTTAAAAACCACTTTTTTGGTATCAGGGGACCTCAAAACGTGGACATCTGCAAAAATCTCGAGGTCGAAAATTTTCATCATCACAATACTTCCTTATACTACGTATAAGAAAGTAAAAGGTTAAATTTTGACTCAATGAAATACATGTCCTTCAGGTAAAAACATATTTTGTTAAATTAAACAAATTAAATTTAAAGATATAAACTTTTTCGCTGAAAAAAATATTTATTTGCTCATATACAAAAATAACATTTCTTTGGCTGAATGCATATTTCTTTAACTGAAGAAATCTTTTTTATCTGTGTACGGACTACACACTTGTGGGTGCCCATATTTTATGTGGCGTAAAATTCGTACATACAGAATAAGCTTAAATAAATTTTAAGTCGTAATAGGAATCTACCCTGTGGTGACCCACCATCGACTGAAACAAACTCACCAATCAGTGGAATACTGGGGCCCAAAACTCTATAATAAGCTGCTTGATGACGTCAAGACCTTGTCGTCTGAGAGTTTTGCAAGAGCTGTTAAAGAACTTCTGCTTGAAAATGTGTTTTATAGTGTAGATAAATTTCTGTCATTCAAATTTGACTAATTGTTGTTCTCATATAACATGTTTTTTAAATTTATATGTTTCAAGAATTGCATTGATTCTTTCTCAAGTTAATTTCTTAGTGCCCAGGTATGCTGCTAGATCAGCTGATACATTCTACGCACCCACAGCTCGTACAAATGTTTTATTGAAATCCCCTCTATATCATATGTGTACAAATGCTAACCGTTTGTGTTCTGATCCCCTCTGGAGAGAGTAGTTTCTTTATTTTTTTAATTTGCATTGAGTACAATCTAATTTTAATTATTAATTTTATTTTTGTATGGCATATTTAAGTTTTCTTACTATTACTTTTATTATTGTACCGTATTGTTTGGTAATAAAGATTATTATTATTCTTTTGTTTATATATTGGTTACTTTTTGTACATTGTAGTGTTTTTGCTGATGTATATTTCCTGTTGACGTGTTTTTTCTATTGACTTAAATAAAACAAACAAGCAAACAGATTATTAATTTTATAGTAAATAGTAGTAGATCACTCCCCACTTCTTCCTGTAAAATTTGTAATTATATATAAGGAGGGACCAACTAATGTTAGCTTTAGTATTTCATCCACCTGATGAAGCTGCAGTGTAGCGAAACAATATTGTAGTGGTTAATATAAATAAAATTTTGGATCTCTCAAACAACGTGTTGTTATTTATTTCAAGTAATTGTCTATCGAATTGCAACGGTATATATATATAAATTTGCCTATTCTTGTTCCTAGAAACTTATTAAACACTGGTAAACTATATGACTTTTCAAATATGTTGATATAATTGACATTTTAATTTAATTTAATTTAAATTACAATTACGCTTTTGTTAAATAAAACATTCTATTATATAAGTATATCTTAACAAATGACATCCATATGATAGCAAAACATGTGGTCTCTTAGTTTTCAAACTACAAAATCTATCATATAAAATAAACATTATCAGATTGTAGCGCCATCTATACCTTTCTTAGACTGAGTGAAGTATAGTCTCCTATATTTAATGATCAAGATTTAAATGGAACCTATATCGGTCTGTATTCAATTTTTTGAAAGCTACATACTCTAATTAAATTTAGTACTAAACGTCCGTTTGTCAATTTACGTAGGTAGAAAGAATGACTGATCTCGATGATAAAAGTGGCGGAACCTATCGTTATTACAAAAATCTCCGAATGAGATTAGAAAACATGAACACCTTCTTTATAATACGGTGTCAGACACTTTCCTCTCAAGTGCTGTTCACGACACATAAACTGTCAACGGGCACAATTCACGAGGTACCACACAATTCTCTCTCTGTCTGCTGTGTCCGCGCGATGTTTTTGCATGCGATTCTGTTCGTTCCATGATTGTGCTTGTCCGAACTGTTCAAATACTGTTATTGTTAGGTGAATATATGGGTGGGTGTTTGTGTATTCGCGGACGTCTGCATGTACTCTGTGTGAAAATGGACGAGATTCCGGACGATCGGGTCTTTTGAAATTTCTTTTTGTAATTGTCTTCTTGTTGTTGCCGTTGGTGTTGTCGCAGTTGTCGTTGTCAGGTTGCCAGTTTAGATAAGTCGAGTTTTGAAGTGAGCTAACAACGACCTCAATTACGGGGTAAAACTTCTTTGCTACTATATACAGGCTGTTTCGATTTTAAATACAAAGAGATTATTTTGAACTGTCCTGGGTTGGCAACAAAAAAGTCCCAGTATTATCAAAAACTAGGAAATATTTACTTCCGTGAATTGCCCATGCTAAATTTACATATCAAATGTCAAACCATAATGTATTTAAGTGTCTTGTACTTTCGTATTTTCATTGTTTTATTATCGCTTTTCTATCTATTTTAAGACAATATTCCTCGTATACCATGCCTTTTAGGATACAACAGGATACGTTTATCGTAATTTCGCACTTTCGCAGTGGAATATTGCAAGAGAATCGATTATGGAAATATTCATTGGGATCGTGTTTTCAGCAATTTGTAACGGAAAATGGAAATCTGGAAATAAACTTGGACATATTCACTTGTCATCGCAATAGGTTGATTGAAAGGTTTAAGGAAACGGGTAGTGGTTGTAAATGCAAACTTGAAAAAGTACCAAAAATTTTAACTGAAGATGTTTCGCAGACATTAGGCAGCGAATGGAAGTTAGTCCCACAAAACCTGTACGAGAGCTGTCTGCTCAAACTGGTAAAGAGATCTTATTAACTTAAACGTAATTTGTTATACTGGATTATGTATTTAATTTATAAGTATTCCCTACGGAAGTACTCATAAGGCAGTGAAAACAAACTAACATATGCACCCAGGGTGTCATTTTGAAAACGTACCACCCTCTATATTTCGCCCCCTATAGAAATTCCAAAAATATGCAAAAACACGTCAAACTTATTTTTAAGGGGGACATTTTGTAGGCTGGTTTTCAATTAAATTACATCAACCCTCTAGCGGGGGTGGACATAACCTCTAAAAATTTAAATGGAAATGGGGGTTGAGTGATACCTCGTTTTAAAGGTCGTTTAACCCGCTTTTCAAAAATGCTAATTTCTTGTCCTTTATTTTTCATACTTTTGAAGAAATCAAGTCAAACCATGAACATACAAGTATCAAGTGTTTTGCAATAAAACATTAAAAAACTAATAAAAAGTAACTTATTTTATAAAATTTTCTCGCGAACTGCTAAAAAGAAAAGGCAAGAATTTAGCATTTAAAATTTTATAAAATAAGTTACTTTTTATTAGTTTTTTAATGTTTTATTGCAAAACACTTGATACTTGTATGTTCATGGTTTGACTTGATTTCTTCAAAAGTATTAAAAATACAACAAGACAAGAAATTAGCATTTTTGAAAAGCGGGTTAAACGACCTTTAAAATGAGGTATCACTCAACCCCCATTTCCATTTAAATTGTTAGAGGTTATGTCCACCCCCGCTAGAGGGTTGATGTAATTTAATTGAAAACCAGCCTACTAAATGTCCCCCTTAAAAATAAGTTTGACGTGTTTTTGCATATTTTTGGAATTTCTATAGGGGCCGAAATATAGAGGGTGGTACGTTTTCAAAATGACACCCTGTATAAAGTTTCTGTACTACAACATTGACGGGGCAATCACTTTGAGCAGATATTGAATTATTGCAAGTGGTTTAATGAAATATTACATGAAGAAGACTTGAATTGCACTTTCTTTTCGAATGAAGCTTGGATCCATTTGTCGGAGTAAATCAACTCTCAAAATTACCGTACCTTGTCAACAGAGAATCCACATGTTTTTGTTGAAAATAGTCTCCATCCTATCAAAGTTGGTGTTTGAATTGCAATGTCGAAAAGACGGATTATTGAACCATTTTTTTTTCCATGATGCAATTAATGCAATACGATACTGAGAACAAATATTGGAACCCTTTATTAAGAGCCTTCACGGAGATGAATTAAAACTGGGGTACTTCCAACAAGATGGGGCAACTGCATAACAAACTATTAATTATTTGCAAGGATACTGTGGTGACCGACTGCGAAATCGATGGCCCAGCCAATTCTTCTGATTTAACCCCACTGGACTTTTTTCTCTTTGGCCATCTAAAAAATAAAGTTTTTCAAGACAGACTGCATAATCTCCATGAACTTGAAGAGGCAATTACAATAAATTTGCAAAATATTACACGGGAAACACTCCAAAATGTGTTCAATAACATGAGAAGACGGTGAACATTTCGAACAATTTTTATAAAATGTATTTATTTGGTGACATAATTATGGGATTATGTTTTAAAGAAATGAAGTTGTAATGTATTTATTATTGTTTATGATAAAAAATAAAGTGCAATTACTATATTTCTAAAAAAATTCTTTCGTATAATTTAACTTAAAACTAACCCTATTTCATTGAAATCTATTACAGGAAAATTTTAAATACTAACCCTAACCACAAAAATAAATGAAAAAGGCTTACCAATTACACTATGTTCCCATATGAAAATCAGTCAGTATGACCAACTCAAGACAGTTCAAAATGATCACGTAGTATAAACATAGTATAATAATATTATATTACTAAGAATAAAACTCACAGACATTTCTGTTAGGCTCAGACTTTTTTCGTAAACACGAAAAATATCGATCTGCTCCAAATCATAGTCTGGTTTATCAAATTCACTTATAGTTTACCTAAGAATGACCACGGCGACAACTTTTCGTATTCATATTCATATTCAATTTATTGGTGCTATGTATTATACTTACACAAATCAAAAAACAAGAGAATAATTACATATATGTTGGAAATTTAGACATTAACGCAAATTATTAACTACGGGACATTATTACAGATTAAAAATTCCTCTATACTATAAAAAGCCGGCTCGAAAAGAATTTCTTTTAATTTATTTTTAAAACTGTTTAGTGGTTGATATCTCAGATATGGGGAGACGCTTTGTTAAAGAAAAATTAACTGCCCAATAGCCTGAGCCACTTCGACATCTTTCCAGGCGCCAATACCTAGCAGTTAGGTCTGGTGTTGTATGTATGTCATTGTGTCTGGGGTATCCGTCCATGTGATTCACGTAGATGAGGTTTTCAAGTATAAACACAGAGGGCAAAGTTAAGATCCTTTGATTTATAGAAGCCTGCCTACAATCGGCCTGGTATGACAAACCTGAAATTATTCTGACTGCCCTTCTTTGCAAGAGAAACACCCCCTCAGCCTCAGCAGCATGACCCCAAAGTAAAACAGCATACATAATATGTGAATGACACAAGGCAAAATAGGCACTCCTCAGTATAGACCCAGATACATTATTCGCTAATCTCCTCAAAAGGAAGGCAACAACTACCATCATGTCAGAGCCTATTAATTTGATATTCATTACTGTAGATCGGGGTCACCAAAATTTGTAGCCTAACGGATACACCGACTAATCCACTAATCCTCAAGGCCCAAATCTAGCTAGATCATCATACGAGGACGCGTCGTATAAATACGAGGGACAACCGAGAGTTGGACAGTTTAAAATTTTTGAATTATAATTTTTTCTATTTACTTTAAAGTTTAGGATAGCATTTAAGTCATATTAATGGTAATTATAATCCGTCCATGTGATTTTGTGCTACGGAATACTCTTCTTGGGGGGGGGGGGGCAGCTACAGATACGCATAAAATCTTCAGTCTGCAAAAAAAAGCTATAAGATCACTATGTAACCTGAAATACAATGAGCGAGCACCGTACCACAGAATAAAGTGCTCGCAGAAATCAATAAATTGGGGAAGTAAACTGTACAACAAGCTACCAGAAGACCTGTAGAAACTGCCTGCAAGCCACATTAAGCTATATAAGAAGAGAAAGTATGCTGATCAACATGGAGTATTACGACGTCCGGGAATATTTACATCACTAGCCGCAAATTGTATGAACTTTTTAATCTGTTTTGTGCTGTTACACTATGTGTCTGCTTTTTATGCACTCGTCTGTATCTTGTTCATGTTTTATATTGTATATATGCTGCTTTGTCTTTTGTCTAATTTATAATTAGATGTTGAATGTATTTATACTTATTTGTATATGACAATTTTGTAATGGTTTTATTAAAAATGAATAAAAATGAAATTAAAAATCAAAATAATGATGTATAGGACGAGGATTTGTGCAGTCAATAAATGTGACATACTGCTTTGGCGATAGCATTGATCGAGTGTGAGAATGCACGATTATCAGTTCAATATCAGGACACAAAAATAGCTACGTGTAGTTAAATTAGTATTGGTAACTGACAGTATAAATTTGGCTTGTGCATACTGAACTTACAAGAGAATGCAGGAGGTAGGCGCTTAATTAATCAGTGAGTTAAATGAGAACATTCCTTTTACATTAGGACATTAATTAACTATATAGAATAAAGATATTATTAATAACATTTTTAGTTAATTTAATATTGTTTTATTATACCATTTCACACAACTTGGAAATTTTCAATAAAAAACAATGGGAATACTGCATTTGGGAAAGAAACTCGGACCGTTTTGTCATACTTATTATATATGTAGGATGTAAACTAAATTTTTATTGAACTCAGGATATCCAGGTATGTTTGTCTTATTTGGAGCACATTGTAAAGCACAGCATAATTAACGACATTGATTTAAAATTACAAAGAGAAAGTATAACTTCTGCCTGGTTTAAAAACAGTGTTGTTTCAATCCCAGTTGTAACAAAAAATGTTTTACGTATTTCATTTAATACGTGTCATACATTGAGACGCCATTTCCGATAGATTTCGCAATTGAAGCTTTGGGTGCTTTAAATATAAATTTCGAATCCCGTATTCAGATATTAATGCAAATGTAAACATATTGATTAAACTTATACATATTTATGATAATCGTTGTTTAGAAATTTATTACCTGGCAATGTACTGTCTTACTTGTGTAAATCATTATTTACAATCATCAACATTTGGCAAATTTGTCTTTTATTTAGATTAAAATTGTCAAAGTAAATGTGCACGTATACTGTAGACGCATCAGTTACATTCAAGTTAGCTTTACAAATCTTGTTATCGACTGGGACGATATACCTTATCAGATAGTTCGTACATCCAGCAAAGTCGGCGAGGTAATTCTTCACAGTTTGAGAATTCCGCACACGTACTCGACTTTGTACGAAACTTCCTATACAGTTAATAAAACACCCCACGTTCTGGCTTTAATAAAGGGCTAATCCGAAGTTTTCTATTTCGAGAAAATGTCGCTGGGAGTCCTCTAACATACTGCACTATAACCTACAATCAATTTCTGTAGAGAAACGTTCCTTATATGGGTATTTATTATTGTTGTTTGTGCGCTATTGATTCCCATCTGTTTGGTGTGTGTCTTAAGATAGGGGAGATGTCTCCCCATAAGTTTTCGTGCTTCCCGGGAGACTTTATACGCATCCCACGTCCAGACACGTTTGTTTTTCCCTCGTCTTTTACGGTGGCGGCAGCAATACGACTAAGGAAAAAAATTGTAGGAAACATCACGAAACGGAGATCACGTGACGATATCGTCATTTTTATTAGGTGCGGAAAGTTCAAAGATGTGAATCTCTGCGTTTGTTTCCGTACATGTTGCCATTTGGAAAAGTTCAAGGGAGGTAATTTTGCGGAGATATAAGTGCACTAATAGAAAGGAAAATATGTGGCGTGAAATATGTGTTTTATTAAAAATGTTGTACACGCTTGCGGTGCATTTCCTGAAAAAATGGAAGATGATTTTAAGCATTGAAGTAATAGTGAATAATAATAATATAATAGCGAAAGCAATTGATTGGTTTCAAAATTGTATTATACACCCAAAATATTACCATGAACTTATACCAATTTTAAAAATGAGGTGTGGCCACGACAGGATTTTTTTATACGTACGAGCGTTTAAAATTACACAATTTTATGAATTTTTTTATAGAAAAATTATTCAAAATCCTATTCTAAGCACTTCTAATCTCTTAATAAATCTCCATAGAATGCATACATTGCGAGGTATTCGAAAGAAAGTATACTCGCTAAGAGTAAAAGAGTTACCTCCGGTCCGAATTTTGAAATTTCATTTATACAAAAAATATTGCAAATCTAGTTCTAAATACTTTTGTATTCTTGACAAATACATATTGCATAATTTACGACATATTTGCAAAAAATGGCTATTTGATACGAGTAAAAGTGTTCCGGTCCGAATTTTGAATTTTTTTTTATACAAAAAGTATTGAAAATTAAGTTCTAAATACTTTTATACTCGTAACGAACCTGTCTAAAAAGCATGGCTTGCGAAATATTCGCAAAAAACTCATTTTCGATAAAAGACCTACTTCCGCTACGAATTTCGAAAAACTTTTTTAATCAAATTCTTCTTAAATTTAATTTTTAGTACATATGAATTCTTTATAAATTTCTTTAAACTTACTAGTTGACGAAATATTGGCAAAATTCAATTTTTTCACTGCAGTAAACTACTACTTCCGGTTTACCGATTTTACTCAAAAGCTAACCAGATCTCAAGAGGATGATTATACACCTAAATACAAAATTTGGAATTGATATGTACAGCGGTTTCACCGCTATCGTGGTCACACACACAGAGAGAAAGAGAGACACAGATAGTTTTTAAAAACCACTTTTTGGTATCAGGGGACTTCAAAACGGAGACATCTGCAAAAATCTGCAGGTCGAATATTTTCGTCATCACAATAGTTCGTTACTCTACGTATAAGAAAGTAAAATGATATCCAATTCATATACGTATAATTCTGCATAACTATGTTTATGTAAAATAAGAGAGAAATATTAATCTAAACATGTTAAACATGAACATAATACATACTTCACCATTATTATAATTTATGAATCATAGGCCAGTGTATATAACCAAACAGACGGCATGATTTTGAGCTCAGGAATACAAGAAGCATGAAGATGTAATAGAGTAAGACGTCTCAGCACAATCGATGACACAAAATCAAGAAAGAAAGTTTCCCGTAAGATGGAACAGGTATCCAGTGTTCACTGTACCTAAAAATAAAAGAAAAACAAGAATCAATTTACATAATAGAAAGAACATAAAACATATAACTCATACAGACAACAATATATAAGTATATTAGTACAATGATTGTTTGCGGTAGGAAGAAAAAGAAACACAAGGAAGGAAACACATTATTGTAAATACATAAAAGCGTATACCGTTAAGTATTAATGAATATACACATATCTTTAAAATGTTAACAAACATATTCTCACGGGCAACAGCGACTTTTGAAAATGTAAAGAAGATTTTTATTTACATTTCAAGTAGGTGGCCATTGAAGGAATGGATTCATAGTGAAAAAAATGTGGTGTGACCACCACACGACCCTCTTATACGTATAAGCGTTTCAAATCATACAATTTTAAACATTATTTTATACAAAAATTATTCAAAAGTACTTTATTAAAAGTACTTCCAGTCTCTTAATAAATCTCTACAGGAAACATACTTTGTGAGATATTTGCAAAAAATGCTACTGGCTAAGAGTAAAACTATTACTTCCGGTCCGAATTTTGAATTTTCATTTATATAAAAAATATTCCAAATCCAACTCTAAATACATTTATACTCTTCACAAATATATATAGAATTCATAATTTACAAAATATTTGCAAAAATCGCCATTCGATAAGAGTAAAAGTGTTACTTTCGGTCCGAATTTTGAAATTTAATTTATACAAAAAACATTTCAAATCCAATTCTAAATACTTTTGTACTTTTGACATATATATAGAATGCATAATTTACGAAATATTTGCAAAAGCCGCTATTCGATAAGAGTAAAAGTGTTACTTCCGGTCCGAATTTTGAAATTTTTTTTAAACAAAAGGTATTGAAAATTATATTTTAAGTACTTTTATATTCGTAACGTACTTGTCTAAAAAGCATGACTTGCGAAATATTCGCAAAAACTGATTTTCGATAAGAGTAAAAGATCTACTTCCGGTAATAATTTCGAAAAACTTTTTTAATAAAACTCTTTTCAAATTTAATTCTAAGTATATATGAATTCTTTACAAATTTGTTTAAACTTAGTAGTTGACGAATAATTGACAAAATTCGATTTTTTCAATGAAGTAAACTACTACTTTCGGTCTGCCGATTTTACTGAAAATCTAATCAGATCTCAAGAGGGAGATTATATTCGTAAATATAAAATTTGGAATTCATACCTATAGCGGTTTGACCGCTATCGTAGTCACACACACATATCCACACCCAGACATTTTTTAAAAAATGAGGTGTGGCCACCACACGACTTTCTTATACGTATGAAAGTGTTACTTTCGGTGCGAATTTTGAAATTTCATTTATATAAAAAATATTCCAAATCCAACTTTAAGTACTTTTGTACTCTTCATAAATATATATAGAATGCATAATTTACGACATATTTGCAAAAAACCGATTTTCGATAAGAGTAAAAAGCCTACTCCCGGCAGGAATTTCGAAAAATTTTTTAATAAAATTCTTCTTAAATTTAATTTTAAGTACATATGAATTCTTTATAAATTTGTCTAAACTTAGTAGTTGACGAAATATTGGCAAAATTCGAGTTTTTCACTGAAGTAAACTACTACTTCCGGTCGACCTAATTTGCTGAAAATCTAATCAGTTCCCAAGAGGGAGATTATACACGTAAATACAAAATTTGGAATTGATATCTCCAGCGGTTTGACCGCTATCGTGGTCACAGAGAGACAGACAGACAGACAGACACACAGACAGACAGACAGACACACAGACATTTTTTAAAAACCACTTTTTTGGTATCAGGGGACCTCAAAACGTGGACATCTGCAAAAATCTCGAGGTCGAACATTTTGATCATCACAATACTTCCTTATACTACGTATAAGAAAGTAAAAACACTTTTTCGGTATCAGGGGACTTCAAAACGTGGACATCTGCAAAAATCTCGAGGTAGAAAATTTTCACCATCACAATACTTCCTTGTATTACGTATAAGAAAGTAAAACGTGATTATGGAACAGGTGTACTAACAGTAGGAAATAGCAAGATAGATGGCGTTCAAAAAGGGCGATATTCAATTGTTAAAAGATAAGAAAAGGAGCTTCAAAAGTGTCAAAAGGGGAGTCTTTTGAAGTTTTGTGGGCTCTCTAAATATTGAGTAAACTTGCCGGTCGTTAAGTTTGTTTAAGATTTTGTTTGCTTTGTTATTATTTGTATACAGTTAAATTTTATTTAAAATAAATTATTGCATTATGAGCTTAAATATTAATAATGCAAAATAATTATTAGAAAATTATTGTAATTATTTTTAGAATTATTATTTTTCGATAGTATAGTATTCTACTCGCAAGTAAAGTCTATTTTTCACAAGGTTGTTAATCACTCCCGATTGACCACTTGTGTTGTAAAGTTCGTCAAAATGGGTGGTCCTAGCTACTAGCTGGCATAGCTATTTTGTTAACATATTATTTTTTCTATTGGTTATATAGAATCAAGGCTAAATGACACGGTGCTAGAAAGTCGTTTTCATAAGATTCTCTTTTTCACATAATATCACGTTCGAGGTCTAAGATTTTTATTAACAAATATAAATTTAAATAGGTACAACTAAAATAAGAATTTGTCCGGAAATTCGTAATTATACCTATTGAGACAGACTATAATACAGGCAATTAATTATTGTACTTGGATGTTCTCTAAAGTTTTTCCTTGTATACAAGAGAAACACTGAGAGGCTTGATTCAGTTCGATGTAACATTTTTTTCGTTAAAGAATGTCAATGTTTCGTAATAATGGTTGTAAATTTACTTACATATTTTTGTCTAGTAATATCGCGGAGGTCCAATTAATAAAACTTGTAATTGTACTAACCAATAACGTTTCGAAATATGCAAATGTAAAGAGTAAGACAAGATTTATGGAAAGCATCCACAAATACATGCAGTTAATTATTCACTGATAACGGCTCCCTCACCCGAGTATTTACAAACGACTAATTTGAATAAACACTTCTTTCAAAATGAAGTGACAACGACTCCGGATGAATGATTAGTGTTTACGTATCATGACAACATTTAAAAAGAAATAAATACTAGCCAAGAGACACGCACGCACGCGTGCATCAAACACACATCAAATCGGAGAAAAAGGAAAAGAAAGACATAACCAAAACAAGTGAAATACGCTTGGAAAACAAAGAAACAAAGAACACATACAAAAGAAATATTACCGAGAAGCGATAGAGAAACAGAGAGAGAAGGAACAGGCACCAGATGTGCGCCAAATGAGAGAATGTGGCATTCGATTATTTCTGATTCGAAAATTTTGATGGATACTTGCCCCCAGTAGAAATTCAACTTCGACCGGTCTTCGTATATACGGTTTATCAATCAATGGACTTATTTTTCTCATTTTCTTTTCTTTTTGTTTTCGTTTTCTTTCTTCAAATCGCACTCACTGTCCATGACTAATGTGCGCTACCACTTGGCTTCGGGTGCCCTATGGGAGACCATCGACCATGGTGTGACTGAATACTCATAATGCCGAAGTGAATGTTATAAAATAAAAGGAACGAAATGATAGTATGCAAGAGATATGAATGCATGATAAATAATTCTAGATGTAAAATTTAATCCCGACCGGGCATATTTGACGAATAAAGTTAAATTGAGTAACAGTTGTTCGTGTCAGGTACCATAAATTTAAGTTAAATTAACTTAACAGTTAGAGATAGTTTTAGTACTTGAGTTGGGATTTATAAATTAATTTAGGGAAAGTATCAGATTATACGCAGCACAAGGATAGATGAAGGAGTTGAGTATAGATATACGATGATGTATTGAGAATAGTACGGTAATACGTCAATAGATGGTATCACAGGGCATCACGTAAAGTCACTAGACATAAAAAGTATTGCAATATAAATACATTTATTGTCCAAAATATACGAAAAATTTAAACGGAAATTTGCGATATGTAGGATTGTTAAATTCAAATTCATTTCTTATAGGATGATGCCAAAAAGACAGACTTACGTTAAGTGGTTTTCTATATTTTTCTAGAAAACGCGCTAAAGATAAATAAATACTTTATATCACAGTACTTATATGGCTATGTAATAGAAACAGTAGTTTCTCTCGAGGGAAATAATTGTCCACCGGCAAACCGACGCGTGCGTGACAATTTCTGAGTGCGCAGTAGTCAGCCATTAGACTTGCGTCTAGGGTAGGGACGGTCACAAAAAGTCCTGACGTCATTGTCACGTCATTATTCGGTTAGACCGGGACGATTTAAATAAACTAAGGTCCTTAAAGTATGTGCACTTTTTTCGAAACACATTATTGTTCCTGATCATTATTTTTGAGATATTAAGAAAATAAGTGGTCACATAACATACAGCTTTGTTTGTATTCAAGTTTCCAAAGGTAAAAAAAAGACGTACCATATTTTTTGTAAGTACTGTAGCTGTAGCAATTTTCCTCATGTAGCTTAGATAATAAATTGGGCAATCTCCTTCATAAAAATAATTGTCATTATGAGGTATGTCAAATAATATTATGTATTAAGCAAATTATAAATTCCACAAAACCAAAATACAATGTGTTGGAAAACGAGCAGTTTTTAGCTATTATTCCTATGAAATAATTGTTAATGTTAATTATTGAGTAAAAAAGTTTAATACTCCTACATAGTAGGCAAGCACTAATACACGCATATATTACTTAGTATAATACATACTAATGAATGATTCTTTTAGAGGCTTAATTTGTTTACAAATAATTTAAAAAGAAAGTTAAAATACAGATGCTAACGTCCTTAACATGTATATTGTTAAAAATTATTCAAAACTCAAGAATTTGCCTAAAGTCATATGATATATAACGTAAATTATAACAATGAACATAATTAAAAAAGATCCGTCAATACCGTTTATTTAAATACTTCTGTGAAAAAAATACATGGAAAATCTTGAATGTAAGTACATTTCACTCTGAAGTACGAACTACGCATTCTAAAAGTGATATCGCTAACAAATCTTTCTCAGATGTAGAAGGCTTTCTGAAATCTCGTCGTTGCTTAGATTTCTTTTTGATTGACCATAGTCTTCTTTGCACATTAATTTGGGCATTTGGAGCACTTCTTGGAAGTTTTGGTAAAACTGGACAATTATTTGTTGTACTACAGGCGGCAACTAATGTTGGGGAAATTGGGGCCAACAGCTTTTTCACTACCAATAATTTACTTGGGGATTCAATTTTATCTAATTGTTTTTTTAAATTTTGCATAATCTCCTCTTTCTCGGAATCCAAAGATTTTTTAATTGTTTTTTGACTCAATTCTGAAACGATAATATTGGTTTCAGAAGATTCGGGGCAGTGCATATATAAATCATCTTCTTTGCACATTAATTTGGGCATTTGGAGCACTTCTTGGAAGTTTTGGTAAAACTGGACAATTATTTGTTGTACTACAGGCGGCAACTAATGTTGGGGAAATTGGGGCCAACAGCTTTTTCACTACCAATAATTTATTTGGGGATTCAATTTTATCTAATTGTTTTTTTAAATTTTGCATAATCTCCTCTTTCTCGGAATCCAAAGATTTTTTAATTGTTTTTTGACTCAATTCTGAAACGATAATATTGGTTTCAGAAGATTCGGGGCAGTGCATATATAAATCATTTTCTTCATCTCTGGCACTTGAGCTTTCTGCAAACAGAAAAAAAATTATTTACATTATAAGCCACAAATTGAACAGAATTGCAATGAATACATTATTATTAATATAGTTTCCCACACACCACCAATTTTAATAAAAAATAACCAAACAACAAAACCAGTCTATGCTCGATGCTACCCTCAACACAATAAGCCAACCACCTGCCCCTCTCATTAATTATTTTAACTGTTATACCTATGTTCATTTTTGATCAGTTAAAACTGAACACAGAGACTGCTTTGCCCATGGATCGTACTGCTGCATTTAACATTCCTTCCTAAATTGGGTGAAAATAAAAGTAAAATATGCTATAATCGTAAAATCTGAGTAAAAAAATATGTGCAAAAAGTAATAATTTTAATTACTCACCTGCCTGAGTCAGGTTTCCTTCATTTTTTTCTCTCCAAGTACAGAGCAGATGGATATGTTTACAGATATTGAATTTTACTGAAGAATCAACGCAAGAACAGATGTACCTATGAATACATATGTTACATGGAACACAAACTAATTTGCAGTCACATGGTGTCTTATTTTCTTCAATAAAATATATTTCATTTGCCGTCTTTGACGGGACTTCCCAACCATTATCGCGACTTACTATAATTGAATTGAAAGACATTGACTGCATAGTTTTGTGACGACTTCGAATATCTTTTATTTTGCCAGAAATTTTTCCTTTGTGAAAAGATATCAACCTATTTATCAGTTTATTGCGAACAAATTTCATGATTGCTGCAATGGCTTTGTCTAATCTTTTCACTGTTTTTCCTTTGAGGTAAATGTATTTAATGACACCATGCATTCTTTCGAGATGCATATTTGTATTGATGCCAGCATGTAGTCGATAACAGTATGCCCAGTGTTTTCGATTCTCAACATAATTTTCTTGGAAGTACAATACAAATTCTGCAATATCATGATCCGGTCGTGATACAAAATTCGAAATCATTGCTTCAAAAGCAGTAGCATCTCTTTGTTCTAGTAACGTCCTCAACATGCGATAAACTTCTGCCTGCAATAAAATTAGATAAATATAAAAGTATACTGCTGAGATAATGTTTGATACACACCTGCTTTTCTTTAGTTTTAACTTTGCACAAATTCTTTCTCCACGCTCTATCGATGTGCCACGTGCAAAATAATCTGTAATGAAAATGGTAATTTAACTAACTACAAAATGTTATATTTTACCTTTTTTCTGGTGTACCCATCGTCTCTACCCAAGCATTATATGGGGCAGGGGCCAAGTCAGACATGAAAACTTTAGCAGATATAGCACCAGAATGCTCTTTGATTTTTAAGAAAAATAAAGTCATAATTTCGGTATCACTTCTATTGGAGATTAGAAAACCACAAGGAAACCCCTCGCGAAGATTATCAACATCCAATATGGTTTGCATTTCAAATTGGTATGCATTCATACCATGTGTCCCGTCTATGCATATAATGTCTGAGCCATATTTTATTAAAAAATCACTCTGAGCCGGCGTCATGATCATCAGAACAAAATCCTCTGATTTTAAAAAAGGCTGGTCCTTACATAGTGTTCCTTGAGCTTTATAGAATAATATACAATCACTCTTCTTAAGCTCGTTTACCCAGGATTCCACGCTCACAGCATCATTTGCGTGTCGGACGGCTGATGACGACAAGTTGAATGATGATTCAATATTATGTAAGTCTTTCCTTGTCAAAAGATGAATTCTTTTTAAATCACTTTCTATTGAAATATCATCTAATATAGTGTCAAAAGGAACTTTACATGCGATCTTCTGGGCCAGTTCCTTTCTTTCCAATAAACTCAATGTTAATTGCCCAACATCATTTTGATGGCCAACATGAGTAGGAGTAAATCGAACATTATAAACACTTGTCGTAGTGTCCATTTTTACTTTGATAGAGGCAGGACAAAATGCTCCAATTTTATTACTTCCCTGTGTTTTTAAATGTCTTACTCCTTTTCCTCTACTCACGTAATTGCCAGAACGATGACACGTGTGAATAGTTACCATTTTCAATTTCGAATCATATTTATATTTTACGAATTTGGAATTAGTTTCATTTTCCATTTTACTTTTCCAAGCATCGAAATCTTGTTTTGAAGAAAACGTGAACTGCTCAGACAGAATGTCCACATTATGAATTTGTTTAATATGGTTTATAATATCGTTTGCAGTGCTTGACCGATAGTCACAGGACATTGGACACTTTTTACAACCCTGTTGAACATTGTCTTGAAGTTGTGAAGTTGTAGAGCCTTCATCATCCACGTCAAGATAAGTATGGCATTTTAAATGATACACTAAGTGTTTTTTATAGTTAAAGTTTTTGTCACATGTGGCACAAGTAAATTTAAAGTGTGAGCTTACTTTGGAATGTAGTGGAGCCAGTACGTTCAATTTATTACCATGAAAGTTGCGCAAATGTTTTCTCAAATTAGATTTGTTGTGAAAATATTTATCACACTCTTTACACAAGAATTCAAGTTTTTTATCCATTACTATTAGGTACTATTTCGTATATTTATTTAATTATATGTAGGTTATGTACTTACATAATTGCAACACACGTTAAACATGACATTTGATCGAATAATGACGTCAGGACTTTTTGTGACCGTCCCTACTCTAGACGCAAGTAGCCATCAGCTGTTGAGTTGGCGGGATTATTTGATGCGACTTCTCGGCATGCGGTTTGTGAATGGCCGTTAATGTAAGTTATGCTGGGTGTACACCAATTATACAAAATGTTTGACAAACAATTTATTATGAATACTAATTTTACAAATTAATGGGTAGTTGTACACAAATTAAACAAGGCATATGTAAAACTAAATTATACATTCTTTTGGCATTTATAATTAACGTCAAATAAATTTATTAACACATTATTAATTTAGAATTTGTGTTTAAAATGTGTAAAAATTTTTTATTTGATTATTGTGCATTTCCTTGAAACATTTCCATATAATTTAATGGATGCTGACGTACTTCTAACATTTTTGACAAACCGATTGTTTTTTATAATTAGTGTGCATGCAGCATAACGTTTTATCAATACTTGTAGTGTTTCGTTTCGCGAATACTTGGAACAAAAATGCCCCATTATTGTTGTGCACCTCGGTGCAAGAATAGTTCGAACAATTCTAAATTAAGCTTTTTCAGGTTTTCGAAAGAACCAATGCGGCAAGATCCCCACGTGCATTAAAATGTCCTCAACTGTTAAAATGTGCATATTGTTTATTGTAGTTGTGAATAATTACTCAAACTTCATGACAAATCCACCACCATCAACGCAAAATTTAATTTTCGAAAATTGATTACCGACAATGGGAAAATATAACTGAACAAAATGCCTTCACTTATTTTGTATGTTATTTGGGACACAAATGTTTTGAAAAGCGTAGTTTTCCAACAATTATACGTTTAAAACACAAAAATGAATGAATTCAAATTTTACACTTATTTTAGGGCATGTCCTAACTTTGTGAAACAGCTTTACTAATTTGGTAACGCCCGACCATAATTTCAGTATATGTATATATAAATACCGCATTAGGAAAAAACCCTTCTGTGAATTTTCTTCTTCATTTTCCTTCGAACCAAATGTTAGCTTTAAATTAAAACAGAAGTTGGAGGAAATATCATATAAACATCCCTGCGAAAATTTTCCTACTGAATTTTTGATAAAGCTATTTATTCGTGTAAGAATTTTTTATACTTTGAAATTTTGCAATAGAAATTTCAAAGTTAGTGGCAATTCAAATAAAATAACAATTTTACAACACCATTGATGAATTGTGTCAAGAAATTTAAGTAATCTTTAGGTTAAAGTAGCCTTTTCTTGTGCTGTACGTATAATGTATTACATTTTAAATGCCTGTGTAATATGTACTTAAAAAGCAGTGTTTTATCCTCGTTTTTTGTATTATTGATATAGCTTTTTCATAATTTTAAAAATAGATTAACATAATTATCTCATAAACGATTTGGTTCTGCGCCACTGGTTTATTCCTGGATAGAAAAATTGACTACGCCTCTGGTTGCGCGTGCGTGAATGTGCAGTACCATTTTGGGACACAAACATCAAAGATGCCGACGGCGAGAGAAACTACTGTCTCTATACAGCTCTATACTGTGTTTATATATTATAGGTACACCAAAAAGTATATAATTTTATTACCATTACACTTAGAAAAAATTCCAGCAAAATTATTTATTGAACTGATTTTACTTAGAGTAAACAAAATTTATTGTTGATATAAAAGTGGTCTCGTATTTAACTTAAAAATAAATTTATTTTTAAGAGGCAAGTAAATACTATATTAGAAAAGATCATAAAATATACTGGTATGAAATTTTTTTTATCCAACACACATGTTGTATGCTGAATAAATAAGGTGTTTATTTCCAGTAAAGTGTGGCAAAGTTTAGAAAAACTGTAATCCAGTTTTCAATAAAGTATGTATTTGTTTCTCAACCATCGTAAAGAGTAGGTAATTTTCGACTAAATAAGAATAAAGAACAAGATGAGATTAATTTCCGTTATAATCACAGTCATAATACTGTTAGATAGATTTGTGCTTTATAAGTGTGTGTATTTGTGCAAGATGCAAAAAAAACGAAATATGTAATGGATGTGTCTAGTACTCTTACTGATTGGGGTTTTGGGAATATGTGGACAATTTCATAGGTAGGTATGTATGTATACCTATAATAAACTTCTGTACAACGTATTATGTGCATGTACCTACTGCCTTTTATATACGATATCAAGGTGCCGCTGTTTAATTTGTGTTCCTTTTTTTATATTGCAAATGGTATTGATGTTCATTGTTCCGATTGCTATACAAAGAAAATAAATTATTAAGGGTCATAGACTAAAATTCCTAGAAAAGTAAGACGCATATTTAGAGGTTAGTAGCTGTTAAAGTATTCACGTATTGTTGAGATGTACTAATGTATGTCACTTCTTCAGCAGTTAGTAATTAAGGCCGTTGTTAGTCAAAGAACACAATAATATAAAAGAAAATAAGGCTCAGTTTTAGGATTGTTCGAAAAATAATTTGTATAAGGTTTGTTAGCATATTATCATTGAAATCAAATATAGAGGGTTGGTACATAGGCTAATGCTCTTGTGCAAAGTCAAATGTAGGTAGGGGTTTCTTTGGGGCTAAGGGGGCCCACTTATTAGGTTATAGAATAGATGGAAATAATATATTTGATAATTTACTCGGATAGGAATTCCTTTGCCACAATCGCCGTCTTTTAAAATGGCCGGTCTGCGTTGAAAATCTGTCCGCATATTCGAGCATGTTCACATTGTAATAGTTGGGTTTGTTCACATACGAAAACACCTTCTGCAAAATATTTTGCACGTGCATATTTTATATAAATAATTTTACCGAAAATCCTAAAAAGAAGTCCTTCACGTATGTTTTTAGATTTACTTCTAATCTTCGAAATAAAGTTTCGTGTGGTTGCCGTCGATCTGGGTACAACTCCAAATAATGATTAGCTGCATTCCTTGAATTTTTGTGAGCCAATATGTAACTTTGAAGCATATCATATTTCTCTTCATTATTAAATTTCTCCGTAACGTGAACAACAATAAACAAGTAATAAAACGAACCAAAACAACAAATGCGGTGATTTTTAAATAAACGAACAAAATAGCAGACTAAATAACACAAAAATAAACGGATACGTAACTTGCTTGTAAATAAATTTGACAGATACTACTTATTGTCTTAATAATTCAATGCTGCCTCTGATGTATAGCCTATGCATTCATAAGGATACCAAAAATTGCACAAATATCATTATAACTTTGTTATTTCTACAAATAAACCCAAAGTGTTATACATCATTGAAATCAGCAAATTATGCTCTTTTTGATACAGTCAAAGCCGCCTACGATTTGTATTTAAAATAAGAAAGTTTGTATAAAAATCTCGAAACCCATTGTTTTATTATGTTAATTGTAGTATGGAATACCTTAATAAAAGAATGTTTAATGTTTAACAAGTAAATGTAAGGTAAATAATAAAAATAATAACATAATATTGTCCTAACATTTTAATAAACTTTGTGAAACTATAAACCTAGTGTCTGTTTTATTATTTTGAAGTATATGATGTTTTATCAAGTACTAATTGCATAACCATAAATTTTCTTATTCCTTTAAAGAAGATGATGCTCACTTTTCGCCATCGACTATACTTTTTTAAATTTACAAAATCGCATTGCTGTCCTATATACAGCAACATTTTATATTAAGCGTACAGTATAAATATATTTGATTTTAACAAATATTTCTATCAGTGTACGAATAAAAAAGAATTTGCGTGTGCGACCTGACATTACCAGCTCAACAACATCCAAAGAGTCACGACGCAGGTTCTAAACAGCCTAACGGAACAAGACTTCCAGGAATGGAAAACTCAATAGAGACGCTGTGTGCATTCCCAAGGAGCATACTTTAAAAGGGACAATATTAATTTGTCGATACATTCAGTAAAACACTTTAAAACTAATCATTCTCATTAATTCTGAGATATACCTCGTATGTTCAATATGAGATAAATGTCGATCTTCTTTCTTATTTCGTGTGAGAATCTCTGGAAAAATGGTACTAGCCTTTGATTATCCATTGTATTGATTTGCAACTACATCGTAACAATAGCCGAGAATTAGATAAACTTGGTTTTCAGAGGATTATAGCAACGAGTTTACAGGAAGTGAACTGCAATTTGACCGGCTTGACCATCAAGTTATTCCATAGGTCAACCAAAGTCTGTGCGCGTTGTGTCATCAAGAAACTACCGCTAGGTGCTCAAAATGTGACATTGGAATTTTCACAAAATGTTTTCATATGTATCAA
This sequence comes from Amphimallon solstitiale, assembly GCA_963170755.1. Taxonomy (NCBI): domain Eukaryota; kingdom Metazoa; phylum Arthropoda; class Insecta; order Coleoptera; family Scarabaeidae; genus Amphimallon; species Amphimallon solstitiale. The sequence continues at coordinate 145,998,609 of OY720678.1, forward strand.
CGAAAATAATAAATAAGTTCGTTCGGCATGCCTATGTTCCATCTCAGACATGTATAGCATTGAGACAGATGAAATACCAATAAAATATGTAAATATTTACGAAATAAAAACCGTTTCATTTATTTTATATGAAACGACTTTGCAAGAACATTAAAGAATACAATTTTCTCTTACATCCCGACTTACACTGCAACTAATCGACTGGTTACTTTTCACAGCACATGACCGTACGTACTTCCCGGTGGAGCACCTTTCAACATTGGATTCTTGAAATGTACCCGAGGGAACACAAACATGGGGGGTATGGAGTTCCCTATCGCATTAACTGCAGCTATCATAGTCACATTGCATCCTCGCTGACCGGAGGTCATACTACCTACTTGTTCCGTTGCTTTTGTGCATATTATTCTTACTGGAGAATGAACTGTACATAGTCCAGTTTCATCAAGGTTGTAAATTTGATTAGGCTGGAATTTGTATCTATCCATGACTTCATCAAGTTTGTCAAAAAATAAATTTACATTTATTTTTTATTAAATGCCTTTGACCTGGCAAGACTTGTTGCTTGCGGTTTACGCAAAGACAAATCTTCATGTCTCTTCATAAAGAAAGTTACCCAGCGTTTTCCAGCTGTTTTGTTTTCAATCCAGGCTTAAGGACATCTTATTCCATTAGCAGTTGCATAAGAATAAGCCAACTTGCGAACTTCTTATAAACTAAGGCCGTAATGCATATTTGCCGCTGTTTTTAAATAGTTTACTGTTTCTTCTTCATTCGCTTCACTAATTTTTTTTGTGTCGTTTCTAGCTTCGTATGAAAATTCTTCGTTACCACTACTTTTATACTTTCTAATATGCCTGCTTAGGGTAGACCTCGAAATACCAAATTGTTCCGCAGCTTTTCTTAATGTCAATCGTCCTGATAATACCATATTTGCAGCATTTACAACTGCTTCTGCAGATGGTATCCACCTTGTAACATTATTCTTACTTCGAGGCATCTGCATGGAAAGAAATTTCTCTCATAAAGTTAATGTCAGGAAAAAACAAAGAAACATTGCATACCAAAAATAAGACTGTATCTTAGGACATGTCTTATGGTAAGAACTGATCTATGTCCCAAGGTACGTAAATAACACACTTTGCTTGGAGAAAAAATACGTTGAACATTTTAAGGTTAAAATGTTTTACAATATGATAAATAAGCAACATATATTGCATATTAACAAATAATACATAAATATAGAAAATACATACCTTACTTTCAAGATAGCGCAATCCGATATCACCCAACGACGATTACTTTTTTTATTCGAAAACTACAACTTTCATGTAAATACCGTTATGCTGTTAAACATTCTACACACAATAACGTGCTATCTGGTATTAACAGTGCTATGTCTAACTCATTTCAATACATTGTGGAAATCTGTAACTATTGCTGTCCCAAGGTACGTGGTTCACCCCTATATATGCTGTATTTTGTGTTATATCAAATTAAGTCAGCGAAGAAAAAGAATAATTCTTCTGAAGTCCTGTCAGGAACAGTGGCGGCCCGTGATTTTTTGGGACGGGAGGGCACCGGGGGTCTGAGTGTTTAATATCAAAAATTAAGTACAGATAAAAAATAAACTCGGTATGCTATTTAATTAACTTGTTTGAAAATAAAATCCATCCGCCCTTCCTTACGATCAGCAAAATGATTAATAACTCATTCATTGAAGTTTGGCGTTGATGTCAGTAATTGTTTTTCAATGGAACACATTGCTAAGGCACATAGTCTGCTTTCCCGCATGGTATTTCTAGAAAATGTTTTTATTCTCTTCAAAGTAGGAAAACACCGTTCACTTGATTTTTTCTATTTTGCGGGCCCCCAGAGATTCGCAAAATAGCAGAAGACAATTTACAAAATCTTTCGCCAACATAGTGTCGACATATTATCAATAACAAACTGTTATAACAGTTGTACTATTCAACATGGTAAGTAAATGTCGATAGTAGCATCCGAAAACTTATCATCCAACTCTGCTTAACAATTTATATTGCGAATTAGTAAGTGAAATGTTAGCATGTGTGCTTTTTATTCTTTGTACAATTTTATTGCACATTTTTGTTACTTTAAAGGCTTATATTTTGACATTTAAATACGATTTGGTTCCATTTTTTTTGTTACCAACTTCAAAAAAATAAAATTAGCGTGCGATAAAGTAATACTTTATGCAACCAAAACGGGTGTCGTAAAGTGAACTTTATAGCACCGGAATAGAAAAAAGCATTTTGCACATTACACCCACACAACCAGTCTGATAAACTGTAAGAGCTTCTGTTGAATTTTCTCGTCACGGTTTTATTAGTTTTCAAATTGTGATCTTCTAGTTTAAACAATAAATCTGGTCTAGGGAGACCTAGATTTTTTAATTCTGTCTTAATGTTACTAACGCAATTCATGGTTGCATTTGCACCGATAGAAATTACAACATACACTCACCGCTGTATATTACATACTGGACCGCCACCCGGACCCGGCACCATAGAGTAGTGCCCCGCCGCCTACATATATACGCGTGCTACCCGCGGCAGTTTCATCGCTCGATTTCTTAATACAGTAGTTCGGAAGTAACAGTCCGTCTTTTCAGCGCGATTAAAAATCGCAGTCTAACGTAGGCTCCGGGGCATCCCGCGGGACTGCCCCGGAGCCTACGTTAGACTGCGATTTTTAATCGCGCTGAAAAGACGGACTGTTACTTCCGAAAACATATTATTTGACATTAAACAAATCAGAAAAATTACATACAAATTAGGTATTTATAATTAATTTATCTGTTAAAAGAAATTTGTCACGGGGAAATTTGTTACGTGGGGGCAGTGTCCCGTTGCCCTCCCTGCAGCAGCCGCCACTGGTCAGGAAGGCCAATGATTTGGCGTGAACCAACAGATCACGTCACGGACTGCTACTTCTCTCTTGTAAGTTAAAGGGTTTTCAAAAAGAAATAAACACAAAGTAGTGTATCCAGACATTCCATCTGTACGCAATCCATTGAAAAGAACTCATTGTGAATTCCACTGACAAGGATGATGTAAATGATGTTTCGAATGTGTCATTTTGGTAAATTATATTATTTGCTAAATAAATTTTCCGCGAGGTTTAATGGCGGATGAAAAACCCGCATCTTAATCAAGACTATATGAAAATTAAAATAGGGACTCTCTCCTACGTCTCTCTCTCTCTCATATCATAACAATATAATAGTTTCTATTTGAAAAATCATTTTTCTTAATTATGCTATTATTTTCGCGGATAATTACGCCCACCTTCTCTCTGATTTCTCTAAACAAATTAGGTTCCAGTATTGTAGCCAACTCACCAGTAAAGTATCTTTTTATAAATTAACGCGTTACTATTGTATGAGCTGCACAATTAAATTTTAACCTTCGTTAAGATTACACCGAAGCGTCTGCCTTTTCTCCCAGTCCACCTCTATGAATACATTACAAAAGTTCGTCCTTTTAATAATACATTAAACGGGAAGTAATGCTTGTGTCGCAAAATAACTTTAAATATTTATTTTGGGACGGAACGATCTCGTCTTTTAAATATTTTATGGTACACTGCAGGGTCGTTGGCAAGTGGAAATACATAGGTATACAGCACACACACACACACACCGTGGTGTCACACATTCAAGGCAATTAACTATTCATACACACATATGAGTATACAATATTCATAAAATCCAAAACCAAATAGCTAGCCGGCATCTTCTTTTCACCACCGTCGCGTCGCCACCTCCTCTTCCCTTCCCGTATGCCGCACCGCTTCAACGCGTTACATCTAACGACCGGCGGTTTCCATAATGTACAACCACTTTAATGATACGACTCGGATGAAAACACGGTTCGAAATGTTTCCCAAAAGATCCCAAGGTGATATTAAGGACGGTCCTATGCAATTACGTTAACATGCGTAACGTAATATATGTAAATAGGTGCTGGTATGTTTAGTTATGGTGTAAGAAACGGTAACAATTATACGGTAACAACACGGATACCGCTTAAATATTGTATTTAAGCTGTTAGGCGCTCCAGAGAAGAAGAAAAAAAGATCTAGAAGAATCACGGCTCTTGCTTGTGATAGCGATTAACATCTGATCTTAATTTGCGAGTCGACTCGAGTTTTGTAAGAGAAATTAAACGTTAAATATGGATGCTTCGCATATTATATGCGAAACATTCTTTAAGTTTGTAATACTGGAGATAGCGGTGGTAGTAATGTGGTGTTTGATATTTAAGTTTTCATTGACAAAAAGAATTAATACAATAATGTAAAATTACGACATATTTAATGGTACATTCCAATTTATAAATATTAAATGTTAGAAAATTATGCTGTTGTAATTACGCGTTTCTGTATGTATGTTACAAACAAGTATTATTTTTTGCTAAGTATGGTGACACCTGTTGATTCGTAAGTGTACTCGACATATACAAGGTGTCTCTAAAAGGCCTTTAAACAACTCTACCACGTATTTTTCGGACCAAAATAAACCGATTTAGCAAAACTTGGCTTAGTCAAAGTTGCTTAGTTTGTGCGCAATACGGTCCTGAAGTTGCAGTTGGAAAATTGTTTTTTTGTTATAAATTTGAAACGGCTGGAGCGATTGCGCTAAATTTTGTCACGTTTACATAGTTTTATGAGTCAAGAAATTCTGTATCAAAATTGTGATAGTAATCAATCCATAGGCGGAGAACATGCGTTTATAAATATTAAAACATTTCCATTTTCTACGCCAATGGATAAAAAAGAGTTTGTCTATAAAATTTAGATTAAGTGTCTTAAGTACAAGAAAAAAGGTACTCTTGGTAAGACTCGAAAAATTGCATTGTTTTCTCAAAAATCGCATTTTAGGATTTGAGAACATTAACTAGAGGACGGCAGCGCATACTGTGTGCTCCATGTACATGTATCTTTAAGCCGTGCACACGTGTCTTAGGCCATTTAGACGTCTCTTTAAACTATGTACACGTCTTTTGACGTCGTTTTTGAATTGATAAACGTGACAAAATTTAGCGCAATCGCTCCAGCCGTTTCAAATTTATAACAAAAAAACAATTTTCCAACTGCAACTTCAGGACCGTATTGCGCACAAACTAAGCAACTTTGACTAAGCCAAGTTTTGCTAAATCGGTTTATTTTGGTCCGAAAAATACGTGGTAGAGTTGTTTAAAGACCTTTTAGAGACACCTTGTATATTAAATGGATTTACAAATGTCGGTAAGATTGATTTAGGTTGTTTCTCTTGCTCCTTATCCTTCTAATTAACGCTATTGATATTTGTTCTTACTATTTTTACTATCTCCTGTTTCTATTTTGTGTTTGATAAATTATGCATATGTTCATTACAAGCATACATCTGCAACTTCACTCGTATGTCACTTAGTGGAGGGGGTTCGTCTAGTCCTTTTGGCATGTAGCGTTAATAACTTCCAAGTTTTGGGCTGTGCTGTAACAATTTTGTATTGGTAATTGGCTTGAAATTCAAGGATGAATACGCACAGTTCTATATGAATTTGATAATAAATTGATTGATCTTTCGCAATCGCTAGTTCGAAAATTGAGAATTCCTGTTGAGTACAATGCATGTGTTTTACGCCTTCCTAGCGTTCTAGTATATGTCTACTATTTTTTCTTTTTGATATGCGATTGATTGTATGTATCTCTTTGGTCCAAAAGTAAAGAGTTTGTGCCGGATGTTAACTTCATTTCTCACATGCCGCCATTGTCCGCTAGAGAGTAATGAGACCTGCGAAGTTATTTCTAGTCTTTTAGGTACATGTAGACGTGTAGACATTGTTATCCATCACGAACCAAAACATTTGCAATATTGCGTCGTTTAACATCAGTAGATTTACCTATTTATACCCAAATGTCTTTATCGTTTATGTCATTGATAATCGAAGGCATAATTTCATCGTACATAACAGACAAAAAATATTTTCTCAAGGTGGATTCCGCGGGCACACGTAGGTCATAATATTTATCGTTAACACAATACGTGCGGTATGTGTATCCCACGGCACATGTTTTACTACGCGAGTTGTCACTTGCCACGACCATAATACATTGCATTTGCGGGATTTAACCTTTGAATTTATTGAATCTCTTATTAGCTTTCAACAGTAACTAGTGACGGATGTGGACGGGATATTTTTATGCAACAGAACATAATAATATGTAACTAATAAAAGTAATCAATAGATTGACCTGCTACACACAGCGATTACGATTTAACTTAAATATGTTCGGCGGAAAGGCCCTCCCTTCAACGTCGTCTACATTCGACGATGTAGATGCAGGTACTTTTATACATACATATCGTAACTTGTAAACATCGTTATTGAAGGCAAGGAGAGGGAGCTAGCTGCGTCGCGTTGACGAACCCGCGTTGAAAAAAGTTCTACAATATGTACGTTAGAATATTACATACATAATCTACAGCTTGTTACGTATCAATTTCGAATTACATTGTTCATTCAAGTCCAGTACTTGAATGTACCCTAACTGTCGAACACTAAAATGTATTGGATATTCCACTATGCATGCAACCTGTTATAACGCCAGAGTACATGTTCACACATATCCATTTAAATTAAAAGTATTAATAATCTGCAAATACAAATATTCTTACAATTTTTCAGAAAATCTTATAGTACTATTTTATAAATGAAAGCGTGTAATTAATATAAATGACAAGCCAGTATATATATTAATAATGCGATTAAACGGGACCATTATCACTAAACTCAATAAATTACAATGTATCTAATGTTACCAGATGTCTAAATAATTAATTAGAGATTACAGTTTTGTTTGTAGTAAATAATCTTAAAATAACATTAAGATTTGTCCAGACAGTACAATCCCTAAAGGTACTCAGAAGTACCACATCATCAATGTGTTAAAAAAAATGAAAAAAAGAAAAACAAGTAAATAGTTGAATAATGGAATTTAAGGTCGTGTTGTTAAAATCGAAAACCGTGGACAAGGTAATTTTGCCAATATTTAGTAAACAGATATAATAATTATTTTAATCTGGTGTTCTTTTGTTGTATGTAATGAACATTGATCATTAAATATTTCTATCTCCCTCAAGGAACTGAATAAATCCTAACATTAATTCAATTATTGTAGGAAACCGTTATTAGTTTAACTTTCGATAAATTTTCAAGTACAGTATGAAAATTTCGACTTTAATTTGATCTATTACTAGCAGAAAGGAAACAATAAATAATGTTATACGTTTTAATAAGATTTAGCTCCTAAATATAGTGCAACAAATAATATGATTGGAGAAATAATCTAAAAGGCACTGTGATCAATAAAATCGGTAAATATCGGAAGAAAGTTTTAAAATAATTAAACTAAATCATACAATTTATATAAATAATAGGTTTGGAGTAAGCTCGATTAAGGCAAGTTAAGTTCTTGACAGTTAATATCATTCATATATTATCAAATTATACCTAGAGAATCCATTGATTACCTTAAAAAGGAAATGATAATTTATGTACCTACTTCCAACGACTTGTGTTATATTTCACTATTTGATTTATGACAGTTCACTTCGTTATGGATTTCCTTCCTTTAGGATCGCTCTACACACAGAGCAATTGATAAAACAAAGTCGGAGGTATAATTTACTTAACTTTAAATCTGGTATATACCTATGTACTTCTCCAAGTCGGCATTATTAATCTCTTTTCGCACCGTTATTTATGCGAAGAAATTGTAGCTCCTCGAATAATAGCTGCCGTGGCGAAAGTCTATGATTTATATTGCTAATAAATACGACTTATTCATTATAACTGACTACTGATTTTGAATTAATGCCGTTCTTTTGCATAAACGGAAAGTATAATTGAATTATATTAACCTATAAGAGGGAACCATGAAATGGTTGAATCGTTACGACGAAGAAAAACGACCTGGATAAACTGTCCGAATTTTGTAACATTACCGGTAGCACTAGAAAGATTTATTATGTCTATTTTAGTTAGTAATTTGATGATCTATTTATATTTTTGTGCAATATGTATTACAAATGAAAATTGCAAGAACTTGTGTAATATACAGGGTGCAACAAAAGTAAGGGAACAATCTGTGGCAGCAAGCTCGCCACATAAAAACATGAAAAAAAGTTTCTATAAACATATGTCTGCAAACGCATATTTTATGAGTTATAGGTAAAGCAACCAGGAATATTTCCCAAACCGGCACCAACCAAATCATAAAATATTTGCTGCATTCTTCGAGCGACTTGGTGAAACTGAAACTGTATGGCGTAAGAATCCACTTGTGGATAAAGCAAGACTACGTACTCATCGTACTGCTAATTTGGAAGAGTCTGCCTTAGATCGTGTTGCTGAAAATCCCAATATTACCACTAGACAGTTGGCGGAAATGTTGAATGTTGATCACATGGCTGCTTGGAAGACATTTCGTGACCAACTTCTGTATCCCTATCATTTACAACGGTGCAAGGTCTCTCTCCAGCTGATTACCCTCAGCGAGAAGCTTTCTGTAGATGGTTTCTTCGTTAAACTGCTAATCCATTGTTTATCAGTTCAGTAATATTCACCGATGAGGCAACGTTCAGTAGAGATGGCATCACAAATTTACATAATCGGCATATGTGGGCAGATGAAAACCCATATGCTACACTTTATGTTAGACACCATCAACGACTCCAAATCAATGCATGGGCTGGTATTGTTAGTGATGTTTTGATTGGAGGATCAACAGGATATGACATACATGTTGAACAAGCTCATAGAAGAATATACTAAGTGGGGCCTGCAGTTAAACATAGAGAAAACCTAGTATATGGTCATAGGAGGGAAAGGACGGGATATAGAGTTAGACAGCGGAACAATAAAAAATGTAAACCAGTATGAATACCTGGGGGTCACAATAGACGAGGACGGAAGAGACGACAAGCACATAATGAAGAAAATAGCCAGAGCAAAGAATATGACGAAAGCATTACATCCTACTCTGTGGAACAAGAACCTGACAAAAAAGACAAAAACGAATATATTTAAAGCAATCATTGAACCAGTTATGACATATGGGTGATAGACAAAAGAATGAATCAAAGGCTGCTTTCGGCGGAAATAACATATTGGAGAAGATGCTGCGGAATAACTTTATACGACCATGTCAGAAATTAGAACATCAGGGATAGAATGGGGGTGAAGGAGATGATATAAATAGGAGGCAGCTGAGATGGTATGGACATCTGCTTCGAATGGAGGAAGAAAGATTACCAAGAAAAGTATGGAATTGGAATCCACCTCAAAGGAATAAACGTGGCAGACCAAGAAGGAGATGGATGGAAAATATAAAAGAAGAAATGAGGAGGAGATGTCCACGGGAGGAAGAGTAGCACGATAGAGATAAATGGCGCTTAGGATGCGAGAAGCGGAAATAACTGCAAAAACTCGCTATATATATAAAACAATTTAGAATAATTTTGTATAGTTTGAAACGCTCAAACGTATAAGAAAGTCGTGTGGTGGTCATACCTAAATATTATTTCGTTTTGTTTCGTTGAGTACTGCAATATCTACTTTGTATGCGTGGAGTGTCTTAAATACCTGATCTACTTTGTGTTTAATCCTTGCATGTTCCAGCAGTCTATATTCATTTGCTTTTTTCTTTGCTTCTGTAGTTTTTCTTGTGATCCCTCGAACCGAGGCTGCGCTTTAGGATTTTCAGCAATTTCTTTTTGCGTAAGATAAAGAGTTAATCTATCGTTATTATACAACCCCCCTTTTTACTAGGGCTTGGGACCCGCAGTGACAGTGTTGGAGCTACTCAAACCACTCCTCCACTGTTATTTGCAAAATATAATTACATATTTTTTTAAGCAATAAATTATCAAAAAATTCCGACGCATCTGGAAATATGTGGAATATAATAAGATATATGAAATGGCATATAAATTTTATCACAAAATTCCTTTACTATCACACACACATTTGCAAGTATGTAACAATGTCAACGTCATGCCAGTTAATTTATTTACAGGGCACGCAATTTGCAAATATATTGCTTTATTATTCGGACATTGATGTTGAATTAATTGTCAGTTATTGAAAGTGCATACGGAAAAACCGTACCTACATTCAATTACGTTTAATCATATTTACAATTGAAACGTACTGTACAACGTTCTCATCCATATGCATATCTATACTATATACATATATACACAGAGAGACAGAACAGACGGACTGACATGTGGATTCGTAAATGGTTAATTTCAACGATTTGTTAATTAATTAGCGAACATTATGCCCTTTGACGTGCAATCAAGAGATTGTGGAACCAAATTAACTGTAATCATGTAGGTACACACACGAGAGGTAAGGTGGTTGATTTATAGTTAATTTATTTAATGAGAGGACGTAACGACAGGTTTATTAAATTGAAACTGCCTGAGAAACGTGCGCAAGTTATTTTAACGTGATGGAGATTGTATGTACGGGACGTTACGTTTTGCAGATGTACAATACTGTATATACGGAGATTAAAAACAAAATTCCGATATTGAAAGAACATCTTTGATATAGATGGCGCCACACAATGAGAGGAACAGCAATTTTGACTGGAGAATATTATTTTTTTTTGGAGAAACTGCTGTATAAGTAACAGAAACACGAGGATCTTGTGCAAAGATACAACAAAATTGTAATAATTAAAACACAAATAACATTAGTCAATAGTGAAAACCTTTCCGAGTTGTAAATAGCTGTTTGTGATTCATTTCATCATCGAAAAACCGAAAATGACACCTAAAACTGTCAATTAGCTCTTGGTTCTCAAATGTAGCTCATCCGTTCAGGACCGAAAATACTTGAGAAAAGAAATTTTTTTTCTTCAACCAAAGAAATTGATACGTATATTGTTTCTAAGACAAAATTAGACGTTAAATACTGTAAAATATTATAATTAAACTTGCAGTAAAGGTACAATTCCAAAATTTATAAAAAAAATTCTTTTGCCGTCTCACACATAAAACTTGGATTAATGAAGAATTTTGTAAAGGGAATAGAAAAGAAGCTTTCCAGTACCTCAGAGGACAACTTCCTCCGATCAGTGATGCTAACGTTAAAGAAGATGTCTTCATTGGCTCCTAGATTCATCTTCTTAACGATAAAAACTTCGACCAAGTTCTTCAGGGCATGAAACTGCAGCATGGAGACATTTAAAGAGTTAACAACTACGTTGCTATTGTAAATAATATTCTAGTACTATCAATTAGGCTGCAACATTTCACTTAAACTCCACTTTCCACATTCCTATCTAGACTTCTTCTCTGAAAGGTGCGGTGCTGTAAGTGACTAACACATCTATCCTTGCGGACTACTGTTGGAAAGTGACAAGAGAAGACCCAGGAGAAAACATTCACGGGAATATGTCCTTTTATTTGAGATTAGTGAAGCTATATAACCAGAATCTAATGTCAACCATACTAATCAATATTTATTTTCACATTATCGACCTACAATTTGGCTGGTTTAGCTATTTTCAGAAAGGATAGAATTTTGAAGTGTAGTTTTAGTATTTCTACTTGAAATTAGTATATTTTAAAAACTAGAGCCAACAAAAAAAATCGTTTTTCTCGGCCTAAAATTAGGAAGTTTAGCTATCTTGATGATGGAAATAATTCTAAAGAGCATATTTGTTGAACAATGTAATATAAAAACAATATGTAAAAAAGTATATTCAACTTCCTCTAGAAATCGCATTAAGCAAACTATAACGAGCAGGTTCAATACGATGTATATAAAAGTAAAAACTGTAAACACAATAATATCCGAAAAATAGGCAGATAAAATTGATATTTTGAGTAAAGTAAAATTAGGATATGAAATATTTGAATGTGTAACGTACATTAACGGATAATAACTATCAAAAGTATACATATTACAATAACCAGCATGTGTTGTTAATAAATAACTAAACTATCCAACACTATTCTATTTTTTTTTCTACTAAATTATATTATTTTTGTAACCCTACAGTTTAAATTTTTATTGACTATACTCTGGAATTGTACTATGTTTATTTCGCTTCACTGTAACTAAAAATTTCCATTCATCTATAGCTATCTTCATTTCAATTACATTGAATGGTGGGAAAAGAAACATTCACATGAGCAATGAAGTTCGGTTACCTATGTTATTTTCAACCGGCAATGAACTTGTTTAAAATTATTATTCTTAGCTCAGTATAAAAGTTATGAAAACTCTTTTTAAAAAAAAAACTATCTCGGGATTAGTGAAGTTCTAATGTAAGGAATATTACTTTCGACAAAAGAAAACAACAGTGATACTCTAATAAAGTGATTATATTGAAAGAAAACATATAAAAAATTCAAGTAAAATTTGAATAAGAGCAAACAGAATTTATAAATGGTTAATAATGTTATCCATGGAAAAATACACCAAGCAAATTAACAGGATTCAACATATATATCGGTATGTATAATTTATAATACTAGATCCAAAATTAACTAACAAAATAATAAGCATGTGAAACAATTAATTAAAGTATGTAAGAAATTTAGAGGTTAAATATTTGAAATTTTTGTTTAATGTGTAATAAATTATGATGACACAATTATAATAGCATATTCTTACAAAACAATAACAAATAAATTATATCTTATACTAATTATATGCTTTATAGACCTTTATTCTGATTTATTTTTATTATTGATATCTCAATGTAACTAAATGTTTTTAAGTACTTAACATGCATTGTTTTCTATTCTGTGCGTGTGTCTTGTATCCTCTTCGTTCTGATTCCTGCGTTGTGAAGAGAAGAACCGTCTTAGAATATAAAAAGTCCGAATTCTTCGGATAATAACTTCAATAACTCGTTCAGCTTCTTCGTAATGTAGGTAATATTCTTTATATTAGTTTAATTTCAACACTTAAGTTTAGTTTCACTGTTGCAGGTATGTGTGTACATAAAATACATCGAGTGAATTTCAAAATCGTATAAATTACTGTACCAATAGGTTTTATTTATCCAGAAAAATATATTTACTAATTTTCCACGCACTAAGGTATTTAAATTTACTATTTTCACAATTATTTTTCTTAAGGGTCCTCGCTAGTGGATCTGTCAACAATGGCAAAATAGCAGATTTTAGAATCCAGATATTTTTGTTGAGTTTAAAGATGGAGACAACCTTTCAACGTCAACTTATGAAGAATTTAGTAATCTACCCGGCTGAAGAATCAAATTTAGAAAAAAATTATCGGATTAAAGAAAATTAATTAATATGTCAAAATACTAAAAACCAGTTTTCTCAATAATCCTTCGGAGGAGATTTGTTTGCTTGGGTTCACGTTATAAATTGAATAGAAAGCTACCCGGCTGTGCACTTATTTTTCGTTCAACTATTTTTTACTTCGTTTAAAATGAATATAAAATAAATTAAAATTAGGCAACCCACATTACAATGAATTGTTATTCTGCTATAAATATTTCCCGCGGTTACAAATGTGTAAATAGTTGGTCATAAATGAATTTTTATTCGCTTAGATATTGAGTTATTATTTCAAATATTTATTATATGTTCCCTATGTGTAAAAGTACTCGGACATTCTTGGCTTATTAAATTACGTGCTATGCAACCAATATTACATTTCCCATTCACTAGCGAGGACCCTTAAATATTAAGGAGCGTTTTCTTTTAGCGTCCTTTCTATGCAAAAACTAAATTTGTAATCCTTTTGTTTTATAATTTTCAATGCGACCTCTATTTTCAATTTAATTTTTTTAGAAAATACAATTTGTATATTAAGTTGTATACTTTTAAGGTATTCATAATAAATTATTTTTATTATAATTTTTAAAATGTTGTTATTATTCAATTTCTCTTGGTTTTTACTTTTGAATTCATTTCTGATTTCTTGGACATTTTACAATTATTTTTTGAGTTTTTGAATGATGCTATTAAATTTTGTATATGAAGTTGCCTATTCTGAAGTTACTCCAAATTTGCAATTTTAACTTTTGATATTACATTATGCTTCCATGTGTGAATTTAACATATAAATATCATTATAATATATACATTTATACGTAAACGTATATGCACGTGTATCTCAACACGTACATATGTGCATATACGTTTACGTATAAATGTATAGGTATATGTATGTATATTTTTGATAGTTAAAGTAAAATTCTTTTGTTTTTTTAATAATTACATATAATCTTTATTGGCCAACAGATAATTCCAATTACTGTACAAAAATACATAGAAAGTAAAACAATTCCGGTAGCGTTGTGTGATGTATATCAAATATCAACCTTAATTTGACATGAATTGTATATGTAGGTAATCTATGCATTATTTGTGTACACAAGAGAACATGAAAACGTAGTAGTTGCACTTTTACTCAATAATTCAGGAATGCTGGACTGTTCACGATGTATTGTCAGACTGCATCCCAAAAACTTATAATAAGAGAAAAACCTTGGACCGAATAGGAATCATTCACTTTGATATACAGATTTTTGAGGAACCGTCTTTGTACTATTTCAACTAATTGAACCTTATCAATATTAATATGGGACCAAGCAAATGAAGCATACTCGAGTTTAGAACGCACAAAGTTATAGTAAATTTGTGAAATGGCATCTGACGATATAAAATATCGTGTATTTAGTTCTTAACACAAATCCTAACATTTTCATGTAGAGGAAATAATCACTGAAATGTTATTCCAAAAGGTAAGCCTTTAATCAGAAGCTATTCCTAGATTCCTTACAGTATCACATGTCTCTAGTGGCAAATCACGAAACTGGTATTCATATTATAACAGATTATATTTTATATGTAATATGAACCTCTGACTGAAGAAATCCGCACTCCTTGATGGGTTCAACTCTCAAGAAACCTCTTAAATCCTCTGCGAAAGACAATTTCTTGCACAGCAACTAATCACAGAGATCGGTGATAAAACTAAGAAAAGTGGGGGGCCCAGGTTAGTTCACCGAGGGATACCCAAGGTCGGCATATACATGTCTATGTTACAAATAAGAAAGTACTTACGATCCGTGAAATATTATTAAAAAAATCTTACTAGATCGAGTACAAAGGCATTTGTATAGAGTTTACTAAATAACAGGTGATCATTTCTGTCGAAGGCCTTGGAAAACTCAGTATAAAGGGACATTCACCTGATAATTACTTTCAATGCTTTCACATAAGTAAAGCGTAAGTAGACCGCTTATTAATGAAACCATGTTGATGGACAGATATGTGATTCCCAAAATCCCAACACCGGAAAGTAGGCAAACATAGAAACAGCTCTCAAAAGCTTTAACAAAATTATTTATAATAGCTATAGGTAAATAATTAACGATAACCCCATTCCCACACCATCACTCATCAATTGATGAGAAATTATAATCTACCATAGGACTGACCAAGTTGCATTTCGAAGAATAAACTCTTCGAAAGTTTTTTTTCACTAGTTTCAATTTTAGATAAATATGCGACTGATATATTATAATAACAAAATTCATTCTTACGAACAATATCTCGTCTAGACAGACGATCGCGTAGACAACCACGCTTGTTTGCCGACTGAAACAGAGACAGGATTTTAATATTTTTCTCGCTTCTCATCGTTGTTCTCTGATTAAAGTATATCTGTAAATGTAACAAATAGGAGCAATATTTAAACTGAGTAAAAAAGATTTATTGAGCTACAATATGTCATTTACAATAAAACCTAATTTATTTAATTATATCGTTTTATTAAATTTAAATAATTTTTTTCCTCAGCCCCACGTTGGGCGCCAATTATTTATAGATTTACATTATTAAAATTAGTAAATAGAAATATATTTTGTAATTATCTGACGTACGTATGTAAAGAATAAATGAGAATTTATTCGCCCAGACAAAAATATAGAAGCAGCAAGATAAAATAATGTAGAACCAATTCTTGGACTACTTACGTTCCTACCACTATAATTTCATTTACTTGCGCCCGGAGGGACGATCGCAGCATAAAAGCGTAGTGGATAGGACGGTCAATGGTAATTGCACGTTTCGCACCCTTAATCATAAAAGATGCAATAACCGGTAATAGAGCCGGACGGGCACTAATTTCGATGGAACGTACGAAAAATGCCGTGGGGGGTATGGCGGGGCATCGAGGGGGGTACGGATTGCGTGATCTATTGGTCCGTGCGAAATGAGAGCAAAACAATGGGAGAGATAGTATTATGAGAAATACGAATTTTCGACGGAGTTTTGTGCGGAAATGTTCTCGATGCGTGAAAAGTATTGTATAGGGGAGGGTAAAAAAATGACAAAAATATAATTATACTTGGGAATGCTATGTTTATTGATTTTTTAAATTAACACATTGCTTCAAATGTGCAACATTATTTCCTCTTTTTCTAGTTTATTTAAAAAACACTTCAATATATTTAAATCGAAGGATACCGCGGTTGTTATTTCTGAGTTGCAATCCGCGCCCTTGTTTTTTTTTCTACGACGTTTGGTCTACTATTCTCAGATACATCTTCAGGGCTTTTATTTGAGAATTATTAAAAATTTTGATTCTCTTCGATGATATTCTGTTTTCATGATTTTAATTTAAACTAAAAAAAAAATTCTTTGAATGGAAACGTGACTGAGGCTAGTGTACTATTTAAATTATATATTATCAAAAAAAAAGAAATAAACAAAAGAAAATGATTAAAGGAAGCATATTAAGAACTAAACTAAACTTATAATTTATATGCAATGGTAATAAAATAAGTGTAAAATAAAATATGTATTCAATGTAATCAATGAGAAAACAAGAAAAGCATAACTTAAAAAAGTAGCGGTAAAAGTACTATTCGCCAAACTGTTTATTCCACAGTATACTAAATAAATCCGCACAAAGACATATGCAGTATGACATAAGGTAAGAAAATTATAGTTTCTAAATATTGAAAGTAAAACACCTGTCGTAAAATGCTGTTCTATGATGTGGTGGGGTTTTGATACCATATATTATCATTTATGAATGTAACATAAAATAGACATCACCTCAAAATGTAATAATTTAAAACGCTTTTAATACTCCCCTTGCAGTTCTTCACGAAAGTAAGCACATTTTTGAAATTAGTGAATCATTGACTTTCAATTGATTGGTTAATATAGATTACCACATTTTAGACCACTAAATCGATGGATTTGATTCGGAATTCTTGCCTTGGAACTAGTCAATTCTTTTTCTAAGAAATTCACTCCTTTTATTATTGCATGTCTTTCTTATTAAAAAAGACTGGAAAATAATTCTATCAAAAACTGGTCTATTAGCTCAATTCTTCGGCTAGTTTTAAACAAGGACCTGTTAGCCTTATGAAAAATCGTTGGGTTCGATTTCTCCACGGGTCGTTAATTTTTTTTCCAAAACTTTAATTGTTTGTTGCACTATTTTCTTTAATAATTCTATCAAAAAGAGGTTTTTTAGCTTATTCTTCGGCTAGTTTAAAACAAGGACCCGTTAGCTTAGTGGTAAGAGCGTTGCTTTGAAAACTTCGAAGGCAAAGATCGGTAGATTCGATTCCTCCACGGGTCATCCGTTCTTTTATTTTCTTTTTAATGTTTTCAAGGAACAACTGTTCTAATAGTATAGTATTTACTAATACTAATTTAGAAAGTTTCTCTTTATGGATTTCATTGCATTATTCATATATTCATTGAGAAACGTTATTTTTTGAAAGGTTGTGCTCTAAACTTTGGATGCCGACGATTTTGCGATAATAGTCCTTTATATTTTTTTATAAATTTTTTGATACTTCCTTATTTGTTATGAAAGTATTACCTTTCAAAAGCTTTTCATTATTTTTTGCACTATTTGCCCTTAATAATTCTATTAAAAGCATGTTTTTAGCTTTTGGTTCGGTTAATTTAAGACAAGGACCCGTTAGCTTAGTGGTAAGAGCGTTGCTTTGAAAACTTCGAAGGCAAAGATCGGTAGGTTCGATTCCTCCACGGGTCGTCCTTTTTTTCCTTTTTATTATTTCTTGCAATATTTTCCTTTAATCCTTTTATCAAAAACACGTTTTTTCGTTTATTCTTTGGCTAGTTTAAGACAAGGATCTGTTAGCTTAGTGGTAAGAGCATTGCTTTGAAAACTTCGAAGGCAAAGATCGGTAGGTTCGATTCTTCCACGGGTCGTCCCTTTTTCCCTTATCATTATTTCTTGCAATATTTTCCTTTAATAATTTTATCAAAAACAGGTTTTTTAGTTTATTCTTTGGCTAGTTTAGAACAAGGACCCGTTAGCTTAGTGGCAAGAGCGTTGCTTTGAAAACTTCGAAAGCAAAGATCGGTAGGTTCGATTCCTCCACGGGTCGTCCTTTTTTCCCTTATCATTATTTCTTGCAACAGTTTCCTTTAATAATTTTATCAAAAACAGGTTTTTTAGTTTATTATTTGGCTAGTTTAAAACAAGGACCCGTTAGCTTAGTGGTAAGAGCGTTGCTTTGAAAACTTCGAAGGCAAAGATCGGTAGGTTCGATTCCTCCACGGGTCGTCCTTTTTTTCCCTTTTCATTATTTCTTGCAATATTTTCCTTTAATAATTTTATCAAAAACAGATTTTTTAGATTATTCTTTGGCTAGGTTAAGACAAGGACCCGTTAGCTTAGTGGTAAGAGCGTTGCTTTGAAAACTTCGAAGACAAAGATCGGTAGGTTCGATTCCTCCACGGGTCATCCTTTTTTGCCTTATCATTATTTCTTGCAATATTTTCCTTTAATAATTTTATCAAAAACAGGTTTTTTAGTTTATTTTTTGGCTGGTTTAAGACAAGGACCCGTTAGATTAGTGGTAAGAGCGTTGCTTTGAAAACTTCGAAGGCAATGAACGGTAGGTTCGATTCCTCCGCGGGTCATCCTTCTTTTTTCCTTTTTATTATTTCTTGCAATATTTTCATTTAATCTTTATATCAAAAACAGGTTTTTTAATTTATTCTTTGGCTAGTTTAAGACAAGGACCCGTTAGCTTAGTAGTCAGAGCGTTGCTTTGAAAACATCGAAGGCAAAGATCGGTAGGTTCGATTCCTCTACGGGTCGCCGCTTTTTTGTGAGCTTTTGACTATTTTCAAAGAACCACCATTTCATTATGGTATCGTATTTACTTATACTGATTTTGAAAAGTGACTCTTTATGTATTTAATTGCATTGTTCATGCATTTAATGAAAAACGTTAATTTTTGGAAAAGTTGTGCTCTAAACTATATTTTCTTATAAATTTCTTGATACTCCGTTATTTGTTATAAAAGTATTACCTTCGCAAAGCTTTTTATTATCGTTGCAATATTTTTCTTTAATAATTTGATTAAAAATAGATCTTTTAATTTAGTTTGTGGTCGCGTTAAAAACGAGGACCCGTTAGCTTAGTGGTAAGAGCGTTGCTTTGAAAACTTCGAATGCAAAGATCGGTAGGTTCGATTCCTCCACGGGTCGTCCTTTTTGTTTCTCATTTATTCATTCATTTATTTTCTGTCACATACTAATTCATGTTTACATTTTAATAGTGTATGTTTTGTTGTATTTGTAGTCGGAACTGATATATTAAAGCGCTCGGGTCGAAAAACAGATTTAATAAATTATCACCATTACATTAAAGTAATTACAACACACATTGATTACATTCAAACGTTTTTTTAGTAGCGAAAAGAATATCTCCAATCCTTTCAATGTTTATTAATCTCTTTCATTACGGTGAATACACTCTACTAACTTCGATAATTATACTATTGCAATCATACTAGAAGAGCAGTTAATTTGTAAAACAACTAATCAAAAGTAAATAATAAGCCATTATTAAACGTTAATGTCGGTGATTTCCAGGGACGCTCAAATTGATTAATGCGTAACGTCTATTACAGCAATACAATCAAATAGATAATTATTTTGTATCCCGTTTCTGGTAATATCCGTACCTGCTGTGGCGAGAAAGTAACGGCTTTAATGTGATTAAACAGGGTATAGATTGAAATCGATAAACTCGCGGTAGGTAATTCAATCCAACAGGTAGAGTAAAATTGTACATACTTTGTACAATGGAACTGTTAAAACACATTGTCCGCAGTGCTATTGGCACATATATTTGAAGTGTTGGTTATACAGGAACGGATTACCTGTATTTATTAGAAATGTAGTTGTAATTTAGATTATATCTACGATTCCATTCTCCGTGTTAATTTTCTGCTTGTTTTTCAATCTGATAAAATGTTCAATATCTATTAAGGCAAAATTCTCTATTTTCTCAAAATCGCCGAGCTGTTGTTAGAAATTTTGAAAATAAAAAGCAGTTGCAACGTTAATTTTTCACATGAGTTGGTAAACCTATGATTAAAATCAGCTAGCGTTCAAAATTACTAAATTTATTTCGCATCGTAAAAGTAATTACATTCTAGTACTAAAGAAATTTTTTTAAAAATTATAAAGTATTAGGTATAGTTATGAATCATAATACTTGCTGTCTTCTATAAAGTAAATGAAAATGTTACGCAAGCCTGCAAACAAACAAAGTCTTTAGAAACCAATTGCTGATTCTGATAGGTTTTTGGATGCTGATTTCATGAAAAATAGTCAAAGAAGTTCATCACGTATCATTTTCCCACAAATTGAACATTTTCTTAGTCATATTGTTATAAAATTTACTAAGGAAGGGGATGAGCATTTAGATGCCCTAAATCTACATTACTGGCGAGAATTGAAGATTTTTATCACAGCCTGTGGTGTAAATAAAAAAGATCAATTTTTAAAGATTAATATGTGAAAAAAATTATCCTTTGGACAGATTTTACTTCAAAATAATTATTATTTGTCGGGAGTCTACATTAAAAGTCGCCATGATTGATCAGTGGTTATCATGAGGAAAATTTCAGATACATCTTATGTGAGCGGAAATAAGTCAGTTGACGAAGATTTTCGAATTCCAGATCCTTCCAGATCTACACTTTTTGAAGTTAGTGTGTATGTGTAAGCTAAAGCAATCACTACCACCTACTCTTGAGACCTGATAAGATTTTCAGTAAAATCGGTAGAACAGAAGTAGTCGTTTACTTCAGCGACTTTTACCAATATTTCTTCAACAAGCAAATTTATAAGGAATTCAAATGTACTTAAGAGTGAATTTGAGAAAAATATTGTTAAAAAAGGTTTCTGAAATTTCTTCCGAAAGTAGGGCTTTTATTCTTATCGAAAATTAGTTTTTTGCGAATATCTCACGAGCCACGCATTTCAGGACGGTACATTTTGAGTGTAAAAGTATTTTTATTATACCTGAATCATAATCTGGGTATCTCGAATGCATTTGCGTGCGAAACCGGACATTTAAAACATACTGGTGTTTTAAAGTCTCCTAGGTAACCAAAAATTAACCTTAAATTTAACAAACAGGTAGTGCTATTTTTTTTTCAAATAAACATTAATGGTACAATTATTATTGTTGAAAATTCGAAGACCAGAACATTCAAAATTCTTATTATTGGCTATTTGAAAAGTAGCAGATTCGATCTTGAATGCTTATTGTATAAACAAAATCTTGAAAATGCGCACCGTAAGTAACAGTTTGCCCACTACAATATTTATAAATAATGCATTCTATAGAGATTTATCAAGAGTATAAGTATTTTTTTTTTTATTTGTAAGACCTCTGTTACATAAAATTCTCAATATTCTCAAACTTGTAATGCATTACAATTGTCAGATCATGATAAGTATAAATAAATAGTGTAGTGTATACTAATACTCTTAACAAATAACAAAGAAGACAGAAAAAAACAAAAAAACAACACAAAATAATAAAATCAAATAATAAATCAAATAAGATCATTTGTTTATAGAAGAGGAATGACTAGTGACTAAGGAATTCTTCTATTGTGTAGTATTCTCCTTTAATCAAGTGGTTCTTCACTTTTCTCTTAAACAAGCTGATTGGGAGGCCCTTAAAGCTCGGCGGCAGGTTATTGTATAATTTCGACCCCCAGTAGAAGATGGATTGCTGCGAGGAACACACCCTATGATGTGGGATCCTCAGCCACTCCCTATCACGCGTTGAATACCCATGATTGTACCCATTTGTGGTAAAGGCCTCTTTATTGTTGTGTACATACACCACTGCTGAAAGTATGTAAATAGATGTTAATGTCAATATTCCTTCCTCCCTAAATCGTGTTCTACGTATTTCATTTACCTTCAAGTCACACAGAATTCTGATGGCTTTTTTTTGTATCACAAAGATCCTCCGAGCCTCCGCAGATGTTCCCCAGAATAGTATCCCGTAGCACAAATGCGAATGAAAGTTCGCGAAGTAAGCCAGCCTTGCTGCCACATGAGTTGCAATATATTTTAATCTTTTGATGGCATACAGTGCTGAGGACAAAGTGCGAGCCAAACCATATATGTGCTGATGCTATCTCAGATGCGAATGAATAGTGACAGCCAGAAACCTTGCAGAAGTATTTTCGTTCGTATTCCTGGTACTGAAGACAACGTTTTGAGTTTTATTTATGTTTAACTTTAACTTGTTGGCGGTGAACCAATCACTCACCACTTGCACTGCGTTTTCCGATCTTAGTTTAGTTTCCTGATTGGTTTTCCCCTGCACCACAAGAGAAGTGTCGTCTGCGTAAAGACACAGCTCTGCTCCAACCACACTAGTCGGTAGATCATTGATATATATAATAAATAGTAGAGGGCCCAGTATGGAACCCTGAGGTACTCCAAAGTGTATTCCCTTGAGCTGTGATTGTTTGTTGTTCCATTCCGTTAGTGGCATTCTATTTGCCATATAGGATTTCAGTAGGTCCAGAAGTACCCCCTTACTCCAGAATACATAAGCTTCTCGCACAAAACATCAGGACTCACAGTATCAAACGCCTTGGTTAGATCCAGTAGGTTGATTTCAGCGTAGTTGTTATTGTCAAATGCCTGATATATGTATTCGGTGATTTGCATTATTCCAGTAGTCGTCGAACGACCCCTTCTATATCCATGTTGCTCGGGAGATAAATATCCCTTTGCTTCCAAATAGCCTGCCAATCTCGATGCTATCGCTTTTTCAAAGATTTTGGAGATTGCTGGGAGAATACATATTGGGCGATAGTTGCTGCAGTCACCCTTCTTGAACACAGGCAATACTTTTCCCACTTTTAACGGTGTTGGAGATAGGCCATTTTCTATACATTTGTTGAAAAGTATGGTCAGTGGTGTTCTCAGTTCGTTAACAATTTCCTTAAGAAAATATGTCGAGATGCCATACACATCCACTGTATTCTTGGATTTAGGGTTCCTTATGATCATCTCTATTTCATCGGGTGCTATCGGGGCAAAGTAAAATGAGCCAGCTGTGTTTAAAGACATAGCAGACAGTAACTCACTGTACGTTTGTGTTGGCTGTATGCCATTTAGCGTTGGATTTTGAAGAATTTTTGTATATATAAAAGAAATTTCATAATTCGGACCTGATAGGAATTCACTTAGTTTGAAACTATAATTTGAAACGCATAACGTATAAGGAGGTCGTGTGTAAAGTACAGTATACAAACGTTTCGACAAAAACTATTGCGATTTTCTCTTTTCTTCCAAGCATATCTGGGTTAAAAAGTAAGTGTAACATTCTTCACCCCAAACAAAAATACACTCATTCTTCCTTGATTTACAACACCGCAACTGAAACTAGCGTATACGTTGGCGCAAGAAGAATAGTATTATTGTCGACAGACCGCCGAGCAGTTTAGGTATTATCACATCCAGTGATACAAATTCGCAAAAATAAAATTGACAACTGATATTGCATCGTTATCATAATATTTTGGGCGCAACATATATATGTGTGTGTAGAAGAGAAGAAAACCCCCGCAGATAAAACGTTTTATATTTATGATATCTTAAAATTTTACCGCACTTTCTATTACAAGACGTACAAAAGAAAATTTTCTTAATACGTTTTGCTCTCTACCTCGTGCATCCTCCGTCCGCTAGCGTCGAGTCCTTTCTTCCTTCCTTTTCATATCTCCGGTGCTCCGTCGCAAAAATGATAAATAAAAATATGCAAATGGAATCCCTATATTTCTCTGCATGTATGTATATACACGGACATGTGTAAGGATAACGTTGGATTCCTTTTTATGCGGATAACCTCATATATATACACACAGAGAGAGAAGCCTTGCTCCAATTTTTTTCTCTTGCGTTTTTCCACTTCTTCCTCCTCGCGGAGAAAAATAATTTGCAATGAACGCCCGCCGAACTTCTTTTGCAAACGCGTTCGCATCTACGACCGCATGGGATTTACATTTCTAGCCCGAAAAAAAAGTTATTATTTTCTATATTGAATTTGGCGGAACATCAGAGATGATGATGAGCTATGGTTCGGGAAAAAATCGCGAGTGAAATTCAGTTTGCGTTCCATCAAGGCTACACTGGCTATGAAAATCTGATTTCGGGTGATTTTTCTTAGACAGGCGTTGATCGGTTGTTGAAGAAATAAAGTTCTTGAATTCGGTAACTCTGAAGTACCTTTACATGCTCTCTCGTTATAGAAAGGATATTTAAGGGTCCTATATAGTGGATCTGTCAACAATGGAAAAATAGCAGATTTTAGATGCAAGATATTTTTGTTGATTTTAAATTTGGAGAAAGCCTTTCAACGTCAACTTATGAAGAATTTAGTAATCTACCCCCAAATTTAGAAAAATATTATCGGATTAAAGAAAATTAATTAATATGTCAAAATATTGAAAACCAGTTTTCTCAAAAATCCTTCGGAGGGGATTTGATTGCTTGGGTTCACGTTATAAATTGAATAAAAAGCTAGCCCACGCTGCACTTATTTTTCGTTCAACTATTCTTTACTTTGTTTTAAATGAATGTAAAATAAATTAAAATTAGGCAACCCACATTACAATGAATTGTTATTCTAGTAAAAATCTTTCCCGCGGTTACAAATGTGTAAATATTTGGTCATAAATGAAATTTTATTCGCTTAGATATTGAGTTATTATTTCAAATATTTATTATATATTCCCTATGTGTAATAAGTACTCGGACATCCGTGACTTATAAAATTATGTGCTATGCAACCAATATTATATTTCCGATCCACTATATAGGACCCTTAAGATGCAAAATATTACGTTATCTACTACCAAAAAAAACTGTTAAGACTAGAATTGTTTCGTACAAAGGTATAGTATACTATGTACCAACTTTTATAAATCTCATTTTTGTTGCAAGTTCTCTTGATCGCGAGCGAAGCGTAGCGGAGCGAGTGTTTAGTAAACGAGTTTTTACTATACTTTTTCTACGACAATAAATAATCAAAATAATATAAAATGTCACGTCATGTCGGCTTATTGACAGATTGGTGACAAGTGTTAACCAATTTGATTGACTCTCAATTAATTTTTGCAATTAAAAATCAAACAATCAACTTCAATCCGTTCACCTCCTAATTAAGGTGCACGAATTCATAGCTTGTCAAGCTGCATCTAAAAGATCATGTAGCTTTATGGAAATATACAGTGCGTTTTTTTTTCACTGTTGCCATAGGGAATTACATGGTAAAAATTCAACGTTTGTTCCGGTTTGTTCTGATGAAAATATTTAAACCATTTTTGGAACAAAGCTGGAAGATTCTTTAAACTATCGGATAGATTACAATTCTAAACTGTCGAAAAAGTTTTGAAAAAAATATTTTTGTGAAAGCGTTTTCTTGCCATTATAATTTCTAGCGGGCTTTGTTTTAAAAAATAAATAGCGAAAGTCCCTCGAGGCTATGACTAAATTAGCTTTTGGAAGACAGAACTTGTAAACATTTATTTATAAAAAGAAAAAACCTAGAAACCGTTAAAGCACAAATTTCTCAACAAATTAACAAAAATTATCAGTGATTATCAAAGGAATTGTTCAAAGTGTTTTCCTTCGACTGCTAGACAATGTCCAAAGCGATCTTGAAAATTTCTTTGAGTGTTTTGTAAAGTTCGCACTGTAATGGAATTACAAGCTTCAGTTATTCTTGCCCTTAGTTCCTCCACGGTTTCTGGTTGACCTCTTATGAGTGGTGTTAGGTCAGGACTTCGAGCAGACCAATGGAATGGTCCATACTGGCCAATCCAACTATCAGGAAATGTTTCTTTTAAAAACTTTCTGACGATGGCAGCAGAATGAAATATTATTGCTCCGTTGCATCTCAAAGCATCCACTTGCGGGTCTACCTTCATTTGAAGAAGATCTAAGTATTTATGCTGGTGCAAATTTCCGTCAATAAAAAATGACCCTACTAAGTAATTCCCTAAAATTCCAAACCACACGATAACTTTATCACGATATTGCGTATGTTTTTCTTGTGTTCTGTAGGGATTTTTTCTTACCCAAACATGTGTCTGTTGTTTTTCACCTTTTCCATTTAATGTGAACTAACTTTCATCAGAAAATAGAATGTTATTTAAAATATTTCGATTTTGATTAATTTTATCTATCCAGAATTCACAGACATTTGTAAATTTGTGTTCTGATCTTGCCTACTAAGTTTTTTGTCAAATTATGTATGTTCATTAACTTCAAGTTTGAAGAGTAAAATTAGTCAAATAAAATTGCTTGTGGTTGTTGAAACAGTATGCATTCTGTAGTCTTATTGGTGAGTTATTACTAAAAGAAAAAATGAGGTGTGGCCACCACACGACTTTCTTATACGTATGAGCGTTTCAAACTATAGAATTTTAAGAATTTTTTTACACAAAAATTATTCAAATTCCTATTCTAAGTGCTTCTATTCTCTTAATAAATCGCTATAGAAGACATAATTTGTAAGACATTTGAAAAAAAGTGCTACTCCCTGAGAGTAAAAGTGTTCGACTTCTTCTTACTTCCAGTTCGAATTTTGAAATTTCATATATACAAAAAATATTGCAAATCTAGCACCAAATACTTTTGTACTCTTGATAAATATATATAGAATGCTTAAATTACGACATATCGCTATTCGATAAGAGTAAATGTGGTACTTCCGGTCTGAATTAAAAACAATAAGACAAGTGGTAAACCGCTGTTCGAATACACGATAAATTTAATAAATTGTATGCTGTTATAAATAAATCAAACGTAAAGATATTACCATATTTATATTAATTTCAAAGTAGATACCACATTATATATTTATTTGGCTGAAACCAACGTGGGGCAGTGTTGCATCCACTGCAGTATGTGTCAATAACGTTTTGAAATTAGAGAAAATAAATTTAAATTATATGCTACGCCAATCAATAACATTGCTTGATGAAATTGAAAGTAACAATAAACAAACGTCTTTTTTTTGTCAGACTTCATAAAAGTATTCCATTTCTTTCAGTTCAAATTGCAAGAGAGATCATCTTAAGAATTCTTCCTAAATATGTGTAGGTATATGGATAATCTTACGTAATACAGCAGCACCTAAGTACTATATTAAACATTCCAAATAGACATGTAATAAAATATCATCGCATAACTTTCAAACTCGTACAATTAATTTAGAAATCCTCGGGCAAATTGCAAATCAACTACCATCGCCATTGTGACAGGTTCGCATACACTTTTTATGAACAGCACTTTACGTGCATCGCTGGTGTTATAAATTTACGACAACAAAATTATTAAGTACATAAATTACACCAAACGTGCGTTCTTGGGCGTTAGGACACGAACAACGGCTGCCTACCTATCTCACAAAACGAATTAGAAATGCACGTGTTTAGGTATGCATACCTAACGACTATTTGTACACTTGTCGCAGCATCTTACAGTACGTGTTTATACAAGTTTTGGTGGTTTATTAAAATCGATAGTTAATAAAAACGTAAGAGAGGGGAAAGCGACCTCAAGCAAGTAGCTGTAGTCCCTGCCATCCTATCCCACGTGAATATGACATGACATCTTTATTTCTCAGCGGGCGGCAATGCCGACGGTGAAACGAACTCGAATATTTATTGCTGATGTATCTGCGCGTGAGAGTTATAATACTAAATAATTCTCGAATTGATCTTAAAATATTTGCATTGAGAAATGGATCGGATATGATCGCAATTGATCGCAAATTAATCCAGGGATAAATTTGAAAGTAATGATTTTAATGTAATTGGTTGTTCATTATTTATGTTTTTAAAATATTTTGGAGACACCAGAATAGTACATTGTATTTTGTTAATATATTATTTT
Organism: Amphimallon solstitiale; assembly: GCA_963170755.1. Lineage (NCBI taxonomy): Eukaryota > Metazoa > Arthropoda > Insecta > Coleoptera > Scarabaeidae > Amphimallon > Amphimallon solstitiale. Next base: position 146,026,916 of record OY720678.1, read on the forward strand.
TACTAAGAAGTATTGTTTCCATGTGTTTTTTTCCTTCTCTGTAGTTATTTCCTTCGTTGTGTAGTACACTTTTGATTTTAGGCGCTTTCTTCTGCCTTAGCGGCTATTATTTAACTCATTTATCCCTGTATATTACATCTTAAATATTTTTTTTAAATCAGTTCAATTTAATTTAGATTCAAATTATGTTTCAAGTTCTAAATCAATTACGTTTTAAAATAATAATTAAATTTCATTTCAAAATTAAAATCTGCGTCACATATATTCTATTCAAAACATTCAATTTAAAATATTTAGTTTAGGAACAATTCCATGTTCAAATTTAAGATTCGCAACACTTGCATGTTTTGCCCGTCTAGACTTTTTTTTATCGAAATAGTATGTTCTCACAGTTCCTTGTGTGTATTGAATTGCGTATTTAGCTTTTTCCTAATGGCCTGATATACAATTGGGAATAACCGTTACAAATTGCCGTCTACCCGACGCTAGAGTTTTCTAGAATATTACCCCCACGCCCCACACCATCCGAGTCTTTAAAAGACCCGGGTGCATCGAAATTGAACTCAATATTCAGCAGATTATACATCAGATTATTCATCAGTGAGTCAGCCATATAGTGGTAGTTTAATAGTAAAACCACGTCCGGTTCCACATCACTGGAAAATGGATGGCCGTTTATAAGGAAATCAATTCCAAATGATGAAAGAGCGGCCAATCTGTTAGTGTTTCGTAGATCCTATAGTATATTCAACCTAAGAAAGGAGCGTTGGGAAAGATAGGGATTAAAATAAACGTTTGTGATTGGTTGAAATCGAGTGTGCATTTACACCGGCAAAGTAATCGCATTTAGCTTGTTCTGTCAAACATTTGTTTACTGACAGTTTTATTCAAAGATTTTGCCCAATTCCGTATTTTGCATAGTTATTTGTTGTTAATATTCTTAAAAATAGTTCTTCTTAGAACTCGCAAGTAAAATATTCATTTGTTACGGTGTGGTGGTTAAGGTCACTTTCGTTAACTTTCTTTTCGTAATCGCTAATATTTTATAGTATGGCGGAAGCAGTTTTACCAGGTCCTTCAAAAAATCGTAAAGGGAAACATATAAGATCTGGACAAAGGCAAATGGCTTATAATGTGTACCTATATTAAGCATAAAGACAATATGTCTAAAACAGCTCCAGTCAATCAACCAGCAGAGGAAGTGGGTATATATTAGTAAGAATACAATGTACTGCATTATTAAAGAAATGGAAATATCTGGAGTTCCAATTTCTCCTCCAAGAAAAAGAAATTATCGTCATACTTACAATAAATTGGATGAAGCACAAAAAAGTACAATTAGACGGCATGTGCATTTCTTTTTCTTGAGGAATCAGTTACCAACTTGTACAAAAATTTGTGAGGTAATACATACAGGCTGTACCACTTAAAACTCCCAGGTCAAATATCTCGGAAACGGATAAAGATATTTGAATTTTGTAAAAAGTAGTTACTAAAGAATGTGACCGACTCTAGTTTGCTCTCACAATTGTTTTTTATTATGTGAAGATATAGATGGCGCTGCGATGTAAAGAATTTTTTTGATCGCCACAATCTTCATTTGTTTTTTATTTGAAAGAGTATTAAAGTTAATGAAAATTTTATTATTTGTGTTAGTTTCCAAAATTAAGCGGTTACATAAATATTCGTGTTTAAAGAAAGTAAGAGTAATTTTAAAGTTTTGTCTTTGTTTTGTTTAAATACTTAATTTCTAGGAAAAATAGCAATAAACATATTCACAATTCTTGCTATTATAGTTACTTCACAATTTAAATTTTATAGTTAGTTCCTTTTTATAAATTCCACTTCATAGGCACCCATAGTTATGTAGGCAGAAAAACATTCATGTCTGTGTTATGTGTATGTATGCTTGCTTTGATTATTTAGGAAATATTTTGACATTAGCACACATTAGTGACATTTGCTTGATTATTAATTGTCTTTGTAATTAGCTTCATTCAAACATTTACTCACTTTGCGATGAGATTGTATTAAAAATATGGTTTTACATACAAATGAAGATAAACTGAATATGGTTTTAATTTATGGAGAATCCCTTAGAAATGCATCTGAAACAATGCGATTATATGCTCTACGCTTTCCAGACAGGCCTTTATCAGATTACAAAACATTTATAAGTCTGTGTGGAAATCTCAGAAATTACGGTAACCTCAAAAAGCAAAAACAATTAAGGCAGAAAAGAGTAAGAGATGATGGAATTACGGCAGCGGTACTACAAACAGTTAATAATAATACACATACATCATTACGGCAATTAAAAGAACAGCATGATCTATCTGTAACCTCTTGCCGTAGGATTCTAAAAGAAAATAAATACTTTCCGTATAAAGTTCATTTAGTGCACCATTTAAGAGTAGGAGATAATCAACGCAGATTCGATTTTCTGGCAGACTTTTCTGTAATGCTAGCGGAAAACAACAACTTTTTTAATAAGATCATGTGGAGTGACGAATGTCGTTTTCACAACAATGGTACTTTAATTAAGCATAATGCTCGTTATTGGTCAGAAAATAATCCTAGGTGGATAAGGCAAACAAGAAATCAAACTGTTTTTGGCGTTAACGTTTGGCGTGGAATTTTAAACGGATATATCTTAGGCCCCCACTTTTACCATGAAACATTAACTGAGATGCGCTACTTACATTTCTTGCAAAATGAGTTACCACTACTTTTGGAAGATGTACCTATATGTGGTTATATCAAGACGGGGCACCTGCTCATAATGCCAACATAGTTACTGACTATTTTAATCAAATGTTCCCTCGTCGTCGGATTGGTACTAATGGCGTCCTTAGGTGGCCGGCTCGTTCGCCGGATCAAACCCCGTTAGATTTTTTCTTGTGGGGTTACTTGAAGGCTGAATTTTACAAGGAACCCATAACAGATATGGGCGACCTTTATAATAAAATGTATGCGAGTGTTCAAAAAATTAGTAGAAATACATTGTTAAATGTTTGCGGAAGAGAACTAATAAGGCGATATACGTTACGTAGCAATCAATAAGGCAACAATTTTGAACATCTTTGTTATATTTGATCCTTCTAAGTATTTAAACGAAATAAAGACAAAACTTTAAAATTACTCTTACTTTTTTAAACACGAATATCTATGAAACTATTAAATTTTGGAAACTAACATAAATAATAAAATTTACATTACTTTTAATACTCTTTCAAATAAAAAACAAATGAAGATTGTGGCGATCAAAAAAATTCTTTTCATCGCAGCGCCATCTATATCTTTACGTAGTAAAACACAATTGTGAAAGCAAAGTAGAGTCAATCACAATCTTTACTAACTACTTTTTACAAAATTCAAATATCTTTATCCGTTTCCGAAATATTTGACCTGGGAGTTTTAAGTGGTACACCCTGTATACACATTCTTCTAGCTATCGCGTAAATTATATATGATTATTTGCTTTCTAGGCTATTATAGTCTATTTTTTTAATTCGGAGGAGTGTTTTTAAATTGAAGCGCTAAAAAGGAGGCTTGCTATTTGTCAGTTTTCGGGAAGAATTACAATATGGAAATTTTACATGTCTACGGCCGCCATACTGTTACAACAGCTGTTATTGTATACATCGTTAATTTTGTCAGTGCGTTTCTGTTCAATTTTTTACGTTCAATTTGCGTTATAATAGTAAAATAGTTCTTATAAGAACTGAATCGATTGATATACTCTCCGTGTAAATCATTTTCATAGCGTTTTTCTTGGATATGGAGGAAGTAGCAAGCACTTCTGGATCGCAAATTTCCCCGTTGAGAAGGCGAAAATTTGTGATCTTAGGACATCTATCTGTCAAATGGAAAATATTGACATCATCTGAAAAAATTAATACCAAAACCATATATACAGGGTTACCACTAAATAGGTACCAGGCTATACGAATCTGAAGAATACCTATAAATGCCTAACTAGAAATCAAAAAAGAAATTTATTTGTAACTCAAACATTTTCTAAATTTTTAGGGCCAAAATGTAGTTAAAGTCGGTCCATAACTTTGTTTATCCTATATGCATTTAGGTAAATACCACCAGTATTCAATCTCCATGCATTACGATATTTTTTTTCGTTAAATAGACGTATATTATTTTGAAACTTAAATTTCTGTAGAGAAAATTATTATGTTGGTATATTAACTGCGACAGGCTCGGACTCGAGGAACGAGAAATCAATTTCTCGTCACTGCGTGCACATTGGACCGCGATTTTCTTTGTACGGGCATTACTCATATTTTCCTTTCAACCCCCTTTTTTTTAATGACGCTATTTAAAACTAACGCTGTATACTCTTGAGCGCTGTGAACTGCATTAAGAATGAGACTGACGGCCAAAATTTATTGCTCGCCACTGGAGTTAGTTAGGTATACTAGCTGTCCATCAATCTCTTCGAGCTTGAATCGCCTTTCGCGTCCGCTTACAGTTTTATTACAGTTCGCTGTAAAACGCCAAAAAAAATCATTTTTGATTCTCTAAACTTTTGGCACACCTTGTATAGACGTATATCTTTGTCCACGAAGTACTGTCACGGTCACAGGTGGAACGACAATTTAAAGCATCTTAACGTCAGTCTGACTTTTCGTTGTTGGAGTTTGAAATTTAGATGCTATTTAGCGTAATACTAAGACTTGACACTAAAAGATTCATAGTTTTATTAGTTTTACACAATGAAAGGACTAAATCATTATTGAAAATGTAATATCAGATTTATTTTAATTTTGCATAATTTAACCTGCCAATTATCATGGCCCGCAAACATACTTTTGACATACCCTTTGAGCTTTGTTATAATGCAAATTTGTGAACAATGCATGCCCATTACACAGAAGAATCAAGTTTTAAATAAAATGTTGTTATAGAATAAGTATGACTTATTACTTTTATTTATAATAGTGAATTTATAACTGGCCTCCATATTAATAATTAGTTTCATTTGTCTGCTCTGAAATTGTTCCTGTCAAAGTGAGTTTGCAGTGACATTGAGTCGTCGCCTGTAGATCGTGCTCTGGCTATGTCGGTTGCTGAGACGATCCTATTATAATTTCAATATTTAGTAGTGACGCTGGTAGTTGAACTAAAAACAATAACCAAAAATAATACTGACCGACGTTGGAATATCTGTGTAAACATTTTGCTTACACACACTGTAAAAAGAATATAATTTGTAATTGTTGGATCATTTTGTGATTTTTATTAAGTATTTAAGGAAAAATAACACAAAAAGGTAGTTCATGATTACAACCAATCCATCGAAATAAGAGCCACCAGCCTGGGACACGATCATCATCAACCATCATCAGAATGTTTGATTAACAATTTGATTTAGTGGTGTATTTTCAAACATATCGCATTAAATGATTGAACGCTGCCCATTCTTCAAACTTTCTACTGACAATCAAACTATTTAGTAGAAGTAATTGTTGAATTAGACTGGAATATTTACTTTAGTAAATTGAATAGTTACAAAACCATTATCATTACATTGGAATTTGATTCGTCTGTCACCTAGTAATAATAATATAAATCATATTTTAAGGTAATTGTCTAATACCGTGCCGTCAAATACTTTCCGCATTAGAGTAGGCTGTTTTTGAAGTTTTTAAGTAATCAATGTTGGTGTACATGATAATTTTTTGAAAACTTCAAATTCTGACAGTTGTCATACTTAAATTCAAATTATAGACGCCTATTATTATTTATATGACATAACCAAACTATTAAAATTATGCATTGTCACCAACCATTAAAAAAAAAGCATGGCCGTCTCTAATGCGGAGAGTAGGTATTTGAAGGCACGGTATATAGGCAAAACTAAAATGGATCTGATAGCACTTTTCTCATTAATATTTTAGTCATTTCGCTGTATAAAATTTGTAATTTCATATCTTTTTGTGTCAAGGTCTACAATAAATATCGATGAAGCTTAAAAACATGAACCATGAAATATCAGACAGATGTCAGGGTGTTTAACCTTTTTTTTTGAAATAATTGTCATCATGAAAGCAGTTCAGATTAAATTTCATCACGAACTGAAATCGATTGATCGTTTTGACGTTTTATAACCTGCAATTAAATTTTTGTGAAATTGCCAACATTAATCAAAAGTCAGATGGACTTTTTCTGACAATTCTGACGTTTCCTGTAACATTTAAGCCACCTAACGTGAATGTTGAGTTGACCAACATTTCGCGTATGCTCTAGTTAAATATATCGGTGTTAAAATAATAATAGATGAGTAAAGATGGCTACACCCTTTAACTGTTACTTAATTTTAGTTTAATAATATACTATGTTCACCAATTTTGATCAGCATGATGTATTCGTTTCTTTGAATTACAATTAACGTAGGGCTTACGGGACAATAGTCAATAGAAATAAATTTATATGACGTTCGTTGCAAATAATCAAGCTCATTAGTGCTCCATAATGTTTGTCATAAAATGTCGATATAAGTCATCAAGTGCTGATTATTCAATTTACTCTTTCCACCTTTTTTCTTTTTTTTTTTTAGGACACATTAATTTAATAGAATACTTGCTCTTTTTGTTATTCCATGAAACTCTTCGAGTTTGAATTGCTTCTTTGGAACGTGACTACTGCCAGTCGCAGAGGCACTTGAATTTTAACGGTTATAAATTTTCTTTTAATTAGTTTATGAATGAAGATGCAAATTAAATGAAATATCTCTAGAAATTAATTATACATTATTGTGGCATCTATAATTATAGACAAATGGATTTATTAACTAAAAAATTTCCCATAAAATGTTTAACATTTCTATAGAATTTACTGAAAGCTGATTACTTGGAACATTTCGTTGACATTCAAGTTTGATATAATGCGTGTGCACCTAGTCTAAGTTGAATGTAAGTAGGCCGAACAGGTAAACCTAAGATGGTTGTATGATCAAGATTTGTTGTATCATATATAAATTTCTTTGTTTTTTAAATTTGGTAGTACTCTAACTTTATTTGTCTCAAGTTTTATGATAAACGTTGCCCATACGTTAAATTTTCTTGCAAACTGTCATGTTGGTGACAGTTCGATCTATTGCGAGAATGAATTGTCAAATTGAATGTCACTGTAGACATACCGTGCCTTCAATTAATTTTTTTTGGAATAACCTACGATTTCAATATTAATTTGAAAACACTGTGGAACTTTTCAATAAATTGACTTAACTATGACAGTAGCCAAAATGAAAAACATTACTATAGCACAGTATTCCCAAATTAATATTGATATCATAAGCTACTCTAAATTTAAATTAAAGACGCAGTATGTATATTTGTATGTAGAAAGATGACAGAGATGTGTCCAAGACATTAAAGATACGATAAATGACCGATACAATAGTAATAATAATAATAATTGATGATAATTGATGAGCAAGTGCTCTTTTAAGATTTTGATTTGAGTGGTTTTCCATCTGGTTATAGAAACTGAGCGCTCTTTCCTTGATGTAGTCAATAATGGTTGGGGTATTTGTTTCATTCATTATTTGATTATTTCTCATATACCATGGAGCATTTAGTATCATTCTAAGACTGGTGTTTTTTGATGTTGGTCTTGCACATATGCACCCATGCATATGTGAATATTGGACCTAATACTTGTTTGTAAAGTAGAATTTTGTTGTTCGTGTTCAGCTGGCTTCTTCTGCCTATAAGAGGCCATAGTTGACATCTTGTTTGTTTGGTTTTGGTTATCGTTTTTGCTATGTGTGTGTTATAATTGAGCTTTATATCCAGGTATATTCCCAGGTATTTAATTTCTCTACTCCATGGTATAGTGTTGTTGTTGATGGTTATTTCGTTGCCTGTTGTTTTCAGATTCCTTTGAAAGATTATTGCTTGGGATTTGTCTTCGTTTATTGTTGTCCTCCATTGTTTGAACCATTTTATCGTGTTGTCTAGGTGCGTTTGGAGTTCCTGTACCGCGTTCGTCGGACATCTTGATGTTGAGAGCAGTGCCGAATCATCTGCAAAGGTGGCCGTATTTAAGTATCTTGTAGGATTTGATACTGGTATGTCTGCTGTAAATATTGTATATAGGTGAGGTGACAGGCATGAGCCCTGGGGGACTCCCGCTGTTGGATGTTTTATTGAGGAAAGTGTGTTCTGGATGCTAACTTGAAAGCAGCGTCCTTAGAGAAAACTGTTCGTGATTTTTATGACGTGTGTTGGGTAATTGTGTATTATCATTTTATATATGAGTCCCTGCCTCCAGACTTTATCAAATGCCTTTGCTATGTCGAGAAATACAGCTGCCGTCACTTGATTTTTATTGAATCCGTCTTGGATAGTCTCAGTGACTCTTGAAAGTTGTGTTATCGTTGAATGTTCTTCTCTAAAAACCCATGTTGATCTTCTGGTATTATGTCTTGATTATCAGAGTGGTACTTTATCTTCTGTAGGATTATTTTTTCTATCACTTTGCTAATGGATGGTAACAGGCTTATGGGCTTGTAGCTGCTTGGTATTGTTTTTGGTTTTCCTGGTTTAGGTATAACTATTACTTTGGCATGTTTCCATATCTTTGGGAATGTTTGGAGTCTGATAACGGAGTTTGCTATTGCTAGAATTGACATTATTGCTTTTGGGGGGAGGTTTTGTAGTGATCTGTTGGTGATGTTGTCTATACCAGGAGCTTTTTTGGTATTTAATGCTTTAAGGATTGCTTTTAGGTTCTCGGCTGTGACTGGGTCGTTGCTAGGGGAGTGGGGTTCACGTATTTCTCTGCTTACTACTTTGTGAATCTGCACTACGTGTTGCATGTCTACTTCATCCAAGTTCGGAGTGAATTGCTCTTCTAGTGATTCCGCTAGAGCTTCTGCTTTTTCTTCTGCTGTGACTTGTGTGGAGTTATTGAATTGAAGTGGTGGGATTTGTATTTGTTCTCTTTTGATTGCCTTGATTATTTTCCATGTCTTAGAGGGCTCTGCACCTATTTCTTCGAGTGTTCTTTGCCATTCTACATTTTTCGGTTCCAGTAATTTCTTATTATGTACTTGATGTTGAAGGTTGTTTAGTATAGTTTTGTCTTCTCCTAGCTCTGTTCTTTTCCTTTATTAGTTCTTTAATATGATGTGGTAGACTACCTGATTTATATATCCTTTCTATTTTGATGGTGTTATTTTCAACAGCGTTTGTTATTTTATCTTGTAGTGATTTTATGGTCTGTTCTAATTCTGCAGTGTTTTGTATTTTAGGAACTGCAGTGATGGTTTGTTCTAGTTCTGTTTTGTAGCCGGCCCAGTCTGTCTTGAAGGTGTGATATGTTCTTTCGGTTATGTCTTCGTTCCAAGTTATTATAATTGGAATGTGATCAGAGCTCATGACACTTTCAGTTTCTATCTTTATGGTTTTGTTAATGTTTTTACTGATTGCTAAGTCTAATTGTCTAATTGTGTGCATCTAGCCCAAGGTGAACGTCGACAGACCAAAACAAAAAAAAACCAAGACGGTTCGGCAATGTTGTTTCATGTTATTCGTTCTATAAAATTGGTAGTACCATGCCTTGTGTCAAGTTTACGATAAAAATAGTGTATACTTCAAATTTTTTGACAGACTGTCATCGTGACACTTATACGACAATAAAAAGTTGATGTTTAACCAAATTGTCGTTCCACCTGTCATCGTGACAATACTTCGTTGTTGTGTATTCGTTCACACATAAACTTGTGAGAACGAAATGTCAGACTGAGAGTGCTTAACAACATTGTCTTTCCAATTGTCAAATGAAATTAACAACATAACATGATGAACTTTAACAAAACATGCTTTAAACTTACAGGTCATTGAGAGAATTAATTAATTTTCATATTACGCTTTAATAGTTGTATATATATGTACTTTGTAAAACCCAATCAAAAATCTTGCTGGCTCCTAATACCATTTAACCGAAAATGTACTTCTGATTAGTTTGTGCCAACCCGCATAGTCGCGTACTTTAAATGCTTACTTTTATAACTGAATTGATAAACGAAATTACATAAATGCTTATGGGAATTTTACATATTTGATGTATTTATGTTATTTTGAAGTGTTTCGGACACATCTGACAAATAAAGAAAACTCAGATGATTCTTTATTTAGGCTTGCTTCGGTACTTCTTTCGCGAGAAGTGACGACATTTCGATTTGTGTTTAATATATCTTAATAAAATATAGAAAGATCGTTATATTTGTCACTGTACTTACGTGCGATAATACACTTTAAGTTTATTTTATCATATCCGTCGGCATTGTTCCTATATTCATAAATAGAAAAGAAATAGTAACAATTGATAATAATAACACTAATACGTATCTGAAAGGTACCACTTTCCCTTCATAATCCCTTTATTTGTCGGCCTTCTGACATTTAAACTTGACAACCGATCGATAAACGTGAATAGATAGTCATTATGTGTTGTGTATTACACGACTGGTGCTTTCCGCTAATTTTGACGTTTCCCGGCAAATGCCATATCGCGAACTCAAACTGATTTGACGGTTTTGATAATTTATAACCTGAAATTGAATTTTTCGTGCGTTTAACTTAACCTTATCCGAAGTTTGATGTGTCACGGTCATCTGTATCGATCCACCGCCATTTTAAAATCGAACCTAGTCCATATTTTTTATTTTACACGTAGGCCTTATGGCAAAATACTATGATTCATACTCTTTTTCTGCACGTTCTAAAATTTTCAAAAACTCCTTTCGGGCCCTCGTTCTCTCTTCGGAGACGTGAAAAATGGCCTAAGGCACGTGGGACCGTGGTCCCCGTCGCGTGACACTTTCGTTCCCAGCGTAGATGCGCCAGGTTCTCAGAAAACTGTCTCCCCAATTCGTCAATTTTGGGGTATAGCTTTGCCGTTTTAATCGTTCGTGTTAAAAAGAGCGAGACAATTGGCTTTTAGTATATATAATAATGTCTTAGCATATGACGAATACTGGAATACTGATGATGACTACTATATTTATCTTGGACCTCCGTAAAGCCCTAATGCAAATCATCGACATTTCTTATTACGTACACACCGACTGTATATACCGATTTTATTTCCACATTGCATGCAGGATAAGTTGATTAATAGGGTCGTAATGAACAATACAAGTAAGGTCGACCGGGTGTAATGGCACGAGATGAGAAAATCGCTTCAGAAAACGCCAAGCCACACACCACATTCAATACGTCCGTTCCACTGACCAACGTTCGTTCTTGTATTTACTTTTTCACTCTTGTGTCATTTATCGTCAGTAATGTGTTTTAAGTTCGTTGTTTTTTTTTCTTTCTTCATTCCCAACGTTTATTGGCGTGTCTCTCGGACGAGGAGAAACCGACATTAAATAAAAACACGTCGAAGGATCGAGAGCACATAATAATAGATTCCTGACTGCTGCGGGTTCTGTGTTTTTTCGATTTGCGATTGCTATGGTCTGCGGATGCGTTTCGCGATGCACTACATCATTTTTAGTGTCGTTCCCGGTGACTGTATAGATGATTTTTATGGTAAAACTGAGTGAGTACGATCGTATACGATGAAAACACAGGACGGGATCTATAAAGAGGCGCGGAGAGAGAGGCAGTGCAGAAGAATATGTCGATAATAAATGATCCATATTACGATTTTACGGCGTCGCTGAAAGAAATGTTCGGAGAAGAATGCCGATAGATTTACTGGATAAAAGTTTGCGTAATAAATAAATTTATGGTTATCGTAAAAAGCGAATGGCAATTGACAATGTGTTTATAAAGCGAAGAAATTTACTTTAAATACATCACTCATGGAGTATGCATCCTTTCATATCTCCGAATTTTTAGTCTTTTTTTATTTAACATAATATTTTGCATGATAATAATTTTTTTTTTAATAGTACAACTAGTACAGTCAATCTTGGCATAATAAACTGAACGACAAAATAAACCGCCCACCTGAAATTTTTAGAATAATCAGCTGTACAATCATTTCAAATTTCTATTGAGATTGAATCCAAGAACTATTCATTGTATGTGCAATATATGCAAATTTTTTCAAGTACTTAGGCAATTTTTGACAGAAATAAATTTAATTTTCTCAACTTCTAAAAGTAAAACTGATAACTTATAATTCCAATCTAATATCAATAACGTGTAGAGTCCGATCCAAACCTGATGATACCTGCGTAGAAAACGATTTTCGGCATTAGAGAGAGCAAGCGTATAAAATGAGAGAGATATCTATATGGAGCGCTGTACACCTACGAGGAAAGAATAGAACAGGAGAGATAATAAACTGGTGGGGAAATAGCTATTATTTAGACGGAAGTTACCCCTTTAAGGCAGGTCAGTTATGGCAATATTGACCAATCATAATTTATAAAATGAGTATTTTGACTAACTTGTCATATATCCGGTATGTTTGATTATGTGTTCAGTGGTGTAACATACATATTCTAGGCATGTTTTTTTCTATGGTTTCTTTAATGCAGTTAGAATAAATGTTACTATATTAAAAAGAATAAAAGGATTGAAAAAATAATGCACTCACGATATTACTTTAATTATTATTGGACTAAGAACCTATTTTGAATGATTATCGAGAACATACCAAGTGTACATATACCCTATACAAAGTTACCACTTTGGACAAATATTATTATTAAGGAGACTCTCTCCTGTTCTATTATTTCCTCGTAGATGTACACAGTCAGGCGTGAAAACATTAGTCTACTATTTAATCATTTGTCGTTTAGTCCTTGCTTGCTCCGATACATTTACATCATTTATATACATTTTCAAATTTATTATTAATGTACATTGTGACAATGATACTGATTCTGTATTTCACTATTCGTCAGATGAAAACGGTTGATAAAATTTTATAAAAGTCTAGTTTTTTAATTTAATTTAATCTTTATTTTTATTTAAAATTTATTTATCTAGTGTTGAGGTTTACTTTTTCATTTGCTTTTGCCATGTGGTTATTAATAATAAAACATAAAAGAGTGGAGTAACATTTGTGCCCATGTTAAGAAAATTGAAGATTTTATTGTTAAAGAACATACTATGGATGATTTCTGCAAAGAATTTATTATTAATGTACATTGTGATAATGTATTTGACTATTCGTCAGTTGAAATCGCTTATTTAAATGTTATAAAAGTCTTGTTTTTTTATTTAATTTAATCTTTCTTTTTATTTTAAATTTATTTATCTAGTATTGAGGTTTACTTTTTCATTTGCTTTTGCCATGTATATAATAATAATAATAAAATTTGTAGATTGCAGACTTTATTCCATGGTGTTTGTATTCAAAAGGAGCGGGAAATATACACGATCGCTTTGGTGTCGATATTTTTAACATGGATAGCACAGATTTTAAACCACGCCTCGCGCATACCAAGTCTCATCAGGTTTGGATCGGACTCTATGTCCTCCACGAGCTTCAATCAAAACACGTAATTGTTGCGGCATTGAATTAATTAAATTGTAATAAATGGAGTCTCGCGAAATTTCCCCAATTTTTTTTTCAAGTGCAAATCAAAGCTTTTGAAGAGTTTCTGGTACGACTACGCGTTGGCGAATACTCCTCTGGAGTTGATCCCATAAATGTTCAATAGAATTGAGATCTGGACTAAAAGCAGGCCAGTCGAATTTGCGAATTAAAAACTAAATAAATAAACTACATGTGCAAACAGAAAATGTCGGATGGGCGTTTTTTTTGCCGGTCAGTTTATAATAATGATTTTATAAATGTTATTTTACACATATGAATTATATTTCAATGTTATGTACTAGAAACTAAAAGATATATTTCTTAGAACTATTTTTCCTAAATGTTTATCTACGTATAAATTAAGCGCTAGTGTGATAAGCTAATGTTTGTATTAGGATGTTAAATAAGACCCTGTATTTCTTTTCTTTGTTGATTTTGGAAGAACACAATTTTCTTGATACTCCTATGTGGAAAGCTTACGTCATGAAATTTATGAAGTATTTAAAGTTCAAGGTTTCAAATATCAGGAATTAATAACCTCCGAAAAAACATAAGTTAGTCATGGAAATAGTTTGTTTTAAATTAGAATTGTCGAAATTGTAATTTTTGTGTTTCACTAATATTAATTCTTGTAACATTGTTCTTAAAATTTCGCCTTTTTTGCTGAAATGGTTTGCACTCTGGAAGAGAGAGCTGAAATTGTGATTTTGTATGGGATTGTAAAGAAAAAATATTCCCAAACGGCGACGTTATTTAATGAAAACCATCCAAACAGAAACATATCTGTTTTTTGTAAAAGAACGCTAACAGAAACATTTTTGCAAACGGGATTTGTAAATAATAAAAAACGGAATATGAATAATCGCAGTGTACTAGATGAAACTACGCTACTAGTTATTGGGCATATTAATTTAGATCGGGAGCTTTTGTTGAGAAAATTATCAGAAGTTTCGGGAATGCCAAAATCAACTAGTCATCAAATATTAAAATTAAATTTTAGTCATCAACACTATGAATTTTAAAACGAGGTTAAGTAAAGCGTAACATATTCAATTTAGGTTCTAATTGAGTTTATTATTATTTTTCTATTTGTACATGTATGTACATGAATAGAATAGTTAAGGCTGAACGCCCGCTTCAAGCTGAGTTCGATTTGAAATAGGCGTACCACTGTTTTTTGTGCAACTGTAATAAAAGACAAATGTTTAAGGGTCCGCGTGCTCTGTCTTATGCTGAGGAAAAAGATAGAGAAAAGAACTTTTCACCTAATCTAATCTGCCTGTAATTTATGGCTGCGTTATGGTCTCAGATAATCGCCGGTTGGCCCACATGTTTGACAGTCGGGAAGCAACCTCCCCTAAATTAGACAATCTATATTTTCTCAAACACACAAAAAAAGTGAAGCTGAATATGTAAAATCACCTGCCGGATTCAAATTTTGAGTTGGAAAATAAAATAAAAATCACGAAAAGGTCGAAAAATCGTTTTTTTGTGTAAATTTTAAAATTTTCATTTTCTTCAATTTTTAATACTTATCTCGTGATATCTCAGCAATGCAGAGAGCTAGGGATCTGTTTTTTTTAAGGTTATACCCTAAAGTATTTGGATGATACTAGTGTTTTCGATTTTTCTTTATGGTGTGTAAATTTTATAAAAAAAAAAGGTTTTAGTAGACGACCAATTTGTGTAAGGTATTTTTCAGCTATCGAGTAACTAATCTTATTTTTCAGAATTTACCCATATATATGTGAAACAAAATAAAGCCAACATTCCAAAATTATTTTTTGTGCAAAAAATAAATTTCTAGATCGTTTCAGAAGCAAATTATTGCGAGTCAAATATAATAATTATACTCCCTGCCCGCATACCGTGTGAGTCCTAGCATGCGCTTCTAGCAGGTATAGCGTCGGGACGGGAAGAGATATTGCTTTTACTTTTTGATACGTAGTATAAGGAAGTATTGTGACGCTGACACTGTATATGTACACTATATTGTAAAGAAAATATCAACGGTTTCGATAAAATAATGTCCGAGTAACGATTACTTTCTTATCATACACCGATCTCAGAAGTATTTTACAAACTGCGTAGAAACTGCCCGAAATGGTAGACGGAGCTACCTCTCGACACAATGTGCGAGCGTACCACATACTCTATTTGATTTCAGTGAATTTCGCCCAAATTTCAAAATTTTGTTTTCCGTTTCGTGGCCTTATTTTTAAAAATTATGAAAAAATTAAATTTATGTATTGCTGTTGAGTGTTACATAATTTTAAATAAAGGCTTGTTTTTTGAAATTTCTTACATTTTTATTTTTATTTAGGGCCCTTTGGACAATTTCGAAGAAATTACGATTTATCCATTGAAAGGCATTTTTTTCTTAAATTAGCGTATAAATTCGGTAAGGTTTTCATGAAAAATACGATTAGGAAATGGGAAAAACGATTTCGAGGCCGGGCGTATAGCCTTAATAATGAAATTGTGTACACTCATTCTTTGTATTGTCAAACAATAATTGTCGAAAAAGAAGTTCCTGAGAGAAACTGATAACCGAAATATATAAGAATTTTTCTCATTCGCGACATACAAGAAATGTATACGATTTATATAATATTACATTTATTTATGTTTTTATAAAAATTTGATTCTTTTATACAAGAATATCTTTTAACAAGTTGTATCTACAGATTTTTAATATTGTTTTATTTTCTTTAGAACACATTTATCATTTAACTAACTATAATCCGGTAGGTAAAATTTGTATTTAAAATTGGTGAGTTATTTACCCTCATTTCAGTCAATTGAACCAGGTAATGTAGGTGGCGCTATAATCGTAAACTCGCAAGTTATCTTCTTATATGCTCATACGACAGTATCCAAAAGTTCACCTCAATGTTCAGGTGTGAAGATTCTCTATTTTCAGTATCGTTCGAAATTGAGAGAGACTAGAAGGATCAACTGGGGTATACAGAAACACAAGAAATTGTTGATAAATTCTTCGGAAAATAAAGCGTAACCGTCATTCAAAGCTATGTTCTATGGGCAATAGGTTTTCCGATTGTGCCAGC
Organism: Amphimallon solstitiale; assembly: GCA_963170755.1. Taxonomy (NCBI): domain Eukaryota; kingdom Metazoa; phylum Arthropoda; class Insecta; order Coleoptera; family Scarabaeidae; genus Amphimallon; species Amphimallon solstitiale. Next base: position 146,043,511 of record OY720678.1, read on the forward strand.
AGTGAAAAAAAAAAACAAATCAATTGTTAAAAAATGTACGCGTTCTCTGTGTGATCCTTGTTCTTTTTGTCACGTAATGTTAGTTTACGTATCATTTTCATAGAATAATTTATAATTTAGTTTATTGTTTGTCAAATCGACATTTTTTTTTTACATATGACGTACCTACTTTATTATTGCTGTAGTTTATATCTGTAGTGAGGCGCATTACACAATGAGCAATCGAACGTCGGTAATATCAAGATCTATAAATACCTATCCCATTTTCCCATTAATTTGAAAGTTTTAATTTACTGGAGGAGCCCGGAATGTATTTGTAAATCTACACGAGATTGCATAGATTGCCGGTTTTAGTTGCAGAAGCTCCATCGTAGCATCGGTAACAGTTTGTTTCTGTTCGTTTGTGAAATTCTCGTATTCGGTTGCATTAACAATGATAAATATAGAGAGTATAAAGCTCTTAGCCGATTACAATTGATATATCTTTCGTTTCATTGCTACTTATTGCATAATCTGAAACAATACTATGGAGAACGGAAGAATATAGATTATTAAAAAAATATTGTCATTGTATGGAATTGTATTTAATTGATATTTTTACGTTTAAATAATTATGATTTTGCAAATCTATCATAAAAGTTACCATACATTAATCTAGAGTGTTAAATACCTACGTTCTTACAATATTCTACTTTTAAATCGCTTTTTTATTTCTTATTACTATAGGAAATTTGTGGAAATTGCAATTTCAATAGTTGGAGTGTTTTAGTTTCTTAAAACTCACACTGAAAACTACTCTATGGTAACCTAGGATGTTAAAAATAATGTTGAGAAAATACATTGTTCAAAACAATTAAAGGATATTTCATGAATATTAAAAATTGTTAAGATTTTAATATATTAATTCCCATTATTAATTAATTATAATTGAATAAAGGACTTAAGAATTACTAAATATTAATGTCAAACATTAAAAGCATTAGAATGAATACAGGAATTAAAACATGTTTAAATTTAAAAGAAGAATAACATTAATTTAACCCGTAACTACAACAGACGGGTCAGATTGACCCATCTGATATTTGCTTTTATTGGCATTGTATTATAACTTAATGGTGGGGGTTGGCCTTCTAGCTATTCCACAATTTTCTGGTGCTCTTTTCAGTAGGAGCAAAGCAGTCGCGGAGAGAGGTTCCTATTTTGCTGTGTATTGTTTTTCGGGTCAAAGTGACCCGTCTGTAGCAAATACGTTAGGAAAATATAGGAGTACTTGGTAAGTTATTTTCAAAATTCATACTTGTTTATTCTGCGTAATATAGTTATAGGATTTTTATACAAATAAAAACTTATTTTTACTATTCTTACAGCATAATGGCAGGTCTTTCTGATGAACAACTTGCTAAGATTCTCAACAGTGAAGAATTTTGGGAAGATATGGAATCGGATAAGGAACCGGAAATGTCTCAAAACCAACCATCAGGATCAAAAACAAATGTAGTTACAGTCAATGACCAAGCTGATGCTCTAAGGATTATAACAGAAGAAGGAGATCAAAGTAATGAAGAAGATGATTTGAAATTATTAAGCGAACACGATACAAATAGCGAATATTCAATTTCCAGTGATGATAATAGTGACGATGAAAATATAGATGGTGAAACTTTATCACAGAAAGCATGGTACGGAAAAGATGGTAAAAAATGGGGAAAGGATCCTCCCAGTACAAGTAAAGTTAAAAGGGAAAATATAATAACTTTTAAGGCAGGCAATACAGGGTCTGCTTTAGCAACACCACCAGAAAATCCACTATTTGCATGGTTACTGTTCATAACTGAAGATATACTTCATAAGATAGTGGATTGCACAAACAAAAAAATTGAAAGTATGTGTATCAAATATAAGCACTGTAAACGACGCAGGGATTCACGTACTTTATTCACTATCTCATTCATCAATAAAACTACAATCAAAGAAGTAAAAGCATTCCTGGGTCTGCTCTATTTACAATCAATATTCAAATCGAACCATGAAGATATTTGTTCTATGTGGTGCACTGACGGTACAGGAAGAGATATATTTAGGTGCACAATGTCATTACCACGTTTTGCCTTTTTGCTAAGTTGCTTGAGGTTTGATGATGAGACAACTAGAAAAAATAGAGTTTCTATTAATAAATTGGCGCCTATATCTGAAATATTTGATTTGTTTGTTGCTAATTGCAAAGAAAACTATATACCCGGAGAATATTTAACCATTGATGAAATGCTCGTTCCATTTAGAGGAAGATGCGGTTTCCGTATGTATATTCCTAACAAACCCGCAAAGTATGGGATTAAAGTGCAAGTTTTAGCTGATTCCAAGACACATTACATGTGTAATGCGGAAGTTTACACTGGTGCAAAACCCTTAAAACCAGCTAAGAATTTACTGCCAAATCCAACTCAAGTTGTATTACGTCTTGTGGAATATTTACCTGTGAATTCAAATAGGAACATAACTGCTGATAATTGGTACTCTGCAATTGAAACAGTAAATGAATTACGTAAACGAAATTTTACATATGTTGGAACACTAAGGAAAAACAAAAGGCAAATTCCACCAGAATTTCAAGCAAACCGTAAGCGCGAGATATCATCATCAATATTTGGATTTCAAGGTGGAATAACTTTGGTATCCCATGTACCAAAACAGGGAAAATCAGTAATCCTTATATCCAGTATGCACCACACTAACACTGTGAATAGAAATACAAAAAAACCTGATATCATACACTTCTATAATGAGACCAAAGCAGGGGTGGATGCACTCGATGAAAAATGTGCTGTATATTCAACTTCCCGAAGAACCAGACGTTGGCCGATGGCTTTATTTCATTCTATTCTGAATATTGCTGGTGTCAATAGTAGAGTTGTATACGAAGCCTCGCCCTTGGGTAAGAAAATTTCTAGATATGCCTTCATAAAACAAGTAGGACTTGCGTTGTGTGAACCATACATGCATGAACGACTGTGCAACCAAAAGGTTCCCCGAAACCTTAGATTACTAATTGCAAATATCCTGAAAGTGAAAATACCTATTGAAACACAATGTACTGAACGTATTCGTACATCGAAAAGGAAGAGATGCTTTTTTTGTCCAAGCAAGAGCGACAAAAAGACGGCAACGCTTTGTGATACCTGCAAAAAAACAATTTGTACAACATGTGCAAAAAAAATTTGCCCAGAATATTATGAACAATAATTATAGTTTAAAATAATGTTAAATTCATTAAATAATAAGAAGTAATATTTGTTTGTTGTAAGAATCAATATTTTGTTATATTTATTTTAATATTTAATAAACGGGTCATATTGGCCCATGGGTAGTACTTGTGTTTCATTTATTTGTCTGTAGTAGTTGCGGGTTAAGCATAATTCTGTAAAAAACGATATTTAATATTTAACGAATTTCGGGTACTTTTCACTTATAACTACTAAAAAATTTGAACATGGCTGTCTGCATTTAATCTCCTAAAATAATTTTATTTACAAAACCAAATAAATAAATAACACAATAGTAGAAGCCATTTTAAGATTTATAAAAACAGAAATTAGAAATTCTTATTGTTAATTAAGATAAGGGATTCGAGATTAGATGAAAAGGATTATGATTGGTGAAAATACACCATTATTGCCATCGCGAGCTTTCTCACGTTTCGTTGAGGCTAGATTTCATACGCGTTTTGCTTTTACGAGCAGTGTCAAAACATGGAGGTTAGAATTATAGAATAGAACAGTCTAAAAAAATGTGATAAATAATACTTGAAAGCACGTATACATTTTTCCATTTTTTTTTAATATCAACAATTCATATTTTTTTTCATTCCCCCTCTCCCCTCCCCACATCAATAATGTTTACTTTAAAATAAATATTTATTGATATGGGTTGCAAGGGGGAATGGAAAGGAGGTATGAGTTGCTGATATTAAAAAATAATAAAAAAAATTCTCTAGGGGTTACTGTATATTTGGGTTACAATTATATTTCTTATAATCAAATATTTATGCAATTAAATTAAAAACAATACTTTATTTTTCAGTTCCTTGTAGTTGGTGGTAGCAAAACAATATAATTGGTAGCTGATATAATAACATATTTAAAATTGTAACCTTTAATCAGAATTATTTGCTGGGATTAGCGCCAAATACCTTATTTTTTAAATTTCAATAATTGTACTTATTTATCTTCTAAACAATTTTAATATAAAGTCCTGTTACATAGAAATTAAAGTACAGAGTATTCTGTAAAAAGAAATATGCGTTCCGCAGTATCATTTCAAGGTGATTTTTAATTTAAGTCAAATGAAAGAAAAAAAAACACTTCGGTGTACTTTTTCTAGTACCAATGAAGTGAAATAATTTCCGATGTGAGCGTGAACTGCTTATTATTTCATGCCAAAGGTGAAACAATGCATTTCGACCCGCTTAAATGAAATTTATTGCCACCATAATATATGGGAAGCTTATAATTATTGTTATGGCGATGATATATTTCTCTGACTTTCGTATTTAATTCGCGATTTATTATTCTGGAGATAACGGACTCAGAGCACACTAATGTGTAATATCGGTTGCTGGAGAAGGCCGTTTGTGTGGCTGTTTTTCCTATAAACGATACAGATCGGGTGATACGTTGAAAACACCGGGGTAGGTACCTGCTTACGTATATAATAACTACTTCGGAAATATCTGTAATTGCAGTTTCATTCTGCGCACCACCATTATTTCGTTTTAAGAAGGTAATACGCGAGAACAAGGTAAGTAGCAATACGTAAAGTTACAATGTAGCAGCGTCAAAATCTCTGCCCTTGATTGGCTTCTTGGTCGCAGGATGTGTGGCCATTTGTGTATAATTTTCGGTTTGCTATAAACGGAAAAAAAATAAGTATTTAAAATTAATTGCTGTAATACATTGCTGACCTTCTTGCTGCTGCATTTAAAATTACCTTAACTTTTATGCAATTAATAGAAAAGTGATATAGCACTATTAGTAAGGATACTGCTGCACAATTGTCTTTGCTGGTAAATCATATCTTTTATTGTCTGTAGAAAAACTATCTGGAACATATTTATTTAGTACATTCCTGAATGTTTAAATGAACTTCAACACTTAGTTCAATTCTCTCTGAAAATCTTACCTTTATTGTACTTATGTTTAATTGTTAACAGCAGAAAAGCTAATACAAATATAAAATAATCATTATATTCAGCTTTTCAATAGTAGGAGTGCGTGGGGTATAATGATCCCTCTAAGACAAAACACGTCGTAGGGGAAGTACTGTAGAAGCAAAAAAAAATTAAATTTATTCTATTCTAAGAAAGAGAGCATACTTTTCGTAGCACTTTGGTATGTTCGTATAGGTTGAGTCATTAAAAAATATTAATAGGAATGGCTACAATGAATTCTTCGCAAAAGGATCTTTTTGCCTCAAGGGTAGATGTAAGATGATCCCATGAGGTAGGTAAAACGATCGTACCCCTAGTAATAGCATTTTTAATTGAAGTATAGCAACACATTAGGTAAAGATTTGTAATAAAGCTATGTTTACTGCAAATACAAGAAAATATTCTTTACGAACTCAAAAACATTGACATAAAATAATGATTAAACCAAAATTTAATTTGTAGTTTAGCAGGCGCTAGTTGAGTATGGAATACACATCTGGTACATGTATAATCTTCATCATCGTCGCTAACTCCTGCACATTCATCTTGTGCCCATCCACAACACGTAGTGCATTAGATCTAACCTTCTCCACTGACAAACCCTTTAAAACTTTCAAAGCACAATATGCATTCAACATCATTTGAATCGTCATTACTACTCCCACCAGATCGTTTCTTTTTCTTTACTTTTCTTTGTTTTTCTGAAGTCTTAACTGCTTTAGTTTTACCCAGCCTTGCTTGTTTTTTCTCTTTCCTTCTTTTTTCGGCTTCATCTTTCTCCCTCCATTCTTTTTCGAGGTTATCCTTATATGGAGTGCTCGTGAGAATTACAGTACCAGTTGACTTGCGTTTATTCCTACTTCTTTTCTTGTCAATTTTTGGAAGAGAATGACAAAGGGAGGGAGTAGTAATAGTAAATGAAGAATTATGATCGTCCTCTTGTGATTGCCGAATCACCCCGGTTCAAAATGACGGTATCTGGGCGCGAACTTAAACCTGGGGCAGGACTTTCTTGATATTTTTATTCAACGACGTTATCTAGACGCGAATTTAGACCTGCAATCGGACTTTCAAGACGTCTTTCTGGTAAAACATTTAAAATCGGAGCATTTCCTTCCTCATTTGGTTCGTCTGCAGCTATAAAATCGACATCCGTAAATGTTTCTGGATTAAATGGAACAATACCAGCTTTTCGAAACCCATTGATAGCGTTAATCGGTGTGAAAGCTTTCAAGTATGTTCGCAAAAAACGTCGTGATAGTCATTCCAGGGTGATGGTTTATCAATATTTCTTGAGCTTGGTCCAAGTAGGTATTTAAGTGGAACATAACTCCAACGTATAACAGCTGGAGTTTATGTGTTGTATGAGGTGGCAGACATAACCAGAAAAAACAAAGTTTCTCGTTATGTGTTAATTGTCAATTCAAAACAAGTAATACAGAGTCATTTTTAGATGGCTTAAGTAAACTCACAAAATGATCGAACCACTGTTTAAATAAGTCCGCCCACCAATACACCCACTTTCGTTACATGCAAAAATTGTTCCTGGTGGGCCCCGTGCATTAATTCAGCTTTGTATACGTTTTCAGCTGAAAATCAGCATTGGTGGTATGAAATTTTCAGCTACTGAGAGATATTCCACGTTCAGTTGACGTAATGCTTTTTTCTTGTCTTCGCAAATGTCTTGGAATTTTTTCCAGGAACTGTGGAAATTGATGTCTCATCGACATTGAATATTCTGTGGGAAGGATAATCATGGCGTTCTCTTAAGTCTTTCAGAAGACCAAAAAACTTTATCACCACTAGTTTATTGCGTTTGTTCTCGCGCGCGCGGCAGATGTAGATTCTGGACTTCGCAGACTAATATCTGGATCTCTTGTTTGAAAACCAGATAGTCAGTCTTTTCCGGTAGCCATTTTTATGCTCGAAAATGGATGTGGTATATAGTTTTTTTTTGGCCAACTCCAAGACTCTTCGACGAAGATCTAGGGTAGTGATGTCATACGTTCTTGTTTCCAGACCAAGAATGTGTTGTACCGACTCGTTTTTCTGATCTGGACTAAAGACCGTCCTCTTGCTGCCAAGATGTTTTGTACTACTCCTGGCAATTTAATTTTTATTTTTGGCTCGACGTATTAATAGGAACATTGAAGCCGTTTGCTGCGGTTTTGATATGCATTTCATTTTTAAACTCATCCAGATCATTTTGCATATTTTCTGGATACCAACTTGGTCTATGCGTTTTTCGTTGGTAGTGACGTAGCATTCTGAAAAAATAAAAAATCTAAATAACAATAACTGAAATTAAACTAAAACAATAAATGGGGTTAAAATAATCCCGGGATCATTTTGTACGACGCATTAGGGATCGTTTTACCCCAAACGCACATTCTGACCTTCACCTAACGTAATATTTAATGAGAAAATAGGCCCTAACTACTTGAGGATTTTAAACTCCAACTATACCATTAGTTGTGCACAAACTCGATTCGATAAACAACAATACATAGATTTAATACCGATTCTACGAAGCACTTACCTTATATCGGGAAGTCATACAACACCGAAATGCAACCACTAGATTTTAAACAGGTTTGAACTGATCACATGGCGTATCCGTGAGTATAACACACTTAAATTTCAACATTCTGTCACTGTAAACCAGATGGCAACATTTGTTTTTGCAAAATTAGGTGGGACCATTTCACCACCAGGGATCATTATCCCCCAAAATTATAAAAACATAAATATAGTTACATATTAGAATTATTGTCGGTGGTGCTAAAACCACAACTCTAATAGAATATTTAGGGTTATAGTGTCAAAATTAATAATACTTGACAGATCAAATTTTGCAACGTCTAAAATTTGACGTCATTTTAATTTGGTGGCGTATGTCGGTTGCGAGAACAACTCGACAATATACTATCTTATTACTTTTTGACTAAGAATTATATGGGAAAATGCAAAAATGTTATAATATACAGCGTGTCCAAAAACTCTCCTGACAAACGCAGACCGGAGATTCCTCAGATAATTTTAAGACAATTTAACCCAATTCACCCTAGTCCGAAAATGCTTCCTAAGGCCATAGGCGTCCGTTTTAGGTAGGTAAACGGTTATTTTAACACATGACTTTTTTGTCTTTAACTTTTAAGCATTTGTGACACTAGATTACTAAATTTTCAGGTATTCTAGTACTAAAAGGTACTCTTACTTTAAGTCGGTAGGATACACCGTTTTCTAGAAAAATCGATTTGAAGATTTTTCGTTTTTTCGTCATTAAAATTCAATTTATTATTTTTTGCACTAGTTCGCTCTGAACTGCCAACAGAAATAAAACCTACGTTTTTAATTGTCAAATTGTTGTCAGTTCGCGAAGTTGAAATGACGAAAGATGAAATGACGAAAAAACGAAATTTTTCAACTCGATTTTTCTAGAAAACGGTGTATCCTACCGACTTAAAGTAAGAGTACCTTTTAGTACTAGAATACCTGAAAATTTAATAATCTAGTGTCACAAATGCTTAAAAGTTAAAGACAAAAAAGTTATGCGTTAAAATAACCGTTTACCTACCCAAAACGGACGCCTATGACCGGTACTAGAAATTCGCAATTGATGGAATCGATTCATCTCTGGAGGATAAATAAGCATACCAGTTTTTGTTTTTCTAAATAGAAGCGTTCGGAAGATATTAAAAAAAAAACTAATTACAAGGCGCCATCTTCAAAGAGCTCTGGCTGGCTGGAAGCATTTTCGGGCTAGGGTGAATTGGGTTAAATTGTCTTAAAATTATCTGAGGAATCTCCGGTCTTCGTTTGTCAGGAGAGTTTCTGGACAGCCTGTATATGGTGTTTCTATAGGAATCAATAAACTATGGTCAGATACTAAGCTATGGAACATTCTATATAATACAAAATAAATTTAAAAGGTCCTCCTAATGAGTGGCTATATCAAAGGAAAAAATGAGATGTGGCCACCACACGACTTTCTTATACGTATGAGCGTTTCAAACTATACAATTTTAAAAATTTTTTTATACAAAACTTATTCAAAATCCTATTCCAGGTACTTTCATTCGCTTAATAAATTGCTATAGAATGCATACTTTGCAAGATATTATCAAAAAAGTGCTCCTCGCTAAGAGTAAAAGTGCTACTTCCGGTCCGAATTTTGAAATTTGATATATACAAAAAATATTGCAAATCCAGTTTTAAATACTTTTGTAGTCTTGATAAATATATATAGAATGCATAACTTACGACATATTTGCAAAAAATCGCTATTCGATAAGAGTAAAAGTGGTACTTCCGGTCTGAATTTTGAAATTTTTTTTATACAAAAGATATTGAAAATTATGTTTTAAATACTTTTATACCCGTAACGTACTTGTCTAAAAAGCATGACTTGCGAAATATTCGCAAAAAACTGATTTTCGATAAGAGTAAAAGACCTACTTCCGGTAGGAATTTCGAAAAACTTTCTAAATAAAATTATTCTCAATTTTAATTTTAAGTATATATGAATTCTTTATAAATTTGTTTAAACTTAGTAGTTGACGAAATATTCGCAAAATTCGATTTTTTCGCTGAAGTAAACTGCTACTTCCGGTCTACCGATTTTACTGAAAAACTAATCAGATCTCAAGAGGGAGATTATACACGTAAATACAAAATTTGGAATTGATATCTACAGCGGTTTGGCCGCTATCGTGGTCACAGACAGACAGACAGACACACAGACACACACACACACAGACATTTTCTTAAAAACCACTTTTTTGGTATCAGGGGACCTCAAAACGTGGACATCTGCAAAAATCTCGAGGTCGAAAAGTTTCATCATCACAATACTTCCTTATACTACGTATAAGAAAGTAAAAAATGAGGTGTGGCCACCACACGACTTTCTTATACGTATGAGCGTTTCAAACTATACAATTTTAAGGATTTTTTTATACAAAACTTATTCAAATTCCTATTCTAGGTACTTTCATTCGCTTAATAAATCGCTATAGAATGCATACTTTGCAAGATATTATCAAAAAAGTGCTCCTCGCTAAGAGTAAAAGTGGTACTTCCGGTCCGAATTTTGAAATTTCGTATATACAAAAAATATTGAAAATCCAGTTCTAAATACTTTTGTACTGTTGATAAATATATATAGAATGCATAACTTACGACATATTTGCAAAAAATCGCTATTCGATAAGAGTAAAAGTGGTACTTCCGGTCTGAATTTTAAAATTTTTTTTATACAAAAGATATTGAAAATTATGTTTTAAATACTTTTATACCCGAAACGTACTTGTCTAAAAAGCATGACTTGCGAAATATTCGCAAAAAACTGATTTTCGATAAGAGTAAAAGACCAACTTCCGGTAGGAATTTCGAAAAACTTTTTAAATAAAATTGTTCTCAATTTCAATTTTAAGTATATATGAATTCTTTATAAATTTGTTTAAACTTAGTAGTTGACGAAATATTCGCAAAATTCGATTTTTTCGCTGAAGTAAACTGCTACTTCCGCTCTACCGATTTTACTGAAAAACTAATCAGATCTCAAGAGGGAGATTATACACGTAAATACAAAATTTGGAATTTATATCTACAGTGGTTTGACCGCTATCGTGGTCACACACACACACACACACAGACAGACACACAGACACACAGACACACAGACATTTTTTAAAAACCACTTTTTCGGTATCAGGGGACTTCAAAACGTGGACATCTGCAAAAATCTCGAGGTCGAAAATTTTCATCATCACAATACTTCCTTATACTACGTATAAGAAAGTAAAAAGTGCTACTTCCTAAGAGTGAAAGTGTTACTTCCGGTCCGAATTTTGAAATTTAATTTATACAAAACTATTGCACATCTAGCACTAATACTTTTGTACCTTGATAAATATATACAGAATGCATAATTTACGACATATTTGCAAAAAATCGCTATTCTATAAGAGTAAAATTATACTTCCGGTATGAATTTTGAAATTTTCTTTATACAAAAGATATTGAACATTATGTTCTAAATACTTTTATATCCGTAACGTACCTGTCTAAAGAGCATGATTTGCGAAATATTCGCAAAAAACCGATTTTCGATAAGAGTAAAAGACCTACTTCCGGTAGGAATTTCGAAAAACTTTTTAAATAAAATTGTTCTCAATTTTAATTTTAAGTACATATGAATTCTTTATAAATTTGTATAAACTTAGTATTTGACGAAATATTGGCAAAATTCGATTTTTATACTGAAGTAAACTGCTACTTCCGGTCTACCGATTTTACTGAAAAACTAATCAGATCTCAAGAGGGAGATTATACACGTAAATACAAAATTTGGAATTGATATCTCCAGCGGTTTGACCGCTATCGTGGTCACAGACAGACAGACAGACACACAGACACACACACACACAGACATTTTTTTAAAAACCACTTTTTTGGTATCAGGGGACCTCAAAACGTGGACATCTGCAAAAATCTCGAGGTCGAAAATTTTCATCATCACAATACTTCCTTATACTACGTATAAGAAAGTAAAAAGCCGCCTCCAAATATATTTTCTCATAAAAACACACTCCGCCTTCCCTAGGAAGATGAGACAGCCTGTATATACACTTAATTTAATTTTAATATATTCATTTGAGTGTTTTACTCTATCAATTGACGATTCATTGTATTTTTTATCATAATAAAGATGTATTATTATTATTATTATTATTATTATTATTATTATTACTATTATTATTATTATTACTATTATTAGCTAACACAATAAAGTCAATTTACATTTAAATTGTAGCTTATATCAAGGAAGTTAAAAGTTGAAACCGAAATACCTGGAGAACAAGCCATCCACCGTCAAACAGCAATAATGTCAGAGGTAAACTGAATATACTTAATTATCAAAAATTAATTACAATTCAACAGTACTGGTTTCCTGACGGTTAAAACAACGTTTACATAGTTCACATTCCAATTTGCGCATTCGAGAGAGTATCTTGGTATACACGGACAAAAATAATAAATCAATTAGAAGTAATTAAATCACTCGCTAATTTATTTGTACACAGTAGTCACTTTAAGCCCAACTTTGAAATATATTAATTAACAGCGACATTGACAAATGACCGGGAATCCATTCAGAAGAAATAATTCACTTAATTAAAGTACGTATTTTACCCATTTTCAGTAATAAATACTCCTGTTTTCGCCAGTCCAGACAACTTATACGTGTCATTAATATTCTCGGTGACTCCGATCTGCCTTTCACCCAAATAAAATTCGCTTAAACTGGATCCCAGTGCTAAATCATTTTTTTTAAATTCGCCAGGGATAAAATTTTCTCAGTGCATTTGCTCTTCCCTACCGGACGCGTGTACACTTCTCTCTCGCGATATAATATCAGCGGGTGAAACGGTTTCAAATTGTTCTTGCTGTCTCTCTCTTTCTCAACGGAGACGGGAAATTTTTCCCCAGCAAATGAACGCTGAATAAAAATCGTACTGATTTCCTGCAAGTGAATTGTAGAAAATTACAGAATTCGAACGGACGGATGAGATGAGAGCAAAAAAAAAGACTAATCCGTTCTTTCAGTCTGAATATACCCTTCATCAACATAGATAGTAGTTTACTCGCACCTTTCAGCTTGAAGGTTTTTTTATTCGCGGCATTCATTCATAAATCAATGTCTATTCATAGATGCTTAAATTAAAAGACCTCGCGGTATTACGTAATTATGAATTGTATTTTAACTTTTACAGTTCATATAATATAATTAATTCATAAAAGTCTCATATCTTTGACTTGGGTAAATCTAAGATTTGTAATGAACATACACAATTTACTAAAATTTATTTCTTACTAGCGATAATATTAGGAGTCTAGATTTAATATTTTATAACTGATCAGAGGAAGCGTTTCTGAGTTTGCGGAATGGTGTGATTAGATGGTAGTGAGAAAGCTCTTTCTTATCGTAAAGTGTTCATTGACTCATTACTAGTATAAATATAAAGTTTTAACAGAATCGCTTCAGTAATCTTTGTCCGCCAACGAATTTAATCGGGAAGAAAGTTGGAAATATGGAGAAAGTCATGTTCAAGTTCCTTACATAACAAAGAAAATTTATTAATACAACACTGGAAGAGACGTAATTGGTTTCCCGTGATTTATGAGCAGGAAAAACTATGGTTTTTAAAGGGTACAGTCTCTTTAAATTTATAATGGGAGATGCTCGGCTAAAGAGGATAGAAAAAGTAAGAATGGCTGAAAGATCAGATATATCATTCCTAAAACTCTTTAGGATCATTTTGGCATGACTAAGGACACCACAAGATGATTGCCGAGAATGCTCACACTACAGAGAAACAACGGCACGTGCAATATTACCGTGCGTTTTTGGACATCTGTAATGAAGGCAGGTGTGGAGCACTGAGGATTTTTTTTTTACTGGGAATGAAACTTGGGTTTATCATTATGAAGCTGAGTCCCAACCAAGAGTTTATTCAGTAGCATCACCATAAGTTTTATGTGTCACAGTCGGCTGGAAAACTCATGGCTATTTTTTTTGTGGTCTCAGATTAAATCCTGTTGATTGGTTACGAGGAAAAAAGCCTTTCTATAACTGGAGAATGCTACGCTTCAATCGTGTAGTAATAAAAAGAAGTCATTAAAGAAAAAAGAAGGGGGAAATTGACGAAAGGTGTTTTTCACGCAGGTCGGTTTGATAGCGTTATTGTAGAATCTTAAAGCATGCCAGAAGATAGTTGAAATTAAGTCGTATCCAATTTCCAAATGTAACAAAGATTTCTTACTTTAGACCAGTATTGTATGATGAAAATTTTCGACCACGAGATTTCTGTAGGTTACCAAATTTTTATTAAATCGAAATTTTTCCCGGAAGTATGTCTTTTACTCTTACCGAAAAAAAATGTACTTTTCGCGTATATCTCGCAAGTCATGCGTTCTATACAGAACATATTAATATAATTTAGAGTATAAAAGTGTTTAGAGATAAATTTTGATTATTTTTTGTATAAAAAAAATTCTCAAAATTTGTGCAGACAGCGGATCAAACAAATGGTTTTTGTTTGATCCGGAGTTTGAAATTTTACATGTACAAAATAAATCCCATAAATTAAATCTCTTAGAAGCCCTTGAAATAAATAAAAACAAAAATTCTGGGAATTTACTTAATGCCCAACTAGATATTAACCGTTCTCCATTACTAAACTTATTCGTTTAGGGTTTTTTCCGTGTGCCTATTGTGATGAATTGCCTCGTATGTCTTTCCCACCCTCCTTTTTGTATCGTTTCTGTGAGTCATATATACCTACTTGCAATTACCAGACTTACATATACGTATTTCACTTGTAGAGTAGTTATTATACCATCGCTGTTTGACAAAGCTACAGTGTTAGCGAAACGCGTCGCAGCATTTACATTTTTGTAAATAGTGAAGATTTAAACAAATTTGTTGTTTCATTTTACGTTGAATACAGTTTATAATTCATATTAATATACTTTATAACATCCCCAAATTTCCTTGCCCAAGCGGCAAAAAAGATAAACATCCGTTTTATTTCTGTATTTTGGAGAAGACAGTTCTGAAGATGAATGAACAATCATTCAAAATATTGTTAAAGTACTGGAATCCTCTACAACTTTATTGTCATCAGAATATAAACCGATGACTTCAGTGTGACGCCCATTTTGCAATCTTTAATGGAGAATTTTATTTCAAAGATTGATAAGGACGAACTAAAAGAAAGAAATGAAATCTGTTTTGGAAGGGGAATTTCAATCAAGGTTCGCAAAAGTCTTTTCTAGTAATCTTTCGGTTAGCGGTGCTTCATCAATTGAAATATTTGACATTAGTACATTTTTGAATTCAAAGTTTAAAAAGAAGAAAGGATTTTTTGGATTTCTGCTTAAAGCAAAAATGCACCTAAAAGATATCTTGGAAAACGAAAGGAGTCATCAGTTGATTTGATGAAAGTAACATCAATCAACAAAAAAAAACGCTTTGGATATTTTGTTCCCCAATGAACAAGTAGATTGTATAAATGAAGTCGATATATTATTCCTGGTATACCAAAAAACAAATAATTCGAATATCTTCAGTATTCAAACATTTATCAAAATAAATATTTGTATACTGATATTTGGAAAATTCCCGATCATACTCTATACCATGAAACTTGTTCTGCGCGTTGAAGAAACTGTATTTTTAGATCGCTAACAGAACAACAAACCAACTATACCCACTAACAATTAGGAAAAAATGAAAAATTTGATATCAACATATATCACTTAACATTTTTATATACACCTTCCACAACTAGGTAACGTGAAAAGATTTGACTGTTTGGGCATAATGGGTTCATTGCAGATCACTTTAAATGCAACCATGGAGGCTCTCTTGGGCCTTCCGCCTTTTCATTTTGTAATATATGGGGAGGCCAGGATGGGTGTTTTATGCTGCAGCCAACTATCTCCGATATAAGAAAAGGGCGAGGCATATAGCAATTGCAGACCTTGTGAGTTAAGATGTTTTGGACATGATGTCAGATCATATAGCAAAGCGATATACCTTCAACAGACTATTCGCATTAAGCTTTACAGAAAAAATCGAATGGAACATGGTATGCTCCTTGCACACCATGTACCAGCCTTCTGATACCTTATCAGAAGGCTGGATCAGTCCTGGTACAAAGACGGATCAAAAGCTACAGTTGGCACTGGTGTAGGGATCTATCCAGCTAGTCAGAACTAATACTGTATACTCAGAAGTATGCCATAATCCAGTGTGCTATAGAGAACAATAGAAATGCCAGCGGATTCAAATGATGTCTGATAGTCAAGCGACATTGACGGAATAATGCCTAGGTTAAACTAATCTAGGCGCCAGGGTACAAATATATCGAGGGTAACAGGAAAGTTGATGAAATCACTAGGACAGGATTGGAAACAAAGCTTTGGGGGTACCAAAAAGTATGATTCGAAGTCACATCAAAGACTGGGTATATAAAATGTTTAAGTATTGGTAGGTAGCAATTCCCCAAGAAAATCCTGGTAAAGAATTTATTGGTCAACCATACAACAAGAGAGCTGACGAACTACTTCATATGAGTAGAGATCGGCTGCGAATCATAATTGATCTTTAATCGGTCACTCACCTGTCAACATGCACTTCAATTAGATAGGACTTATATGATGCAGACCTAAACTGTAGACTCTCCAATAAAGAACCAAAATAGTCAGGCATATAATAATTAATATAAGTAAACTATCTCAGGAGATAACGCATTTTTTGACCAATTCAACATAGATTAAGATGCTCAAGAAACATAATCTACATAGACTCAGCATAATAAGCCTTATTGGCTGTGGGGCAAATTTGGGACGTAAGTCGGCCAGCCCTGTCAAAAAAAAGACTTTAACATAAAAAAGCTAATGTCAGTCTATGGAAGCATGCGCAGTACAAAGGCTCCTTATATGTATTACTAATTAACTGATTAAAAATAAAATACAATTGCCTCCTAAATTAAAAGAAATCTTTTTAGTAATTATATGGTATTTTACTATTTTGTATTAGTTAGAGTGTAAATTACATTTCTTGAAATACCGTTATATAATCATCATGAGCTCTTTACTAAAAGAAATATATTGTTTCTTTTTCTATATATAAACATAAGACTATGATGACATTTTCAAAGGATGAAGAAAAAAGAAAGGCAGACAGGTTCATCAAGAAATGTTCTTTTATTTTTGATGCAGCAAATAGAACACTATGAATATTTTAATATTTAGATGGATACAAGTTCTAGCGAAGTCGGGTCGCTTTTTATCTTTTATCATTTTTCTGCCGCTCTGTTTGCTCATTCGCAGTACGAAAATTAGAAATTTTTTTGTTAGCGCGGGCTTCCTTTGTTTTACTGAAAAATTGATACACCGTTGAAATATTAACGCTGGCAAAATATTTGTCTTTCCTCTTTAAAGCAAATTGATCGTTTCATATTCGAAAATGTATTTTCAGATTTATTTTTAACAGAGACAAAAGTAAAGGATACAGAGTTATTGTATTGTTTTTAGATTGTGTTTATACAAATCCGATAAGTGCTCTCGTGAAATTTAAATAAAACAATGCAATATTTTTCACAAATTGGTTTTAATTTTCGTATAATATTTCTCTGACTGATTAACACTAATAAATTCGAATGTATAAAATCCTCCAATAGTATTACTTCATTACACTCGTGGACAAAAAATTCCGGACACCGAAGTAAATTTCTGCTATCACAAGAAAAATTTTTTTCTCTCCAGAAGACATGAGAAATTAAAAAAGGTACTAAATATTTAATTCAATTAGAAAAAGTCACGAAATAGTAATTTGTATAAAATTATCCAAATTTATTCATTTTACTGGCTAGGTTTTACATCTACGTTGTCGCAATTTAAGCGATTAATAGTGTACTACCTCCACAAGCTTGTATGACTTCTGTCATCCGGCCTAGTAAACTTTGAATGCACTTGGCGACTTCATCTTGTGTAATGTTTTCCTATTCCTCAAGAAGACTTATTCGGACATACTGAATGGTTTGTCGATATGGGTTGTTTTGGCTCCATGCTGGCCATTACCAACGACGAATGTTAACTTCATATAAATATTGTTCGGTACGCGCGTTATTATGCATTAGAGAAAGGTTTTCACTTACGAATGGAGCGAAGGGTAAGACGTGATCAGCTGTTTTAGCATACAGTGAAATACCAGCTCATACCATTGTACCGTTTTTACTAAATGCCATTCTTGTAGATATACAACACGCCGAAAGTTGTTCACCCACAAGCAGCAGATTTCCTTGACATCAGTATTCCTTTAATCTTCGGCGAAAGATTCGTGGAGAAACTGCAGCAGTATACTATAAACAGCCTCCACTTGGTCAGACGAAGTTGTTGATGGTAAACTACGATAGCCTAGAGTTGATAACAGAAGAAAATGGTTATCCCGCTATTTTGTGACACGAGACCTGCTGGATCCTTGCTTTGTTGTGTATTCCTCAGTTTGACGATATTGATATATTGCGTCAAATGGTACTCCTAGGAATTTTCAAGACACCAGCGATATATAGTATACTGTGTCCATCATTGTTTAAAGCGAGTGCTCGAACTACATTTTCCGCTTGCATTTTATCAACCAATAAATGTCAGTACTGACAATTTTTCAATTTTTTTTTTCACACAAGACCACACAAAGATTTCTTGATATTTACATTATTTTAATTTTCTTTTCTCTGTCTTGATAAATTAAAAGTTCAGCACGTTTTTTTCTTTATTTCTAATGATTATTTTATCGATAATGTTTTATCTTTTGTTAAGAAAAAACGAAAAAACAACATATCTTCGGTGTCAGTTATTATTTATTTACGAGTGTATTTATCCACTGATTATTATCAATACGTTTAAAATTATATTCTCTAATATTGAAAAACATAATATTAAACTTTGTATTATGAATTGGGACATTTTCGTTTGATAAACAACATTAATGATGGTTAAAAGCAGTACATACAATAACTCGTTACCAGATTTTTAGGAAAGATAAAATATTGCTGGATTTCGTAAAGTTTAAATAAAAACACTTCTTTATTATTGTGTATGCCTATCTAAAGTATTTTTGTCTTGGGGTCTTTCCATTCGCAAAAAAAAAGATCACGTTTATTTTTGGTGTTTCAGGAAGTGCTGTGAATGTAATTTGTTTAAACTTGCTGGTATCAAATTTTATATTGATAGAATTTCACAAAATCGAATATTTACTAATAAACATGCAACCTTAATCATCTTGTATTCGGATTATAGGAATTGCCCTTACGAATTTACAGAGACAGTGTTTGTCAAGGACTCAGGGTTTTTTATGGTTTAAGGCATTTTCAGAAAAAGTCGACTATGAAGACGAAACATTTAGGGGAAGGCCCTCATCTTCGAGAACCGATGAAAATGCAGACGGCACTCGACAACTTGTGCATTCAGGTAGTCAGTTGACAGTTACTATGATCAGGAAAGAGATGAATTTGACTAGCAATATTGTTTATCAGATTTTGGTGATTGAATTGAGGATGAGAAAAATATGCGCATAAATGGTATAAGAAACCCTTCGCAAGACCGAAAGAAGATCAGGAAAGAAATGGTACCTGGATTTTTTGAAATTAATGAAAACTGGTCCACATTTTCTGGAACGTGTCATTACTGGTGACGAGTTTTGGGTGTTTGGGTTCGACGAGGAAACCAAGCGCCTGAGCAAGTCAAAAACAAAATGCATATATATTTGTTTTTTTTTTTGATAACCAGGTGGTCCAATGATCCAAACAGAATTTGTGCCTTAAGACGAAACGTTCAATCAACACTTTTACCGAGAAGATCTGGAAGAATTTCGAAGAAAAGGTCATGCGTATGAGACTAAACATCAAGAACAACTGGGCGTTGCATTACAACGTTGCACCTAGTCACATATTTCTATAAACGTGTTTTTGGCTACTAAAATATTACTGTAGCTACTCAGCTTTCTTATTCGCATGAATTAACCCCTTGTGATTTTTGCTCTTCCTGAGATTGAAGAATCACCCCAAAGGACATCATTTTGAGACATTTCAGTTCCAGCACTGCTATGAGGTTTGTAAGAACCGTCTCCAGCCTGTCAGGCTTTCCCAAAGAAGTTATTTTGAAGGAGATAATATTGAATTGGAATTGTATTCGAATAAAAAAAATTGAAAACAGAAAACATGCTCATTACTTAATTTTACACCTCGTTTGTATAAAATATGTCTTATGTAAAGAATTTAATAATAACCGAAGTGTATATATGTCAAACGATTACGAAAAGGAAAAAAAATATAAAAAGGTTATCTTAACCTGGGGAGCAATGTTTTCCACAAAGTTTCTGGAACAACCAAAAACTGTATCATAATGAATGCACGCAAACCAATATATTTTATATAGTATATAATTCTAAAGAATTAAAATTCAGTGCATTTCAAAAGTTTTAATATGCATTTTTTAGAAATTTATATGATAATGCTATCTAATTATTAATAGGAGAACTTTGAAAAATCGAACTACCAGTTATTCCTAACATTGAAGGTCAATCTTAAGTCTTGAGCTAATCCGATATGTTAATTTGACTCAGCCTGTATATAAATATTTCAATTGTACATAGTAATATACCTAGATTTTAACGTACTACTACTACTACGTTTTATTTTATTTATAGTTAATTACCTTCAATTCCAAGTAGTATAATATTAATGTATACCAAAGTAAAACTTATAGGATCTTGTCGATACGTTTTATGATACAAATGAGGTGTGGCCACCACACGACTTTCTTATACGTATGAGAGTTTTAAATTATAGAATTTTAAGAATTTTTTTATATAAAAATTATTCAAAATCCTATTATTCTATTTCTTAATAAATCTCTATAGAATGCTTACTTTGCGAGATATTCGAAAGAAAGTACTACTCGCTAAGAGGAAAAGTGTTACTTCCGGTCTGAATTTTTAAATTTCATTTATACAAGAAATATTCCAAATCCTACTCTAAATACTTTTGTACTCTTGATAAATATATATAGAATGCTCAATTTACGACATTTAGCAAAAAATCGCTATTTGATAAGAGTAAAAGTGTTAGTTCCGGTCCGAATTTTCAATTTTCTTTTATACAAAAATTATTGAAAATTAAGTTCTAAATACTTTTATACTCGTAAAGCATGACTTGCAAAATATTTGCAAAAAACTGATTGTCAATAAGAGTAAAAGAGCTACTTCCGGTAGGAATTTCGAAAAACTTTTTTAATAAAATTGTTGTCAATTTTAATTTTAAGCACCTACATATTAATTCTCTATAAATTCGTTTAACTTAGTGGTTGACGAATATTGGCAAAATTCTTTCTTCACTGAAGTAAACTACTACTTCCGGTCTGCCGATTTTATTGAAAATCTAATCAGATCTCAAGAGGGAGATTATACTAGTAAATGCAAAATTTAGAATTGATAGTTATAGCGGTTTGACCGCTATCGTGGTCACACACAGACAGACAGACACAGACACAGACATTTTTTAAAAACCACTTTTTCGGTATCAGGGGATTTTAAAACGTGAACATCTGCAAAAATCTCGAGGTCGAAAATTTTCATCATCACAATACTTCCTTATACTACGTATAAGAAAGTAAAAGGAAAATAATCTTTTCAACTCTATATGTTCGTGTTGGATTTTTATGTAGTATTTTAATTTGTAACATTCTATATTTTGTGCACGTTACACGGTATATGTACTTGCGTAAGCACAAATATGTGACAGGATCAATAAATACCTTCATTATTACTAAATATTTCGTTAATGTGCATTGTTACCTTAAGACACTTCTGTCTCCGAGTCTAATTCGCAAGCATGTGACACAATATGTATCTTTTTTAATCCTGAAAGACCCGCAGACTTTAAAACTGATTTATTAATAGCTCCAGTCCATTTTAATACTTATTTATGGAAGAAAAACGCAATCCACTCTCCGTTGAAATGGTGGTGAGCGCATTCTCTTCATTCCTTTTCGTTTTATTTTTCTTTTTTTTTTCTTCTTCTCTTACTACTACAAGATACTTCCTTTGCCGTAGAACTTCTTTGTGCTTGCTTTTACAAGACATGAAATGGTTTTCTGCGTTTTTATATCCTGGCCAGGATCTCTCGTATTTTATATTAAAATTTACTGTTATCTCTGTGGCGGGTACATTATCTTGGACTTTGGAGGTAAATGAACTGGGGGCGAAGTTATCTTGCACTGTTATAAAGCGAGTAGTAAATTTCAGTTTTTGGGTGGAATTTCAGGATATGTAAAATTGAGATGCTTTCTTTTTTCTCATTGTGTTCTTGCGAGCAGTAATTCTGAATATTATGGCGTATATCAATTATATTACGGAAAGTTTGTTATGGGCACCTATATCTTAATAATAATAAAAGGGAGGTTTTTTTAAATATTATGAATTACTGTATTGTAAACATCTCATAATTTAATTACACATTTTATGGTGAAAATTACGTATTTTTATAATAAAAGTATATAGACACTTTTAGTACTAATATATAAAAGTACCTAATTAAAAAACAATATCTGGAATATAATATATAATAATATAATATTTGTTTTGTTTATGTTAATTTAGGAAATGTTTACTAGAAATAATTTATGTTGTATTTAGTATTAAGTATTTTTAATATAAATTTATTTATAAAAAACATTTGATTATTAATAATTTTAAAATTAGTTTATCTCAGTGTTAGAAATACTAAGTATAATTTTCTGCTTTTGCACTGATAATTATTGAATTAGGTAAATTTGATTTGGACACGTGTGAGATTCGAACTCGCAACCTCCCGATCTCTACTCAGGTACACTTTCCTCTTAAATTAAATAAATAAATAATTACTAAATAAAGCTTTATTGTCATTTATTTTTACAGTGGACATTTTTAGACTGTCAGGAAGTACGCCACTGCCTATTGGTAAATTCAGCGCATATGCTAAGGGTGCAGATATAAAATCGTCGACACATTTCAGAATGAAATATGGTATGTCATCATACCAGACAATTTTTAGGTTTAAATTCACCGATAGCTTGTCTAATATTTTCCATATTAATAGGTGGCAAAAAAAGGTGTTTTAGGATTTATTTTAATATTCACGGCGTTCGTGACAGCAGGACTGTCATTCGCTCAACGACCTGAGTTTTTGGAAATAGCCATTAAATAAATCATGACATGGAAATTCCTGCCTGAGAACCCCATTGTCTCTAAATTGATAATCTTCCTAGTATCATCGTTTTTGTTACACGAATTCGAAACAGGGGAATCTTAGTAACTCTTTTTGGCTTTAATAACTGTATCATTATAGTATTGCAGATATTCTATAAATGCCTCAAATTAATAGCAGCCCTCCGGAGATCCACAATATACCATGGGATCCAGTTATTAGCCACAATATGTCTTTTTCCGAGAGGAAAACAAGTACCGAAGTAGTAAAAAAAAATATCGAATTAAACCATAATACTATAATTATAATTTTCAACAATGAGAAAAACTAATTTTAAAATTATTTAGAATTTAGTACATAAGTTGGACTGCTGACAATACCATATATCCATCTGTTACTTGATATAATCCAGTACGATTTAAAGGGCTCCAGTTCGCGCAGCAGCAGAAGCGCGCAGGAAAGCGCATCTGACTAGAGATTGGAAGGACGTGGGTTCGAATCTCACCCGTGGATACTTTTTTCAATTAAATTTACATAATTAAAAAAATATCAATGCAAAAGTAGTATAATTACTGTTTCTAATACCAAAATGGCTACATCACAGGCAGATCTACGATCAGAGCTGCTTATCAAGCCATACATAAGATAATTGATTGAATCATGATGAGTGTACAATTGGTATCTTCATGGACCTTAGTAAGGTCTTTGATTGTCTTGTGTGTTGTGTGAAAGAGTTGAAATAAGGGGATATTGTTTGCGATTTATACGATCCTATCTAGATAATAGGAAGCAGTGCGTGTTGATGGTGGTGCGGGTGTTGCTACTGATTGGGGGATGCTGAAAAGTGGAGTGCCCCAGGGCTCCGTCCTGGGTCCTTTATTGTTTTTAATATACGTGCAAGACTAAACATAAAACAACGATACTGTACGCTGATGATACTACGGTAATTGTAAAATCTAAAAAAGACTCAGTATACAATGAAATGTATGGTTTGACAGAAACAGGTTGAAGCTGAATATTGAAAAAACCAATGTGTTGAACTTTGGCTGTTTGAAGAAGGACCCAATAAAAAATATTTATGGAGACCAACAGCTAAATATGGAACACATGGCAGTTAAGTTATTGGGATTCTGGATGGATCCTCAATTGAACTGGAAGAAGTATATTGACTACTTGGCGGCAAAAATATCATCATTTAGTTATGCATTGCGTATCATAGCAGAATCTGTGAGTCAGTCAGCAAATCTATCTGCATATTATGCTTATGTGCAATCAAGACCTAGTTATGGCATCATGTTGTGGGGAACATCGGTTCATGCATCCAGGGTGTTCATCCTCTAGAAGATTACTTATTCCTGCAATGAAATTTTTAAGGGTCAAAAAATACTTACCATGACGGACATATATGTTCTTGAGTGTGTGAAGTTTGTGAAGGACAACTATGAGTTTTTCAAAGAGCAAGAATTACGACAATATTATACGAGATCAGAGATATGGCTCGTATGTTCATATTTGGTGCCTCTACAAACAACAAAAAGTATTGTCGAAAAGAGTTGTATTTTGACGCGTATGAATGTGAATCTGTTTTATTGCTTTATGTTCGTGGATATACTTTTCGACATATTCAACACTGTGTGTATTACTGAATAAATAGCTCTTATTAATATATTATTATTAATATATTAGAAAATCTTGAATTATATATAATTTCAAAAGTTGTTTTAAAAAGATGTATTTAAAGTATTATAACCTTAAATATGTATTGTTTATATGTTACAATTTCAGATGGCAACAAAACTAATAACAAAAAACAAGAAATATTGTGACATTCAGTTCAACACCGATGCAGCACATCGACCAGATTCGTCTATAACAGAAATGAAAAATTTAGAAATCTAGTTAAATCTAGTTTCCGACATTGAAAAATACATCGGAAGAATTCGTCATGAATGCCAAACTAAAGGACATTTTGACAGCTCATGTCAATACTTCATATTAGTAATGAACTAAGGAGGAATGGTTCTACAGATTATTAATAAGGTGATTGCGCCAGTTCTTCTTTTCTTGTTAATATTAAATTATAAACATTTATATGTGCCGCTCGCATGTATTTTGCGCTGAACTAACCTAAAAAGTCGTTCATGTTTATTTAAAACTACCGTACTTATATACCAAATCTATAAATTAATACCTGAAGAAAAAACGTTATACCCCTTTTTAAACATATTTCGCGTATGGAGGAGTATGTGATTTGGCCTACTTAAAGTTCATATGGAGAAGGGGTGCAGAAAGATAACATTTATTTATAATATACAGGGTGTCTCTAAAAGGTCTTTAAACAACTCTACCACGTATTTTTCGGACCAAAATAAACCGATTTAGCAAAACTTGGCTTAGTGAAAGTTGCTTAGTTTGTGCGCAATACGGTCCTGAAGTTGCAGTTGGAAAATTGCATTGAAAATTGAATTTTACAAAACGCAGGGCACAAGTGGAATTCTTAAAACAAAAAAAAACATCAAAAAAATAGCATTTTTTGCATCAATTGTCGAGATAAATAGAATATCTTTTTTGTAAACCAGTGCCTTTTTGTTTTAACCTATCTGGTATTGGCCGTTCTGTATTTTTTAAAAAAGAAAACATTTTACAAAAAAAATTATCAATTCAAAAACGACGTGAAAAGACGTGTACATAGTTTAAAGAGACGTCTAAACGGCCTAAGACACGTGTACACGGCTTAAAGATACATGTATGTTACATGGAGCACACAGTATGCGCTGCCGTCCTCTAGTTAATGTTCTCAAATCTTAAAATGCGATTTTTGAGAAAACGATGCAATTTTTCGAGTCTTACCAAGAGTACCTTTTTTCTTGTACTTAAGACACTTAATCTAAATTTTATAGACAAACTCTTTTTTATCCATTGGCGTAGAAAATGGAAATGTTTTAATATTTATAAACGCAGGTTCTCCGCCTATGGATTGATTACTATCACAATTTTGATACAGAATTTCTTGACTCATAAAACTATGTAAACGTGACAAAATTTAGCGCAATCGCTCCAGCCGTTTCAAATTTATAACAAAAAAACAATTTTCCAACTGCAACTTCAGGACCGTATTGCGCACAAACTAAGCAACTTTGACTAAGCCAAGTTTTGCTAAATCGGTTTATTTTGGTCCGAAAAATACGTGGTAGAGTTGTTTAAAGACCTTTTAGAGACACCTTGTATATTACAAATACATTCAATTAGATAAAATAAAACATTCATTGTTTAACGACCACTGGGCGACCACTAATCATATTTAATACAGATATCCATCGCGATTTATTTACAGATTCATGTAAAATTAACTATCTTATCAATGATGCCAGAAAAGTTATATTGTTAAGTTTTATTAATAGAATTAATTCTAATTATTGATTATTTTACAGTTTATAAATAAATGATTTACCTGTAAATTTTTCTCAAATAATATAATATCTATGTCGTAATATCTAAAGTATAACTAAAAAAAAAAAACTTTAAATAACTCTAATAAATTTCAGTTTTTACTTTCTTATACGTAGTAGATATACGGAAGTATTGTGATGATGAATATGTTCGACCTCGAGACTTTTGCAGATGTTCACGTATTGAAGTCCCCTGATACAGAAGAAGTGGTTTTTGAAAAATGTGTTTCTCTCTGTGTGTCTCTGTGACTACGACAGTAGTCAAACGACTGAACCAACGAATTCCAAATTTTATATTTGCGAGTATAATCTTCTTGAGATCTGATTAGACTTTGCTAGAAAAATTGTTAGACCGGAAGAAACAGTTTACTTCAGTGAAAAAATTAAATTAAATTAAATTAATACAATTATCGCTTAAATTAAGAGGCTCACACCATTTCATTTGTTCGCCCAATCGTGTGGCATTATTTTATAATATTATTATTTATATTCACCATTTTTTAAATAGCATATTAATATAAAATTTCATTTCATTCGTGGTACTTTACCTACTCAAAAATTACTATTCTTCCTCAAAAAAGCAATTGTTGAACAAGTGCGGATTTTACTAAATGCTAGTCAATTGTAGCAAGAATGTATTTCTAAAAGAAAAACTTGACGCAAAAATATTACAGCCCGTATATAAAAAAAAAGAGAGAAAGAAAGAAAACGTGAACAAAATCTCTGCTAAGTAAAGTATATGGTAATTTCTTGGTCGTGATTACGTAGCCGTCCTGCGCGTCCGTCGACTACTCCACCTGAATCATATCTGGCAAATCGCCCCATTCTCTAGACCTCCGGGATAAGTACTCTTTACACAAGGGAAATCCTACACTCCGCCGCTAGACTACTTATTTTTATTAGTGACCCAGATTTCTCGAAAAGAGAAGTGGCGTTTTTTGTGTCGCCTTAAACAACGAATGTTTACACCTCACCTCAATGTATTTCGGGGTGCGCACGTGTCATAAACATTCATCAAGAGATAACGAACTCCATTGCGGAAAGTGATTCAGAGAAACAGCTTCTTAGAAGAAAAAAAAAAGCTTTCACATATACGAGGGCGACGCTAGGAGCAGGTTAAATTAGATTTTTTGAAAAATATTTCTATGTCATATACATACATATAAATAAGTTCTAATAAATATTTTTAGTACGTTTACAGTATTTTAATCAATCAGTGTTAGTATCCTCATCGTTTTGTTACTCTTATATTTAATATCGTCTGGTTCTATTTATATATTCTAACTAACAAAGGTAAAAGCGTTAAAATAATGTTGACTATTCCGGAAAAAGTGCGCGCGATAAGTTCGTTTGACAATGGATTGTCCGCAAGCGCTATTGCTGGAGAATTAAACGCTAGCCACATACCTATAAATAAATTGCTGCGTAACTGGACAGTTGAGAATACAATTCAAAACCAACCAGGATCAGGTAGACGAACGAAGAGTTACCACAGATGAAGTGGACAAAACTATATCATAATATGTCCGGGAGTATCCATTTACCAGCTTCCGTTAGGCGGTCAACGAAAATGTTTTCCTACTAGTACAAGCTCTACCGGCTTAAAAAGTTATATTGCGGCGGTGTAGCCGTCAGTAAAGGAAAAAAGTTGGCATGATAGGTTAATATTAGCGCAAACCTACCACCGCATGGATAGCCATTTTGGCGGTCAGTAATCGGTTAATCGTGAGAGAGGACGAAGATATGATCCAAGATATATTTGTGAACGATCGATTAGTGGCCGGTTTTCGGAAGGCGTCAGGGGATGGATGCCTTTTGATGGGTCAGGGGTTATATGAAAAATAGAGGGTCATTTAAACGGTACGTAATATAGGTATATAATAGTTATGTCATGTTGCCTACTATTACTGTAATGCGTGACAACTTCCTGTTTCAACAAGATAACTGACCGATACATAAATCCAAATATTGAAACTCTACCCTGGCCCCCTAAAATCCAGATTTAAATCCTACGGAAAATCTAGGGAGATTTATGAAAAAGAGAATCTCTGACAGTGTATGCATCAATTCAAATCAATTATGGAATCCAATTGAAACTACTTGGGAAAATAACACCGTGGACTATTACGAGGAACTTATCGACAGCATTCCATCTCGTTTAGCAGAAAAAATAGAGTAAGGGAGGGTGGACATACCATTAATTAATTTATATATTTTAAACTTTATAAAATTGAAATTTATTATTTCTTTGCATTATTTTTCTTTAATTTTTATTATATATTTATATATATATATATTTTAAGTTTCCTGATATTTGCCAAAAATATAAAATGCCCCTACTTATTCAAAAATATCAGCGAAACGGTAAATCAAAAAAAGTAAATATAAATTCTCTTATCCATGTGTATATCAATCTCGACAGTAGAAATTCATATGAAACTAAACACATAGAACACAATAACCACATTATTCAATATACACGTTTGACCTACGATTATCTAGCATGCGGCTTCCCATACATAACATGAAAGGAGTTGCGAAACCGTATCTACCTAAGAGATATATGTACATACGAGAGCCGACAAGTAGACCTTCAGCGAAACCAAAGTAAATTCAATCATAAAAATAACAAAACTGAAGGAATTCTTATAATATTAACTTAAGATACTTTTTTAAGAATATTACGAATGGGTATAATACCTAAAAATGAAGATAACAACCCCTGCAACATGCACACATGCATTATATTGGAATCTTATGATCGTAATGATCGTATCGGCCTGTTGTCTAGCGGCGAACAGTACCGGGTGGCCAACTAAGAATGGCCGCCGGCTATATCTCAGAAACCAGTAGTCATATTGCTTCCGGGTAAAAAAATTTCAAGTAAAAGTGCCCAAGAGAAAATGCTGGAAATTATTTTGGAGTTTGTAAAATGTCCGCAAGGGGGAGTAACAGTCAGGATCAATGTTAAAATTTAGAATTTCTTCATATTTTTACTAATTAAGGGGTATTGAAAATTTTTAAATTTTATTCCTTACACATTCTTTAATACTTTTAGTCTTGCACATTTTTCACTATCTAGTGAAATAAAGCGGTGGGGGCAGTTCAAATGTTTTTTTGTATAAACTAGGATTACTCCCGTTTGGCCTAACCGATTTGAATAAGTTTCGTCTCATTTAAAAGAGCCATATTTGCTCTATAAACTGAACTTGTGTTTTTGTATCTCGAACTTTTGCCGTCACCGGTAGATGGCGTTAACTGAAATGTAAGCAAATATTAGGCCTTTTTTCAAAAAAATTAAATACAATGATACCGCCTCGTATATATAATAAATTCAGTAAAATTCTAACACGCAGACCAAATAATAAAATGTCACAAAAGCGGAAGAAATTTGAAAGGCATTCCTGTAACACCGATGCAAAATATATAAAAATATATTAAGTAAAAAAAATTTATAACATTTCGTTAGTTCCTGTTTAAGAAACCAAAATTACATAAATTTAATTTTATGGAAACGTTCGAAAAACATGTATTTAAAATTTTCTTATACTATGATTTAGTATACTAACAATTAATACTAACACTATCAGAATAAAGCTAATATTAAACACTAAAATAACTACAATTACATTACTGTAAAGATTGGTTTGCAAAATTTTTAATGACGGCCTAATTGTTCAAAATGCCGCCCATCATTGTTAATGTAAGCCTGCAACTTTTGCCGCGTGGATAAAACAGAAGTTTCAATTTCCGCCTCCGATATGTTTCGTACTGCTGCTATAATTTTCTCCAGCATATTTTGTCTTGTTGTAGGCCGGTTTTCAAAAACAATGTCCTTAATTCTCCCCCAAATATAAAAATCTAGGATGTTGAGGTCTGGTGACCTGGCGGGCCAGGGAAATATACTACCCCGTCCAATCCACTTGCCAGAAAATGTCTGATCTGAGAAATTCCGGACGCTTGCCACAAAATGCACCGGGCACCCATCGTGCTGAAAAAACTTATCACGACGAATGTCCAGAGGGACATCTTCTGTTAGAAGGAGCAGCTCTTTCATAAAAAATTTAAATAAACGTCTCCAGTAAAATGTCGGTTAAAGAAAACGGGTCCAATAATTTTACCTCCTAGAATACCGCACCACACGTTTACCGACCAGCGGCCTTGATGCTAAACTTCCTGCATCCAACGCGGGTTTTTCCTGGACCAATAGTTCATATTGTGCAAGTTCACACCACCATTGCTACTAAATGTTGCCTCATCCGTCCATAGTACGCGAGAAAGAATTTCGGGGGTTTCCGCTACCATATTTAATAGCCATTGACAATAGTCAATCCGGCGATCGAAATCTTCAGGCGTTAAAGCTTGATGAAGAACGATGTAATAAGGATCATCCTGAAAATAATATGGCAAACGTGAACGAAACTGCGAGATCAAATTTATCCAAACTTGTTGGACACTGTTTAGGTAACTTACTATTATAAAGTATTACTGTGGTCTATATAAACGGTATTGGATAAAAATGGCTGTGACCGGTAAACAGACAATAAATAGGCAGATGGATGTATGAGTTAAACTTAAGGGAACCGAGTACGGAACGTTAAAAACAACTGTTATGCTTAATGCTTAAAAATATTAAAACAAACTGTAGGAGATATAGCAAATCTAACAAAGGTCTTACAAAAAAAATCTCGAAATAAAGTTTATTTTATTTTTAACTTAAATCTTTCAATATATTTTGGACCGTAGTTCTACAAATGCCCAACTCTCTACTTGTGGTTTCGTTCACTACATGTGGATTAAATACAATATATTCTAATACTTTTATAGCATTTTCTTCGGTTCCGCCAGTAGGTTGCCTTCTATACACAGGAAGATTAATATTTCCGGTGGTCCTAAGCCTTTCCGCTAACCTACGAAAAACACTGCTCGCATAATGTCTTCCAGGCAACTGCGTAGCATACACTCTGGAAGCAATTGTAGAATTTCGAATGCATTCGAAATAGACACCAATCATATCGAATGCCTCTTCATTCGCTAACCGCATCTCAGTAAAAAAGAAGTTCTCCCAAACACAAAAAAGTAAACGGAATCAATCAAAAACTAACAATAATATTTATTATTTTCACAACTCGTCGTTTTAACACAGAGTTATTGTTTTATTTTTTCATAGCTTACTTTTTTTATTGTCAATGGTATATCTTTTGGATTAAAATAAGTATTAAAAATAATCTTGCTTTATTAAACAGGGTCTTTCAAAATTTTTTTTTCTTGATAATAATAATATATTAGATAATAATAATATATGTTGCTCAAAATGGTTAGCTTCATAAAAAAAAAGGCCAGTAAAAGAGGAGAATTTATGAATTTTGATCTATTTTTGTCAATATCTCCTGTTCTAAAAAACATACAAATTTGGTTTTCTTACCGAAATATACAGGATTTAATTCTTTATTCGCTTATGTAAAAAGAAACATATCATTGTATTTAAACCCTAATATTTGCTTACATTTCAGTTAACGCCATCTACCGGT
Source organism: Amphimallon solstitiale (assembly GCA_963170755.1). Classification (NCBI taxonomy): domain Eukaryota; kingdom Metazoa; phylum Arthropoda; class Insecta; order Coleoptera; family Scarabaeidae; genus Amphimallon; species Amphimallon solstitiale. The sequence goes on from OY720678.1 coordinate 146,075,510, forward strand.
GACAGCAAAAGTCCAAGATACAAAAACACAAGTTCAGTTTGTAGAGCAAATAAGGCTCTTTTAAATGAGACGAAACTTATTCAAATCGGTTAGGCCAACCGGGAGTAATCCTAGTTTATTTAAAAAAACATTTGAACTGCCCCCACTACTTTATTTCACTAGATAGTAAACAATGTGCAAGACTAAAAGTGTTAAAGAATGTGCAGGGAATAAAATTTAAAAATTTTCAATACCCCTTAATTAGTAAAAATATGAAGAAATTCTAAATTTTAACATTGATCCTGACTGTTACGCCCCCTTGCGGACATTTTACAAACTCCAAAATAATTTCCAGCATTTTCTCTTGGGCACTTTTACTTAAAATTTTTTTACCCGGGAGCAATATGACTACTGGTTTCTGAGATATAGCCGGCGGCCATTCTTAGTTGGCCACCCGGTACTTGCCCACATGTGTATAAATATTGACAACAACGTTAGGTAAAAACAGACCGAACCTGTATGTGGAGATATTATTTCTCAAAATTATTTTTATTAATTTTTGTGGAAACCTTTTTTTGCAACTAAGTGTATATACATCGAATAAAATCCATATCAAAACTTAAGAAGTAGTAGTCTACATGTACGTACAAAAACCTATAGATTATATATTGTAACATTAAACATAAAAAACTATCCCATTTAAGCATTAATCTCTCGTACAAGTGTTCTATTAAAAATGTAGTACAATTTCGTAAGCATACAAAAACGCAACATTACAACAGTCGTTTCTTGTTCGTCTTTCAATCGTAATTGCAACTAGGATTTCATTAAGATAAATCGAACGTTATATGGACGGCAAAGAAACGATCTCTAATTGAATTTTTATACATTTCTTATAAATAGATCGCCGGACAAATACAGGAGACGCGGCAAAAAGATGTTTGTGGACACAATCTACGATCGAAATGACACTATTATATCGGCGAGCAAAGAAACCGACAGCCGAGTTTTTAAGATAAATGATTTAGTTGACCTCACCTTTTCTGAAAAGACCTGTTCTATTCCGGGGAGTCAGCACTTTCCATTCGAAGGACGTAATAGGCGATGTCATTAATTAATCCTTTCCGGATAGGTATTTTCCTTATCTAATGGTCAGGTTTGTGTAAATATCTTTTTTCTTTTTTTTTTCGTATTTTCGGGAAGATGGATGAATTGTCAGAAAATTTTTATATATGTTTAGTCAAACGTATTTCAGATAGTAAAGGTTCCTCTTGAAATATCCACAAATATTTTTATAAAAATTAAAACTATGCAATTCTTGCCTGAAATTGAAGCCACAAAGGATTTGTATACATCTGTCATTACCAGGTTATAATATTGATCATTAGATTAGCTTCTATGACATTTTCTTCTTGAATATATGTATATGTGAGAAAGAAAGGTTTTATGTTAAATATTTAAAATTTAATATTCAGTAGTTCAGTAGATAAAATATTATCAAAATTTCAATTATTGAAGTAGCTCCATGCGTTCAAAATATAATTTAAAAAATTAAATATTCATTTTAATTCTTTTATAAAAGTTATTTAATTTTTACAAAGCGCAGAGAAAAGTATGGTGAATGTTAAGAAGAAGGAAGCAAAACATAATAGAATACATGAGGCAAGCAAATAGACAAAGACATTGATATATTTATAGTTTTGATTTGATATCTTTAGAACGAAATATCTTGTTCTTTATTTTTGGAGACACGTGTATATTAATTAGAAGTCTAATTATTATTTATTTATTTTCTTTCTTAACATTTCGAGTTATCCATTAGTTATTTTTAATGACATATAGAAGATTTTTGTGTATATTTGAACTTCCTGATTTAATTGACTTATTGCTCGGTTTTGGTTCTAAATCTATTTAAATGAAAGTCTTTTAATTATTTTCTTTGTCCCTAATTTCAGATAATGTGTCTTCCTTTCCGTGCTTACCGACGTACGCCATTTGCGCGCGTCTGCTAGTGCCAGAATGTGCGCCTGGGAAAAGAGATTTTGTTAAGTCCTCGATGAATTAGAAAAGCACCAGCTCGACACGGACACGTATTCTTTGACTTTGGCATAATTATTCTGTCTGTTGGCATTACCTATTTATATGAGATAACAAACGAAAGGTCATTATTTTAGTTGAATGATTAATTTTATATGAAAGAAAATTGCAGATTTGCCAATGAGGATCATTAATTTTTAGGATATGGTTAGGGTTGGTTTTCGTTGAGTTTTGTTATAGTTATTTTTTGTGATTACTATTTTCGTATCTTCATTTCTAATTGCCTAATTACTTTTATAAGGCAAGATAATTGATGATAAATTGGAAAATTGTGCTACCCCGTGGCCAGTGAATGTACCGCCATCGATCGTTTCCACCTTTGCCGGACGAAATTCACGTAGAATAATCAAGGAGTTTCCTTGAACTAGGTCTCGCAATAGAATAAGATCATGTTAAACCGTTTATTTTGGTATTGTTCATTGTGTGTATGTTCGCATAATTTCGTAATCGCAACCGTCAGACATTTGTTTAATTAATTGTTAAATTTACATAGGAAGACGTGCTTCATTGACCTTCTAATAGCTTTGCTTAGTTGTGGACATCATATTATTATTAGTTTTTGACGTGAATTGTTGGAAATTTAGTTTCTTATGTCAGATTAATTCTTTCGTTAAATTGTTTGTATTATACGGGATGTCCCTCTGAAATTGCGTATTTACAGCAGACTACGCTGTTGAAACAAGGGTTGACTATAAACAAATACAATAGATGAAAATACTGAGGAATATACCAAGGGTACACACTAAGCCATTCGAAACAAGAATATAACAGACGGATCTCAAGTGTTGGACGTTACAAGTTGGGAACGACACCGACAAAAGCCGAAGAAACTCATGAGTATCAATATCAAACGAAAATTAGGTTGGAAAATACAAACCTAAGGTCTAAAGGGTAGTGTATCTAAGCCATAGGTTTCCAAGGTTGTCGTTGATATTATGATAAGCCTGGTCCTGTCGGCTTATAGGATTAGGGGTGATTTAGGATATTTAATTAAAGCACATCACCTTGTCTACTAACTAAACTATATTGATTATATATGTGTATGTTCGGAGTCTTTACATGTCTTAACATTAATGAGCGTATCAATCAATCTAATCGAAGCCCGAATGTGAATCTTTAAAACTAACTTACACTCGTATATATAACTTATTTCTATATTAACCTACTTAAAACTATTTACGTCATGTGGGGCCATCGACACCGTGTATTCCCATACATGGGCGTTGGAATAAATGCTTACTCGTGCATATTTGTATACTCGGCAATAACCTTTGTCTTGTCGAAGTATTGCGTTAATGCTGTTTTGTTGAATTATAATAAATGTACTTAATGTACGGGCTCTAGTCGATTAGTGGTTTATTACAATATCTTCTTGGTATTTGTGTTGAAACTGCTTCTTCTCTAAAAACGATGACACAGTTGCAAACCAGGTACCAAGAAGTTACTAACGACAACCGTGAAAACCTACTAACCTAGAAACAATGAAGGTAACAGTAGTGTTTGTTTGTTGTGGCTTGTTTTTATAATAAAATATTTTACGTCTTGGACTTTGGTAACTCTCTCTATCCTACGGCGCTGAATTTCTATTTTTATCACTCTGTTTGTTGATTTAATTGTTTGATAAGACAGTGTCTTCTATTGTCCATAAGGTGTCCTCATATCTGTTTATTTGACATGACAAATAACAAGATATACGTACAGTTTAAAGCCGGTAATGGATGAAATTTTTAATTTTAGTCAATATAAACAAGCAATTTAAAGTTATATCCTATCTTCACATAGATATATCAGTGCATATAAAAGAAAACGTATTGAGATGATAAAATTGTTTGTAAATAATAGAGCTAACAAAAATATTCGATAATTTTCTTCGTTAGTGTATTTTTCTAAAAAAAAATCGTGTATAACTTGTTTTTTACCACATCCATTGAACTACCTTCGTACTTACTGAAAAATACCATATAGAAACTACTTTATGGACACAAACAAAGTCGTTTTTAAGCTTGAAACGAGTCCATTCCCCTAAGTTGGCAACAAAAACGGATTTATAATTTATACAGCACGAAACGTAAATTCATAATATTTGCTCTGCCAGTCGTTAAATAATTTAACGTTCAACCTTAGCGAAAGAGCGTCGTCGAACCAACGACTTGGCTTGATTTACTTGTTTGTTTTATGCTAATTCCACTTTGCATGTTAAATGTGGCCTCCTCACGTGAAATATGTTGCGAATTTTAGTGTGTCGTCTAGATGTGAACGTTACATCCAGCGAGCACATCCAGATTTTATTTGGCAAATTTATTCATAGCACTAAATTTATCATGAGAGTGCATTCACTAAAAGAGAGGCGATGATGCCTTGAACAACCTACCTATGTACATACTCATAAAAATGAATAATGATTTAACAAAGTCATATGTTTCGGATGATTCTGTTAAATAATTTAATAACAAATACTTAAAATTGGGTATAAATACTACATAGGCGTGTTAGCTCTATAATTTGAAGAGAATATTTGACAATTAATTGACTTAAATTGGACTGAGATGAATATTTCTACTAAATAATGTTTGAATTGGATGTGTACATGGACTATTCTTCAAAATTCAATAGTTTAATAACAAAGTAACATAAATGTATTTGTAATTATACAGAGTGTTTCGTTTGAGCACAACCAGCCGAAATTCCAAAATTTTAAAGATAGAATACTTTTTAATTATCACATCTTCAAACTTCATGGGTAATTTTAATATAAGTTTGTACAACATAATATTTGGCTAAGTCTATTCGTTTTTAAGATCTTCCATTTACATTTAAATTTTTGCAGCTGTCGGTCTTCCGCAAAACACCAAGAGTTCACTAACAAAATCGTATTTTATGTAGCGCTAGAAAATGATGAGAGTTTAGAATGCTTATTACATTTTTATCTATCATTTTATCTATTTATATAATAGACAACGGGACAGCCAGAACTCTAGATCTTAATAAAATAATTTTTTTGTTTGCTAGTCAAAAGACAAGAAAAGTAGATTTCTTTTCATGTTATTAATTAGGACTTGTTTTGTACTTTTGAGTTAAATTTATTTTCTGAACAGACCTCGTATAAATAATTCATATTCTTCTTGAAATACGAGTTTCACGATCTAATAAATAAAAATTCAAGAAGATTTTTTTGAATTGATGAAATTTTATTATTTTGCTTATTCAATTCCTTCTACACAGTCAAAATATTAAAAGACCTGATGAATGATTACATTTAATACAGTCAGGGAAAGATGAATTTCTCCCATTGTCTGCTTTCACGAATCGAGATTGATCACCCTAATGCAGAATAGGAAACAATTAACGAAACAGGACCCGTTCTGAACAATAACCTCGTAACGTTGAAATTGCAAGGATATAATCGGAGTGTACACGGATGACAGAGCTAAAACGGGGTTGAAATAGGAAATAGGTATATCAAATATCAGAGAGAATAGTCCCACTGGTGTACAATTAATATAAAAGCAATCCGATAATATTTCAGCGTTGGCAACAACTGTGTATATAAATATCCACTATGGTTGACATTGCGAGGCAATTTACAGCTATCCAGTCATATAAATATTACCAGTCTCTTCGTGCAGTACCATTTGCACATACATATAGTAAATGGAGAGATATTAATGTGTATGTTTTATTGCGGTTAGGAATGGTGAACACGTACACTATACATACATTCGGTTGAGAACTTTTATAGTGTTTTATTTCACCCAGAATACATTACCTCCGACAGTTCGAGTTATTTTGATAATAATAGCATTTTCATGCCGAAATTGCTCCACAAACTCGATGGGAAAAAAGTTGTAATTCGTCCTGTCATTTGTTTTGACCGCCCATACACAAAAATTTATTGAAGGTGACAACAACAGCAACAGTAGAAACAATAGAATACAAGATCTTTTGTTACAGCGTAAAATGAGTTAAATAAATTCAAACAGAACATTTTAACACAGACAAAAGCGTATAAAATGACCGTCCTAGTTTGTTGAGGTCTTAAATTACCACCAACAAAATATTCAAATTTCCCAAAAATTTTAATAAGTATCTACCTTGAACAGCCGAAATGTCTAAAAACCGGAGAATTGACGAAATAGTAGGCCATATAAGTAGAGCTAAACGCGAAAGACTTACAGTAAGGATAAAAATGAATCATAAGCTGTAAGAATAAGGCAAAGCATTAACCTGAGCACAATAGTTATTTACGAATCAAGTGCGGGAAGACTTTGAAAGCACGAGCGACCGCAGGAAGCGAGTACTTGTAATTGCGCGAATGCGTGGAAGATGTCTTCACGCAAGTGGTTTGTACAATATTCTTTGTACGTACATTAAACGAAAAAAATATTATTGATTAATCGCATTAGTATAATACCTAACCTAAAATAGATTAGCTAATTAATTTAAGCATTTAATCTACGTAACTATTACCCACATTTCCCTAAAATTAAATAATTATATTACGCATGGCAAACATGAGGTATTTATTCTTATATTTATAAATTTATAGTACATTTATTGCGTTTTTCGGTTTAATTGCAATTTATTACGAACTGTCAATATGAAGGTCGCTAAAGATCAAATAGATGGCGCTTGAATATCGCTTAAGAGGTCGTCGAATAGATGGGCCACAAATTTATTGGAAGAATTTTTAATTATTACTCCTATTTCCCCAACTTTTAGTGATGAATAGTCGAAGGAAATAGTATTTTATAGACTAAATTTTATTACCATCAAGTATTTTTTTTTAAATGTCCCAAAGAGCCAGTGTCTTTTTCAATTTTTACAGTCGCCTCGACCGGAAAATACTCCTTGCTGGTTGAGCGATGCATGCGCCAAATGTCACAGGCGGTGAGTAAAATGAAATATTTTGGGAAGCGCTTGGGGAAGGACAACCAGCGAGTAATAGCAACCACAACATTTTCACACTTCTGCGTATATGATTTGGAAACTCTTCCTTCTGTCCTCTGTTATAGAAACCTATAACTTAATTTTAACTGAAAATATTCCTACCTGTAGTAATGTAAATCATGGTATAATAAGGTGTGAATGAATATACACTTAGGCGTCTAAAGATTGTTTTTAATGGTATGAATTTTAAAACCTAGTAAATATTTTAACTTCTTATCCGGGTAACGACAATCTTTTTGGTGGGGTAATGACGACCATGGTCTTGATTACAGAGCCTGCGAGAACCACAAACTTGTAATTGTTGGTAGGTATATATCTCAAACTATACGAGTCTACATGTTTGTGCAAGTTAGAAACTGTATTATGACACTGTATAAATACCCGTGCAGTATACTTTGTTATACCGTTGAATCGGAAGCTTCATTGAGTGAAGTTGTAGAACGAACGCAATAACGGCATCGAAAAAGTGTTTATACAAAATGTAAATAAAGTTTGGTGATCCGGAGTACTAGAAAATTTTGTTGCAAAACGCAAATGAATGCGCTAAAAGGATGATGACATAATGGACACTGATTTCGAAGCAAATTGTAACGAGTTCTTGGGATTCAGTAGCAACTTAATATGGAGAAAATTGTGTACTTTACCAACTTAGCAGTAAGACTGTTGGTGAATTTTATGCTTTTTGCGGATCAGTTATTTATGCTGGAATTTGCAGAAGTCTTTCATAATCCTATATATCGAGGCGCGATGGGCATATTTCGATTTGACAAAACGCAAAGGTTTATTAGATTTGATGATAAAATAACTCGAGAAACAGGTTTAGAAACCAGTACAAAAAAATTACAATGCAAAACGTTCATCATACCAGATACCATTGCATCAATTGATAAACAACTTATTGGTTTCAGAGGCAGGTGCTGATTCCTTCAGTTTATGCCCAGCAAGCCGGCAAAATATTTCTTGAAAATTATGGTTTTGCTCTTGATGGTTTAGTTTGTGTTGATTTCCAATCTGGGGAGTCTGCACATAATAATAATGGATTTGAAATAGTGCACACTTTAGTCCGTAGTATTCATAATTTTGGTCGGAGTGTTCTATTAGTAGTGTACCTTATAGGCAAAATATTGGTTTTATTGGTACGCTACATTAAAATAAGCGAGATATTGCAAACACGATGAGAACCTGATAATATGGTGTAGCTACATTTTGTTTAGCATGCTTTAAAAACAACGTAATTGTGGCAAGGTACTTATCTAGAAACAACAAATGCGTAATTTTACTAAGCATTAAGCATCATTACACAGCTTTGAATGAAGATGCTAGAAACAACCCAACATGTTCGCCTACTACAATAAAACACAAGGCAATGTCATCTTTATTCATCAACTGTGACTCGTATAAAAACGAACAAGACTAAATAAGATGTAGTCAATGACATTTTTCATCAATATAATTAACGTGTCAGCGCTGAATGTGCTTATTGATTTCACCAAAGAATATTCAAATTAAAAGGCTGGGGTCAATTACAAAGGCATAATCTTTCTAAATGTTTAGCAAAGGCATTGATGATATACTATATGAGAAGAAACTCAACTACTCCTAACATACTTCAAAAAATGACTTTGCTGCCTAGGTAGGAAAATGATTGGTCTCCGTAGCTACTAAATATTTGTTGAGTTTTTATATATCATGACAAGAAATCTAAAGAGATTGTGAGAACTGTAATAATTTACAAAATTTTTTAAATAATCGGAAAAAATGTTATATTTTCAAGTCGTCAGTATAGCAGATTTGACTGCTTAGGCTGAGTTCCTAGCCTCGCTACCCTTGACTATGAATTACCTGCTGCGGTAGTCATCTACTTCTTTGCTGCCTAGTTAAACAAAATACTATAGTTAAATATAAATCGTAGGCTTCCACATTTGTCGTTAATAACTTTTGTTTGCTATCGTAAGCGAAAACCTGAAACAGACTGGTTCAGTTATAGCAAAAGTAGAAGCCCTGAAGATGTCTCTTATGATAGTGGACGAAACGTTGGCAGTAGAAGCAGAAACTACATCGCGATTTCAGTCTAGAAACCAAGAAGGTAAATAACACGTTGCTGCCATTTTGGTAAATATTAGTTTTGACAGTTCATCTTTGGTAGTCGTGGAGTAAAGACATGGCAAATTTATTATGGATAAATGTTCGATAAACCAACGTGTTTTAATTGATAAAACATTTTGTGCAAATTAATCATCGGTTATTGTAATGATGAGAAAGTTACGTGGATTTTTTTGGAGAAATAACGTTTTTTTTGGGAGGTATAAAGTACAAAGGAAACACACTATTTATCGTGTAGTAAATGATTTAGAAGAAAGAGGGTCTGCAGCTGGTGGACCATAACGTTTTGCAAGATTACCAGAGATCATTGCTGCTGTTCAAGAAAGTGTTCAAAACAATCCATCAATCTAAATTTGACACCTTACTCAGAAACTTTTTTGCGAACAACTTTGACCAGAATTATGCAAAAGAATTTGAAAATGTTTCCATTTAATATTCAATCAACGTGACAGCTTCTTCCACAAAACCAACTACCCCGCCGTACATATGCCAATAGGATGTTATAGCTTGCCCAATACAACCCTAATTTTCATGAAAAACTTATAATGAGAGACACGGCGCAGTTTTATTTGGATGGATATATGAATAATCAGAATAGTCTGTTCTGGATAATGGAAAACCCACAAATTATTCATGAGTCACCTTAACATCCATTAAAAGTGCAATTTACTCAAGAGACCTTACTATTTTGAAAATGAACACCGCTCAACGGTAACTGTCACTGGTGAATGATATCGTGAGATGATTGAAAACTTTTTGACACCAGAACTACATATTTTGAGATTAGTAAACATGTGGTTCCAGCAAGACGGTGCCACATCGCATGCAGCTAGAATGACAATAGAATTACTGCAAATCTTCTTTCCAGAAGTTATGTCAAAAAATGGTGATATATACTGACCTCCACAATCGATAGATTTGATTGCCCCGGACTTTTTTTGTGGAATTATCTAAAGAGCAAGATTAATGCAAACAAATCAGAAACCCCTGAGCAACTCAAACAAAATATTCATAATGGAATTAATAAAATACCGCAAGAAATATGTCAAAATGTAATGAAAATTGTGCTCAAAAGAACCCGAATTTGTGAAGCTAAGAGGATGCAATTCCAGTTTTATGGAAAGTTGCACGTTCTACTTTCTGAAGAAATTGCATGCGATTTTTTAGTAACTTTTATGCTGCCAACGTTATGAAATGTACCAAAGCACATGTATTATTATTCATCAGTATACAATGAAAGTAATGATGACATATAATTATTTCATGTTGGTAGTACCACAAAAAAAATTGCATTTGTGAAAAATTGCTTGGACTTCCTGATCAATGTGAACCAACTATGCAACTCTTAAAAATTGCACCGTTCATGCAACTTTTCACATACGATAAATCGCTGCAAGAAATTGCATTAGTGTGAAGCCCTCTTAACAGTGGTGGAAATTAATCTGACATTGTATTCCATACATAATTGCTAACATTAAGTAAACCAATGTAAATAAAAGTTATGATCAACAAAGTAGTATACCTTCCCGGAGGACATTGTACTAGATTTCTAGGCATTTATGTTATTCATTATTCATAATATTTTACCATTTCAAATCATCTGTAATAGCACCTTAGAGATGAGGTTATGTGTACTTCGGAGTCTCAAGAATACGTCCATTAATACACGTAGTCATTGCGTACAGCTATTACCATGTCGGAGATGGCAAAAAATGTAGTCATAACATAAAATTTTCTTCATGCAATTGCGACAGCGTGTTGTCTGAAATGACCCCTTGCGATCACAAGTCACCTTATAAGAAGCCTACTACACACACAGTCTACATAAAATTTTATGCCCATTTCCTTCATTACAATTCTCCTAACGTAAAAATGTTTCCCGCCTTCTGCCTTCATCCACCTTTTCGCTTTTTTCCCTCTTACAGTTCCGAACAAACACGTGGATAATAAAAGCTTAAGGATTTTCCCTATATTTGTATGTATGTGCGGATATTGTATGTGTCAGTATGTGTGTGCGTGTGTGTGTGTGTTCTTTCTGACGGTATATCCTGCGTTAGAGTGTATTAAAAACGTGCTCTGTAGGATCAAGTGATTTATACCCTATGCGAACAAGAACATAAACGGCTGATCTTTTGAAAAATATTGGATGAAGGTGAATGAAATGAATTACGTATTTGTGAGCCATAAGTATTTGTTCTGGGCTTATTAAAATATCCAGGATGATATTTCAATATTATAGACGGCGGAGGGCGGGGTTTATTTGATTGGATGCATGTCGTGAATAGTGATTATGGGAGCGTTAAATAATATTTTTTTGAATTACAGGTTTGACGAACTCGATCAATAACTAAGACGTTATTTAATGTACATACGGGATTGAATTTTGTTTACGCGGAGATTTTTCTAACCAAAAATTAAGCTCTCATTCTCGATGATATTTATTCTTTCTTTGAGAAAAATTAATAGTCATGTAGTGTTAAACCTTGTTCACAATTGACATAAGACGTAAACAGAACTTGAACGTTACACTTACAGTTAAATACAGCACAACTTGGTTATAACGTCATCGGGTATAGCGTCATAAACGTATTGGTCCCTGGACTTACCTATAGTAGACAACCTAAAGAACATTGCATATAACGGCATAAAATTCTGCTGAACCTTGGGTTTAACGTCAATTCAAATACATACGTGTGTGTGTGTACAAATGTAGGCAATAACTACTGGGAATTTCCGTATTTACAAAGGTACTTCGTAGAACATAACAATATCAAATGTATATAAAATATATACATATATACATTTAGGCATTTTAAAATTTGACGTTATATCTAACATTACAAGTAAATACGCATACAATATGAAATATAATAAAAGTTATCAGAATATATACAAAATGTGTGTATTAAATAACAATGTGTAACGGTAGGCCCTGTATATAATGAATAAAATATAAATATAATATAACATCCCAAATATTTATATTAAGGTAATGTGTATTATGATATTATGGTAGATAATAAATCAACACAGATCAGGAAACATGTATTATTCATTTATTTGTATTAAATTATTATATTCCTGTTTAAAATGTTTCTATATAAATTCTGTATATGTAAAAGAGAAATAGTGCGTAGGTGTATCGGTGTGAAAGGAAGAAAAACACAAGTGGCGTCAATATTATTGCAATGATATCGGAGTAAGCCAGGAAGTTATGCGACATAGATAAGAAACCGTTTGTGTGCAACCGACACGTGGAACCTTGAATGTGATGAAGAAATGTAAAGTACATAGGTGGCCCGGGGAAACCCCGAGCAAGAATACGGTGTGATATGCCTTAAGCAAGGAGCAGGCAAGCAGACGTTCCCTAGCCGGCGCATGAATAGGTTCGCAGGTCGTGTTAAGTAGAATAACACTAGACCGCACCCAAAAAAAAAGGGGAACGACATCTCACAGGCTAACAGTGCTAATACAAGTAATTCTACGCACTAGTAAAAAGTAAAAAGAAAAGCCTAGTGAGAAAACTGTTATAAGTTTTAATAAAACAAATAGTGGGTCAAGTGAAGTAAAAGTTCTATTAATACTTAAGTGTGTGTCGTATCTCCAGAAAAGAAGACGACGATTTCAGTCTACCTTGGGAAAGCTGCCCGTGAAAATACCGGTCCAGCGGCGTTCAAAGCATCGTATCAGGTACCCAACGTAATTTGAATTAAAGGCCTATATCATGCATGTTTTTTTTATAAAACAATTCAATTAGCATCTAATTAAATCCATGGTATACTGTAGAGGTAAAGCGTCATTGCATTGTCGTTTATTATATGTGCCCATGTTGTAATTAATGCGTAATTTGTATCGTGTTGTACCCTTTGAATTGTATTTTGTTTCTATAACCTTTGTTTGTAACTTGATCTGTGTTGATGGTGTTTTTATCAATATATTAGAAATGTTTAAATATTCTTTTGCGTATTATTTGTCTACCTTACTATAGGAAATTTGGAATATAAAATAGAAGTAATAGTACGTGCAGGACAATACTCTTAGCGTCTAAATACCTGAACCGTCTTGAAATTAAGAGTCTTATGCTAAACCGAACTATTTAACTGAGCTAATTACGCGGAACATCCAATAAGTCATTTTATTTATTTGAGTCATTTTAATTATATTGTTTAAATTTGTATTATTATCTCTGAACACCCTACTTTGGGGCATTTTATTCATTTTTAATTAATTTTAAAAAGACGTTACTATTACATATGGCGACCAACTAAGGGGCATTACTATTACAAATGTGATGTTAATATGAAAAATACTTTTATTTCTGTTGTTGTTATTAGGTTTCAATAAACCTTGACAAAGGCAATAATAGCGAGAGCCCGCTTTCCGCGATCGTTTGTATATACTGTACTACTTATGGCCACCAAACATACTTTTGGCGACGCATAAGTCGCCCACTTGAAATGTTATACCGTAGCAGCCGTTTGGCTAGCATCACTGTTCGGAGACGTTCCGATGTATCAGCGCGAAATGGATATGGTGCGATATGTGAAATATAGATGTCGTGCTTTTATGAGAAAGCAATATTTTTATAAGTAATAAGATTGATGTAAAGAAATCAATTCAAGCCTCATATATAAATGAATTGAAAGATGCCATTGCAAAGAATAATATAAAAAGTAATATTAAAAGGTATTTATTACAAAGTAATACTCAAAGGGCTTTGTTCGCGGTTTGTACTTGCTAGGTGGTCAAAAGTCTGGTCTCGCATATATACCTATATGCAATTATTCTTTGTGGCCGTGATAGTTATAATCTTGTTTAAAAACTCTTTGGGGGTTTTGTGGGAATTTTCGCAAAAATAAACACTTAGTGGTTTTTCATTATGTTTAGTTTAACGTTTCGACCTCATTTTGGGTCTTCATCAGAAATATGATCACTGTAAAAACAATGTCCTTAATTAAAATTCAAAATCTATGTACGACATTAGATGAATTCTTTTTTAACATTTTTTGAACATATTAAAACTGATAATCACAAAACAATCAAAAACATAAAGATATAAACAATATAAAAAATATAAAAACATATATGTAGGAAAACTTACTCCAAAAACACATAAAACACTGGTTTTGAGCCGGTTTTTATATTAGGGGCACAATTAATACACATTTAAAATTGTTTTGAATGACAAGCATCGAAAAATATAACACATCTGACAGTGTGAAATACTGGCAATACTGTTTTCATTTAGACCGAAAGCCATAACAACAATTGGAGGAAATTATGTTTTTAGTGTATGTGTTTTTATATATGACAAAGTTTCTTTAATGTTTTATATACGGGGTTTTAATTTTTCGCATATTTATGTGCTTTGATTCTTTCTTCCAGGTATTGTTTTATCTGTCCAATGTATACTTAAAGCATTTATATACAAAATTAAAACACAAAATACCAGTAAAAAAACAAACGCATGTAGTATACAAGATTCCCTGTAAGGACTGTGAAGGAGTCTACATTGGACAGACAAAACAATATTCGGAAGAAAGAATCAAAGCACATAAATATGCGAAAAATAATACTGCTTTGAAAAAACACTCAAACCAATTTTCTCATATATTTGATTTTGATCGTGCTTCTGTTTTGCATAGGGAATATAACACAAAATCCAGAAATGTATTAGAAATGATCGAAATACAAAAACATCAAAATACATTAAATGACAGAGGGGAAATCGCAAACTTATCAGTAATATATCGACATTTATTATAAATCAAAACCCCGTATATAGAATATTAAAGAAACTCCTGGCACAGAATGTATGTATAAATACACGTAAGAATGCTCATTTGTATAAAAACGAACACGCATTCATAGAAAAATACGCTTTTATTTGTATAAAACGGGAAAAAAACGTTAAATCGTACTCATTCATACATTTTTTTGCCAGATGGGCGACCCACTTTATTGCAGACAATAAAAGATTGTATTTATTTTTAAAATAGGATGGTTGTTGCTCTTTAATGTGTTTTTTTAAACACAAGTAATATGGTGGTCCTGAAAAGAACCGACTGTGAAAGTGAAGCAGGTGGATATTTAGTTCAGGGTCGGCGTAAGGTCAATTGAATTCTTTATTATTTTTTTTCTGCCGTCTGCGCACGAATAAAGACTTGATATTTTGAGGGTACGTTTTTACACAATCTAGCTTCCGATTTCTGCTACTCCGTCTTTTTATTTCTGGGACACCCTGTATATATGTAGATAGATGCTTTAGATTGATTTTGCTAACAATCAGCCACTTCCACTAATCTTTTATTGAAATATAAATATTATAAAATAGAATTTGGGTTTTAAGATTTTGTTTTAAAAATAAAACACAATTTCTCCTTATGACGTTTCGAACCTTTATTTAGTCCTTCCTCAGACATTTAGAATGGGTGTTCCCTATTGTTGAAGACAACATTTTGATAAGTACACACATTTTGTATATATGACGTTCGCTTACAACACTGTAATAAAATAATAACACGTCAGAAAAATAAAATTATATTTATGAGAAAACCTATCCCGGAGCAGCTTCATTTCTGTATGGATAGCGTTTTTTTATTGTCTTAATTCTGCAAAGCATGCAAAAATTTAGAATTTCATGGAAACGTTAAAAATATCCCGAAGTATCTGGCGTCAACAGGATGAAGAACAGAGGTAAATCTCGAAAAAAGACAACCACGACAACATCAAATATATACGTCCACCTACAACGTTGGAATTAGGTCTTTTGTACACGGTCGATGGGAACACGTTATTTATTTGATAAAAACAACACATAAATGTCGACACTACACAAAAAGTTATTTTATCAATTGTTGTTTACAAGGACATTTGCTTAAACGCTTACTCGGCTTCTTTTCCAGCATTGATTGTGAGTATATTTTTAGTCTAGACTTCTTTCTCTTTGACATCGTGTCAATAGTTATCAATCCTCTTCTATTGTAGAAAGTAAATTAGTGCTTTTTATAAGAAAATATCGTACGATAACGA
Source organism: Amphimallon solstitiale (assembly GCA_963170755.1). Lineage (NCBI taxonomy): Eukaryota > Metazoa > Arthropoda > Insecta > Coleoptera > Scarabaeidae > Amphimallon > Amphimallon solstitiale. Next base: position 146,091,668 of record OY720678.1, read on the forward strand.
TTTTTATTTTATATCGTGCAAATAATTTTTCTGTTTCTTCATAAAAATACGTACAACCTCTCATAAAACATCACACAGAACGAATCACAACTTGTAATCATGTTATATACTTTAATATTGACTTAAGATGTTTAATTAATAAACTCAATCTCTGTATGAAAAAAGAATATTCGACCCTAAAGAAATAAAAGATATAATTAATTCGGTCTACTGTGTGGTCTCTCATCAAGTTGGAGCACCCACTTTAGCATCTAATAACTAATATTTCTATTTATCTCTGAATCAATTAAGAAAGAGGGGTAGTCGAAAATAGCTACTGTGGGATAATGGAGACGGCCCTTGACGTTGTTTATTATTAATGATATATTTTTCAGAAATAATTTATGTGCACCCGCTTACAAAACCTTAACGAATTGTTTTTGTGTTATTGTAATAATGAGGTAGATGGATACAAAAAATAAACATTGAAATTTTAGTTACAAGAAACTCACGTTTATATCACTATTTACTGACAATTTATTTTTACTTTCTTATACGTAGTATAAGGAAGTATTGTGATGATGAAAATTTTCGACCTCGAGATTTTTGCAGATGTCCACGTTTTGAAGTCCCCTGATACCGAAAAAGTGGTTTTTAAAAAATGTCTGTGTGTCTGTCTGTCCGTCTGTGTGTCTGTGACCACGATAGCGGTCAAACCGCTATAGCTATCAATTTAAAGTTTTGTATTTACGTGTATAATCTCCCTCTTGAGATCTGACTAGATTTTCAGTAAAATCGGTAGACCGGAAGTAGCAGTTTACTTCAGTGGAAAAAATCGAATTTTGCCAATATTTCGTCAACTACTAAGTTTAAACAAATTTATAAATAATTCATATGTACTTACAATTAAGTTTGAGACAAAATATCTAAAAAAGATTTTCGAAATTCTAACCGGAAGTAGGTCTTTTACTCTTATCGAAAATCAGTTTTTTGCGAATATCTCGCAAGTAATGCTTTTTAGACAAATACGTTACGAGTATAAAAGTATTTAGAACATAAATTTCAAAATTCAGACCGGAAGTACCACTTTTACTCTTATCGAATAGCGATTTTTTGCAAATATGTCTAAGTTATGCATTCTATCTATATTTATCAAGAGTACAAAAGTATTTAGAATTGGATTTGCAATATTTTTTGTATATATGAAATTTCAAAATTCGGACCGGAAGTAGCACTTTTACTCTTAGCGAGTAGCACTTTCTTGATAATATCTTGCAAAGTATGCATTCTATAGAGATTTATTAAGAGAATAGAAGTACTTAGAATAGGATTTCGAATAATTTTTGTATAAAAAAATTCTTAAAATTGTATAGTTTGAAACGCTCATATGTATAAGAAAGTCATGTGGTGGCCACGCCTCATTTTTGCTTTTCAGTCGCATTATGATGATAAAATGTAATCTATCCACAAATAAACCTAAAATATAAATAAAACATGATTTAATGTAAATAATTTGACAAATAAACATTTGCACATTAAACTAATAAGCGTGAGTTGTGTTATTTTGGCCAAATATATGCTGATTTCCTATTTTCTATTGTATTGCCACACGCTTGGCTGTCCCCTTAACATATTTTTATGATATATTTAATATAAATATTATTATTAATGCAATTAAGTTGTTAAACATATTAAAATATGAATATCTTGTAACGATGAGTATATTTGATTACAGTAACAGTTCAGTATTAATTTGAACTGAGAGATCTAAATTAAACATGTTAAAAGGCTTTCTAAGTACAAATAATGAATTCAAGAATGCAATGTTCTTAAAGAAAGAATTACATATTCGCTGCTGTAATTGTAACTCGTTATGTTTCCTTCTTTTCTTGTTTTCTGTAATCTAGTTACAATAAAGGCATTACTATTTTCCATCCTGAAAAGAAAAGTAAATCATATAGTTTATCAATAATAAAAACTTATCAAGAACAGGTAGTAAATAAATAACACTCTCACATTTAAAGTAACTGTATTATTGAAGAACTTGGAATATAAAGATCACTCATATTAGGAGGTATTAGACGGAGGCCATTTCCGAAAAGGACCACTAGTCTAACTTTCAAGAAGAGAAGATTATCTATCCTGATGTAAAAAGAACAGGGCTCGAACTGAAAAAGAAGCTGATAGAAGTTTAGCACAAAAAATGAATGCATTGTCCTGACTATGGACCTGCAAGCGGTAAAAGCGTGTTCAGTTGTACAATCAAACAGCGCTTTTTTTAAAAAGAAAGTTATGTTGACACAATTTTATGATTTACAATATTGGTAATCATCATAGTGTCTCTTACTGATTTACTGAGTGTGATTGTGATTTGGTTGCCTCCATAATTCACATTCTGTATAATAGATTATTTAGAAAGGCATTGTACAACTAAGAATTTGCTAATTAAAATCTATTCAGATGGTTGTACTTACCAAAACAGAAATAACATTTTGTCGAATGCGTTGCTTCACTACTGTATAAGAAATAAGATACATCTATACCAAAAGTATCTTGAATGAAGTCACACTCAAATAGAGTATGACTCCGTTCACAGCTGTAGTGAACGCAAGTTAAAAAAAACTGAGACAATAACTTGCCAAATTATATTTCAGCAAGCAAAGAAGCGAGAACAACACCTTTTCCATATGAAGTAATCAAAATTAGTTTTGATTTTACTAGTCTTTGAATAGTCTAAAGACTATTCAAAGACTAGTTTGCTGAGGTACTCAACTATTCATCAAGGTAGCAAGTCCAATAAATCTACAGTTACGGATATCCATGCCTTACGTTACAATTCAGAAAGTTAGATTGACTACAAGCTAAATTTTGATGACGAAAGGAGGCAATTACCCTCAAGACCAACACAATTTTCAGAAGAGTTACCTAATTATCCTCCACTTAATATATCAATAATATATCAAAATTTAAGCATTTGCAAGAACTTAAAACCTAATTCCTGATGATTGTCACAGTTTCTATGATACCTTAATATGTAAAGATGATTAATAAAATATGAAATAAATAACTGTTTTTAAATTGCTTATATAGCATACTTTGAAATGAATACTCCTGCGTATAAATACTTTATACCATAACATCCTATCTAAACTAAAGATTATACCAATAACTTCTATGTTCTAAAAACTGGAAAAATGATTACTTGGAATAATCTTCGCAAACGAAATCTAAAAGAGACAAAGTATAATTACAACTGACAACACTTAACAAACATTTATCTAAAAGTTATGTTATACTAATTGTTAAATAGTTTTTTGCATCTCCTGAAAAATTAGGGTTTTTGCATATAGGAGGTATTGGTAGTAAAGAGTTGATATAGTAATTGAATGTATACAGAAAAATATTCCATGTTTTTGCAATTAGTAAAAAATAAAGATTATATTATTAATGTTAATAAATTCGTTCATTTTAAAGATATGTTTGCAAAGGTTGCATAAAATAAAGTATTATTATTATATTATGTAATTAAAAAAATAAATCAACATATTCCAAGTCTAACCATGTTTCAAAAACAGTTAAATGTGGCAACGATTTTCCTTTATATATAAGCCCCTATTAATCTTTTTTAATATTATGTACGACGTTTAATAATAGACAGGTCCGGTCATGTCATGTCCCTACTCAGGTCAAACGCTACTTATTAGCTCGTAAGTAATCTCGGCATATTGTGCAGCTTCGTGCTTCTAATATATCCTATAAAACGCGGCATAATTCATTCCTAAACACTCGTTTATTGATTCTTTTGACGTTAGGTAATTTATTACGAAATAATACTTTTACATAATATCTTGACAAATTGGCTATCATAAATATCCATTTTGATTATGAAAAATTGCCGAAGACGATAGATAAATTGATAACGTTTACTATTATTATTATTATTATTATTTGGACATGGTGGATTTCGTTAATATTGAAATTATGCCAGAGTATTTCTCCGTTTATGTTTCCAGTTCGTATTGTACATTAACTCATGCGTTCTATATGACCTATTTTTAAAATAGAACAAAGTAGCACATCAATCGCGAATCGCTAAATGGGAGCTTTTAGTATAATTACGGCGTGTATTACTTCAAATCATATTGTATATGGAAATAGATAATTAAAGATGTCAACAAGAAATATATGGTGTCCTAGAGCATTGTTATCGCTACTTATTCTAAGAAGAATATTAATGGAATATTAAGGAATGGAAAACATTAAATATGAACGTTTTCAAGAAATGAAATAACGCAGCAGTTTTTCCAATTTGATTAATGAACAACATTTTGAAAAGTTCTCGGTTAAAGCTATAAAGCTAGCGTTGTTTAATCCTGTATTGCATCGGGGATATATTGAAGTTATTGAATATAATAATAATAACATTAAACAAGTTTATTGCAAAATGAAATAATAGTATAGGGGAAAAGTGGTCTAATTGTCACAATTTTCATATTACTCCTAATATATATAACAACGTTAATCTTATCATAATGTTTACTTTTTATTAAAATTACACACTCTTCCCTTAGTTCTTTTCTACATAGAAAATTCCATATATTTTTTTAAAAAATATATTTATTCAATTTATATTTTTGCAAAGCATGTGACAACAAATCTCGCAAAATGCACTTGTTGTCCCAATAGACGGGGTAAATTGTCTCATTATAAAATACACAAAGTAATACTAAACACTAATTTTCAGCACATTGTGAGCTCACAGGCCACATTTTGTGCATATTATGCAGATTGCTGTGGTGTTTTGGACACTCTTTGTTTTTCTGCAAACTCAGAGAGCTCCGATCGTTTCTTAGGTTTTTTGCTTGATTTCTTTTTTAATGCCGCCACTGCACTTTTAAGAGGCGTACACACAAAGAAATGTGGTCAGAAATGCAGTCTTGGAAATATAAAGAAAGAAGGAATAAAATTTCCAATTGCGGAAAGTCCTAACGCCATAGTAACCAAGCCTCCACACTCTGATGAAGTAAAACAGCTTACGTGCTTAACTTCTCTTCTGGCAACGATATGGTCAGGTTTCTGCACGGTTGTGATGCTAGTTTCGTCAACATTTCATATATTACTTGGTCCAAAATGGTGAACGGTGATCAAGTTTTGGAAAAACGAGCAACCAATGTATTAAAATTTGTTGCTTGAGCTGAACTAGTGGGTTCTGGTTTTCTAATGCTAAGAGTAGACTGTCTTTCATGAATGCTTTAAACCAGTAGATTCGAACCATCTTGTTAGTAATTAATGTCTGCGACAATTTCCTCTCTAGAAGAATTGGGTAATCAAAAGCAAATTTTTGTACTTCAGTAGAATTTAATCCTAAGTATACGTCGGACATCTTCATTAAATACAAAGCTAATTGAGCTTCTTTGTCGTCAGTGAAAACTTAACAATTTTTTTGCACACCACAAGAAAATTCAGATAGGAATCGCTTTGCTTCTTGTTATAGTATCTACCTAGGATTCTATAGTTGATAGCTTTTTACGGCTCTCAATATTGCTTGTTGCTGTTTGCCCACGATCAGTTAGCCGTTTTCTGGTGGGTGGCATTCTAGACAGATACAATTTAAAAATAATTGTTGGTAAACTTTTTCGTGTTTCTAAACAAAAATCTTATTTAAAACACAGGTACGTAGATGTCACATGTGACTACTAACCCTTTCTCTTATGCGCTTTATATCGGTGAGAGATTCTTGATAGAGAAAGAAATAAACAAAAGCCCATAGCTTTAAGATATGTTTATATCGCAAAAATGAAAGAATGTATATATTAAAACTGGCCGATATAAATTAATAAAAATTTACTTACCGACAATAATTTTACTCAAGATTTAAGTTATAACACATAAGTTCTAATATTTTGTGCTCTACTCCAAATGATCATAATGGAGCCTACATTGTCGAGCTGGTTCTAACTAATGCTTATAATGGAGTTCGAGTTGGTGCATGTTCGAAAAATTCTTTGATATTTGGTTGAATCACAGATGCCTGAGATTTCCATTGACTTGCTAATACTGACGAAGTATGTGTCACAGGTTTGGATTCAGGGATAATAGATACCGTCGCCTTCTCTATACTCTTAGCAGTGGCGGCTCGGGGTGGTTCACATAGGGAGTGCATAATTTCAAAATTAAAAAGTGTAATACAAGAACGCTTACCCAATCTTTATAAGTTTCACCGACATACTGTTCCAGACAGGTACTGTTCATTGTACAGTTTGTTTTGAGGGAATTGCAGAACAGTTCTATGACTTTTTCATTAAAATTTGGGAAATCATTTATAAATTCAATTAAAAACCGGTGCTGCTTCGATGTGATCTTTGAGCGATTTATCTAATTCTGCCGTAAAATTTATCAATTCCCGAAAAATGCCCTTGGTATTCGACGTTTGCCGTTCATCATGACCCCGAAGTGCCAGTTCAAACGCGCCACAAAATCTAATGCAATTTATTATAAATTTAACACATACCTATTTTTGTTACCTGTTCAGTGTGTTGTTGAACTGCTTTTCTATATGATGATCTAAAACATTCTGAATGTTATTTTTTCCTAACATTCTTAGACTAAATATATTTTTCAAATGCCCTTCGGAATTTTCATGTTTCGTAATTTTAGCACTAAGATGAATTAAGTCTTTTATTCCGTTCTTTGACCAAGACGGTTCACCACCAAACAAGACACGGAAAACAAAACAAAGTATTTTTAATTTCACACCCACAAATCCAGTCATTTTTCTGATAAATATTCATTTTGAATTTTCTTATAACGTCTTTACCTTTAACAGATTGTTTATTTTCTAAACATAATTGAGGCATCGGCCGTTTAAAATTTTTTATTGCGATTTTTTCATCATACGTTAACCGCGAAAACGTGTTATTCTGTATCGCAGACACGAAATACATCTTACAAGAGCGTTGAGCAGACGGGAATCTTGCTCACATGCTATGTATTATACGATATGGAACTAGAACAAAATACAGTTCTCCCCACCTTCAATGTAATGTTTAATGGCTTAACGCAGCAACAGTAGCGCTTTGCTCATGGGTATGTTTCTCTCGGTGGAAGGGGTCTTTACATCCGTGCGCTCTTAGTCGTCATTATATCTGTGACGACGATCGGTGCATGTAGGTTGTTCGAGCGCCGCACACGCGACGTTCCTGTTCAATAACTATGAATACGTAATAAATAAATACTTTCACAGTTAGTCGCCGCTTGGTTTGTTTTGTTTCAAAATTCCAGGGGGTGCAATTGCTCACTTGCTCTCATTAAAGAGCCGCCACTGACTCTTAGATACATCACTATGACATGAAGATAATGTCACATGTTTAGGTGAAATTCCAGTGATTTGTGTGGAACACTTTATGTACCTTCTTAACATGGCAGCAAAGGTTAGATACATTACCTGAGCTTTTTCTAAAGAAGACCTTACTTTTCAATTTTAGGTGGCATTTTCAAAACCTGAAAGAAAGATGTATGTAAAAATGTAAACATTTGGGTTAGGTTAGGTTTGAAGACATAAATTTATAATTATACATGTTTTTGAATCCTATCCAAAACTTAACTTGCACTTTCTCACTAATGATAATCAAGAAAATATTAGTTTACTCTTTAATCAGAAACTTTGAGAAATATATATGTATAGTTCATTCGGAAATATAAGAAACGCCAAAGGGTTTTAATAAGTACTTTATTGCGGTCTGTTTACACACGGATTAAGAACCAAGCGGTCAGTCTCTCTATTAAATAAAAGGACCGTAACAGAAAATATTAGGGGCTATTGTTATTTATATACACTTACAATTAAATAATAATCATTTTAACGGTTTTACTGATGGATTATCATGAATAATATACTAATACATATATGGTAATATAATTTCCTTTTGTGAAAATCCCGAAATATATTAACCTGAATAATATTACTCACCTGTCATTACCGTAATACACGAGAACATCCATTCTTATACATATATGGTATGTATATATATATATAAGGTGTGCAATATATGTGTCCAGTTGCGAAGAATATTTTGTTGACGAAGGTATTCTATTTTGTGTTTTTAAAAAACTGTTCAAGATGTAGAGACCTTGTTGCGATACAGAAGAGTATGAAGAACATGATGACGATGTTGATTTGATGAATGGCCAACAATATAAGACGCGATAATTGTCGTTCAATCCAGCACATGTTGCTTGTGAATTTAAAACCAAAGGATTGAATAAAATAAATAACATATTAAAAAAAAACATTAGATAACGTAGTACCAATTATGAGAAGTGAGTGTGATCAAATCCAAATCATAAGTACATACAATAACGACATCTAGCGGACTTATAATGTGCCTGCAATGCGTTTGCCAAGAACCTTAAAAGCCAAAGAAATAAACGATCAAACAATATAATTTCAGTTGGATACAAATAAAACAATAACTCCCAATAAAATGTCACAATTTTCTGTACACCATAAAACGAACATGCTACACTAAAAATCCCATTATACTAAAGTCCAAAGTGTTCCGAAATATATCTGTATATACATACATATATATATATGTATATATTGGTATTGGTAGTTCTCTTTGAATTTGATGTTAAAAGTTGTCATAAAACTAAATCCTTGTCAATCTGAACAGCCGTAACATAAATCGAACGTTGCCGTTATGTTAAACTTAACAACCTGCAGACGCATAAAATAAATATGGGATTCAAATTGTGTTCGATTTAACGTTTATTTCGATTAGCAGTCTTATACCCGACTACATACATATACATATATATTAGTAGAAAAACAAACTATCAAATAAATAAAGAAAGGAAGAAAAACGAAATGGGAAAAATTTACATGTGAAACCACAAGTATTAAAAGGTAATATATGTAAAAAAATGAAGTGAACGCTTAGTCTAATTATCCATAAATCGATCTGCTCGTATCCGTGTATACAGCATTAAACAAATATAGCTGCGTTAATTAAACAGGGCAATGAAAATACCTAAAGTCACATTCACTTACTTCAAAGTTCAGATATTGCTTTGGCGTTATAGTGCGTATATAAACATCGGCATCTAGAATGTATTTTATACAATCTTTCCACTTTAGACGGGGCTACGATCAGTCTACGCAATACAAGATAATCACATTAAAATATTTTACAAATACCGCCGTATTTGTCTGTCGTAAATCCTCCTTTTTCCTCAACTCTCTCTTGGTGGTAATGCTCGTCTCTAAAGAATAGCAGATATTGCGAATACCAATGTATAGAACATTACATCAATGCTATTTACATAATTGCGTATATGTGTTATCGAATTTAACGTTCATTCCCTTCGATATACTAAATAGCCGAGAACGATGACGGAATTTTAAGCGGTACGGTTAATGAAGAAATGCTAGTTTGTAAATATTTAACTTGCCTGAGCTTAACGGCTATTCGGGACTTGATTTTTAAACGTTACAATGAAGATGAAATATTAGAAATTCTTCCGAAAAAATTATGTGTTTCATAAAACAAGTTAAAGAAACCAAAAACAACATGTAAAAAATGAGTAAGATACCTTAAATTTTCAATCACGAAATCATCATGCTAGAAGCAAGAAAAGGTGGTGTAGAATGTCACCAGAAGTGAAATAGACAGAAGAATTACTAAGAAAATGATGAGCTGATTGATCTTAGCTAAATTAAACAACTTGTCTATAATAATTGAAGATACTATTACAAAAGGTACAGACATGGATTGATATGGCAAAAGGATAGTAATTCACTTTTTGTTGTTGTACACTCTGTATATAATATTTACATTAATCATCATACCGGACCCCTTCTTGAATTGCATGTATCACATCTGTTATTTGTTAGATATGTTCTCAGTCAGAACACGTTCATTGTAAATTGTTTGGCATTATGCACTCAACTTTTTCTTTATGGTACCTTATTTTAATACTTTATGTTACTCACCGACAAGAAAGGTCTTCTTGACCTAGCTCTCTAATAAATCATTTTAAGCATTTATAAATAGTTAAAGATAGTTAAGTGCACTTTTATGAAAGTTTTGCTTTTGCTTTAATTTACTTATCCCTTTGTGGCAATAAATCATTATTTGTTTTGTATAGTCTATATGACATGGGTTAGAAAGAAATTGTATTTTTGTTTTACTTCTTAGAAACCTCAGTTAAATATCATGCGAACTCTTCTTGCAAAAAAATTTCATATTTGAAATCAGTTCCTTAAGATACCTCTAATATTAACAAGGGCAATGAAAATAAAACATCCAGAAAATCAAATGTAAAGTTTAAAATTTCTTCTATGGAGTAAGTGGAATGTATCAAACCTGTTTTAACACGGCATTTAAAAGGATTACAGTTTTTTATCTTATTTCGTTGGAAGACTTATTGTAGAACTTGACAGCGTGATAGTTGGTATAGTTGGCTGTCTTCTTTTCAAATTAATGCAGTCACCATTTTGTCATGTTGGGTAATTTTGTATGCCGTCGTTTTTCTATACACAAAATTACTATGATGAACATACAGCAAGCAATCACAAAGAAAACACTCCATAACGTTAAAATATTGTGATTTCCAAATAAAATTCTATATATTGCCTTGATCTTTATAGTTTAATAATTGTGAAAATTATTAAATAGTTAAGTTTTAGAATAAGAACATTAATATTTAGTTTAAAATATAGCTTCTGATAGTATAAGTACAAAGTCAAAAGTTTAGTAGGTGAATAATGGGTTGCATAACCTTTAAGGGGCAATGTCATTATGAAAAATGTAGATATAAAATTTAAGCTTAAATATATTAAGAATTAAGGAATAAAAATAAACACAAAATAAATCTATGCATTCTATATTTTATAGAAAAGACAAGCACAAGGTATGGTTTGAATATACTTCTCCCAAAGTGTTAAAATAGCATTGAACATTCTAAGAAATGAACCATTGTTCAAAAATAAAAATGTACTAAGAGTGAATAATAGAGAGAGAGAGTGATGTTGAAAGACGGAACAATTAAAAGGGTGAATCATTTAAATGCCATAAAATTGCATGAGCAAGGCCATATTCGGCATGCCTGAGAGAAAAATGTCAATTTAAATGGATAAAAATAGATTTTAAACTTGGACAATAATCTTAATTTATGAGACGGTTTAATGATCATATTTAAAAGTGTAATAAATACCTGATACTTATATCTAAAAATATTAAAAGGATATATAGAAAGGTATTCTCTATATGAGACAATATGTATTAATACGTTTTGTGTATATACCAAATGTATAAGTAAAATACATTTTTAAAATTTTGTATGCAAAAACACAAAGGCTTCAAAGATAGCAGTGTAAATCATATATGGTTATTTTAAAACCTGCAAAAAAGAAATAACATTAATATTGTTCGCAGTTATTTACAAATCGACATACTAGAAATAGAAAAAGACTTGATAGAACTTGCGAGCCGTGCTATGGAAGTGAGTACTCCTTGTAATAAGGCTTTGGTGAGGAGGATTCCAGTAGTATATAACAAGTTTCCAATTATATCCACGGAAGGCATCTATAAGAAGAAGTTGAGAATAACTTTAGTTAGTGGGAAGAGAAAATATATAACCAGGGATAAGAGAGGTAACATGTTCATATACAGGTACAATGAAGGATGGTATTAAGAATAGTAAAGAACATACCCACCGAAGACGAAGAATGGAAAGTGTGTCTAAAATCTCAGTGAATAATTTTTGAGTATTTTATAAACATTAACTGTCAAGGTGCGAATTATGTGTTTATGTGACTGGAAAAACTTAAAGGAGATAAAAATGAATCAGACGATACCAACGCAAATGTTAGTTCAATAGACGTGGCGCTGTAAATGCATAGCTATCGTTTGTTTTAATTTATATAAGCCGGTGAAACCGAAGAAGGTGGGAGATGAATCTTATCTTTTGAATTAATAAGACGCAAAAACTTTTGATATCGTTCGGAAATAGTAAATGAGAGTAGGGGTTTGATACACTACGATAAAAATTTATATTAATTTTGAATGTATTAAGTTTTATTTTGAATTCAAGTTTAATTTTAGTTTTGTTATTGCTAATTAATTTTCTGCATTTGATAGTTTCATTTTTATACTGTATCACAAGATTTTTCAAAATGGAAGACATGAATAAAAACGAATTTGATAATTTGTATGATGAACATAAGTAAGTTTTTGAAATGAATATACAATTTTGAATAATTGCTGATGTAAGACGTATCTAAAAGTACTATGTGACAATATTTACTTTTAGCAAGGCGTTGAACATCATTAATTTAAAAAAAGATAACTATTGCCTTCTTAAATTGCATTGATTCTTTTGTAATTGTGGGAAGATTGTTAATGGTGTTGGGGGCACTGGAGGTACTGTGTGCAAATATTTGCTTCCAGTGGACCACTAGGCATCATTAACGATTATTGTAGTCAAAATTTGATTAAAAAAAAAATTCAAATAGATAAATACGAATAGACAGGAATGTTCTTGATGGGCAAGCGCTAATCTGTTAAGTGTACTACGTGCGAATATTTGCATTTGACGATTGGTATAGGTCATTTTCAAGATATTCTGATTGCAAAGTTTTAGATCATCAAAGGCACTATGTATAAAAAAAAGAGGTGCTATATGCAATACTCGCCGCACGCTATACCCGGCCGATGCCAACGTTCTTTTCTTAATAAGCTAATATGACAATTCAATCCCAGATACTCACCTGGTGCCTTAGTAGCATGCAAAATCATGTATATAGAATAGAAACAGTGAGGGCTTTAAAATAGAATCCTATGGTATATTTCTAGTGCCTTGGATCGATCCCGAAACCACACTTTCCTTCGACACCATTTGCCAGCGATCGTTATTCGCTACTCCTCTAATACTACCATATGACTCCAGTTTTTTTAATAGCGTCAACTGCCTTTCTCAAAACATAAACAGGACATCATCACATGCTCTTCATCATCAAAAACACCCACCACATCATCCAACACCTCGCCAATAGCTGTCGGTGTGGACCTATTTCCCATAAAGGCATGTTGGTGTATCTTCTATCTCTAATTTATCCTAAAGTTACCACCAATAATAAATACCAATATAATTCAATCACATATTTAGGACCAATATCAGCCAAGATCGGAAATCTAATTAAAAAATCCAACAATGAATTCATATCATTTAAAACAAGCAACTAGCTACAAAAATACATTAGGAATGATAAAGACAAAATAGAAAGATAGTTGAACTCAGGATTTTATATGTTAACATGTGAATGCAACAAAGTCTATATTGGTCAAACAGGACGTACCTTTGAACAGAGAATTAAGGAACACGAAAAAAGCTACAATGATGAAAAGACGGGTTCAACATTTGCCAAACATTACATAAACTAAACCATTAATTTAATAAAGAATTTAAAATTTCACATGTACCAGACTTGAAGCTTTAGAAATTAATAGACATAGAAAAATAGGTTTGATCCCAAACGAACCAACAGATTTAAATCACTCCCCTCTTACTGTCTTTCTAAATATGTAGAACACCCCCTTTTTGAACCCCGACACTTATGTAAAATATATAACGCTGTGATCATTTTGTAAGCATTACTCCGTCATCACTTGATGAAGCCAAAGTTTGGCGAAACAATATTGTAGTGAACCATAAAAACTATTTGGAACTATTTTTAAGATTATTATTTATTCAAATTTAGTTGGTAAATGATGATTGGACTCAACAAATTTCCTCCTCGATAAAACAATTTGAGGCAATTTGTTTCGTACAGCTGCCCAGCAACAAAAATTTTCGTAAGAAACTGAAAATTTATCCGGAAAAAAAGGAAGCTCTCATCTAATTATAAGTTAAAATAACATTGGTCAACTCATTGTATTAACAGCATTAACCTATACCAAGCATACATTTTACAACTCATTTAAAACAATTAGATAAACGTCGTAATCATTTAAAATAATTAAACTTAATTGTTATTCAAAACGAATCCATTGTTTGTGTACGCTCGACGAGACCCCCGTACAAGATGAAAAATAGTGTAATTTTCCCGAAATAGAAATTGCATGCATAGGTGCCCGCTTGCGTATTCATGGAAGGTTATCTAGTTGAAATATATAAATTATTCCTCGGTACTCATTCTGAGGGAGCCGAATAGTCGAACCCCCCCGGTTGACTCGACGAGAAATGTCTTTAAGCGTTCACCATCTCGTTCTCTCCCCAGGTTTAATTATAATACACACCTCTCGTGCCGTTTAAATTAGACCCCGAGATGTTAAATTGCATCCATTCAGAAACCAAATAACCCCCACGTTTTCTGTCTTATTTCAGATTAATCTCCTGTTTATTTACTTCCATTTCCTTTCCCCTCCTCTCACCGCCTCGCTCACGAACTAAATAACCTTTTAACGCTTCCACTATTAGTTCGTTAATTAGGTTCTTTAAATTGTGCGAAAGTAATTTAAATGTTCTCATTAACGGTTGACGGTAATTAAATTTGCCGTATCGACTCAGTATCTAGTTTCAATTACTGGAAAAGTCGCAGATCAACATTTCCGTGGTGTAATTAATTTCTTCCGCATTCATAACACTTATAGTGTACATCTAGAAACAATTAGATTGTAATTGTATGACAATAGTTTAATTTAAAGAAACTCAAGACTATGTTATACAGGGTATATCACGACGAGATTTCTTTAGAACAATATAGAAAACTAATAAGAGTTGAGTTTTCAAATTTCACAAATATTAGTTTCGCGTTACGCTTTTTCGATTTAAAATAGTTTAAAATTTTCGCTTCTTTCAGTTACACCGGAAATGGATTTCGACTTCCTTATTTTAAATGGAATACCCTATTTTTTATGATTGACTCCGACTTAATTTTAAGGTTAGGTTAGATTGTCTAATAAACTTTATCTCTGAAGAAAGCCACTTTCAAAGTATTTCAATTTTTGTTAAAAAATTGATAGCTGCAGGCTATGACTCATAGCAGAGGTATTTTGGAAAGTGTATCAACTCCTTTAGTTTTATTTTGTATAATCAATTAGGCTATGGAAATCCATGTAAGTAAATAAAAACAAATTACAAACACAATATCTGTTATTAGTAAGGTATGTACTGGTGTTATTCAACGTTATCTTCATCTTCTGTTTCTGAGTACTTGAAAATGTCGCGATCTGGATTTAAGAACAAAGCCTTGTTTACTTTCTTAGACGTAGCATAAGGAAGTATTTCGATGTTGAAAATTTTCGACTTCGAGATTTTGGCAGATGTCCACGCTTTGAAATGTCCTGATACCGAAAAAGTAATTTTTGAAAAATCTCTCTCTCTCTCTCTCTCCTCTGTGTGTGTGTCAGTGTGTGTGTTACCACGATAGCGATCAAACGGCTGTACTTATTAATTCCAAATTTTTTATTTACCAGTATAATCACCCTCTTGAGATCTGATTAGATTTTCAGTAAAATCGCTAAACCGGAAATAGTAGTTTTCCTCAGTGAAAGAATTGCCTTTTGTCAATATTTTGTCAACTACTAATTTTAAATAAATTTATAAAGAATTCAAATATATTCTAATATAAATTTGGGAAAACTTTTATTAAAAAAGCTTTTCGAAATTCCTACCGGAAGTAGATCCTTTACTATTATCGAGAATAAGTTTTTTGCGAATATCTCGCAAGTGATGCTTTCTAGGCTGGTCCATTACGAGTATAAAAGTATTTAAAACAAAAAAAAAGTTTCAATACCTTTTGTATAAAAAAAAAGTTCAAAATTCGGACCGGAACACTTTTACTCTTATCATAGCGATTTTTTGCAAATATGTCGTAAATTTTGTATGCTATATATATTTATTAAGAGTACAAAAGTATTAGGAGCTGGATTTGCAATATTTTTTGTATAAATGAAATTTCAAAACTCAGACCGGAATAACACTTTTACTCTTAGCGAGTACCAAGCACTTTTTTTCGAATATTTTGCCATGTAAGCATTCTATAGAAATTTATTAAGAGCATAGAAGTACTTAGAATTGGATTTTGAATAATTTTTGTATAAAAAAATTCTTAAAATTGTATAATTTGAAACGCTCAGACGTATAAGAAAGTCGTGTGGTGGCCATACCTCATTTTTTTACTTTCTTAGGCGTAGTATAATACTTCCTTATACTACGCCTAAGAAAGTAAAAAAATTGATGATGAAAATTTTTGATTTTGATATTATTGCAGATGTCCACATTTTGAAGTCCCCTGATACCGAAAAAGTGTTTTTTTAAAAAAAAATTGTGCGTGTATGTGTGTGGCTGTGTGTGTCAGTGTGTGTGTATGACCATGATAGTGAGCAAACGGCTATAGCTATCAATTCCAAATTTTGTATTTATGACTGTGTGAGCTTTCGTCAAATTTTATTATACATATTTTTCATATTTTTAGTTAAGTATCAATACGACCTGTTCTGTATTTAAATTCTTAATGAAGTAATGATAAAGTATGATAATTTCCTGTTAATAATTATTTTATAGAAAGTCTGCAATTCGTCCAAAGGTACATAGACTAACGGGTACCTTTTGACTGATTGGTTTGTACCTTTGGACGTAGTACACATAAAATATTTTAAAAAATTAATACTCAGATTTTGCAAAAATATTTATTATAAATCTATTTATTAATATACTCGTAAAACAAAAATTCTGACAAAGTTACATAAAGAATACTCTACAAAATCTTTAGAATGTGAACAATTTCTAACACAAAAATTAAGACATATTGTAATTGTCGAAAGAAAAATCAAATATAATATGAGAATGTAGTCTTGCAGAGTCACCAGCCGCTCGAAATAATGGCAACTTCAGAATAATATCATCAGCGTCTATTTCATAGGGCTTTTCTTTCCCTTCTAAAAAGTAGTTACTATCCTTTTTCGTCTCGTAAAATTTTACAATGTAAGCACAATTACTAATATCTTCCAGCACATTAGCAACATAATGTTTTATGAGTTTTTTGGAAGCTAGTTTTACTAATACGAAGTCTCCCTTCTGTATTTTGCTAGCCTTTCCTTTCGACACCACAACTTGGTCATATTGCTCTGGCTCAAAATAAAGCTGATCATCAGAAATGTCAATATTAAAATCATCGCCAGAAGTATCTTGAAAAGATACATCATCGTTACTTCCATCTTCGGAAGAGGAACTACATAACTCATTTCTTGCCTTTTTTGATCTTTTTTTTACTTTTGTTTTCGCTTTCGCTTCATTAGCTTTCTTCTTTTTTACTTTATTAGCGCTCTGTAGTAACAGCTCATTCTTCTCGGGCGTGTCTGTTAGAATACGTGTCTTTCCTTTCTTTCTACGCCCTCTGCTACTATTATTTCTGGCAGATGCTTTTGGAAATGGTATGATAGATTCAACAGACAGAGATGGTGAAGACGTAAACGGGATCTGCTTAATCAGAGATGCAGAGTTTGCATTTGTACCTACTTGAAATTGCTGCAGTCACAGGCAAGAGCTAGTACTTGGAGTTGATTCAAACTGTGGTGCAAAGTTGGAACTTGCGCGTGGACTGGGATCAGTTACAAAAACAGGATTTGTCGGCGAACTTTGAACTTTTTCTGCTGGAGGTTCCGGTCTATCTGTCACATAAGATTGAAGAAAATCTTGTTCCGTAAATGTATTAGAATTTAATGGCCACAGACCCGTCCCTTCAAAGCCCTTAATAATATTATTGGGCGTAAATGCTTGTAAATAGGCCTTACCTGCAATCTCTGCAATGTCATAAATTGTAATGGGTTTGCCGGGGTTGCAAAGCATCCAGTCTTCAGCAGCTTTGTTATAAAAACAGTACTATACCATTATCTTTGGCTTTCTCAATTATAGCATAGAGATATGGGTTTCATGGTTATCCATTAGCAGCAGCATAGGTTTCTCTTTTATAGGTTTAGCTACCGCAATTATATGTTCTAAAAATTGGAGAAAAACGGCTTCTGTAGACCACCCAGATGGATTCGCTGCTCCTACGCTACTATTTGGTCCCCCTTTCAACATATGGGCCTTGAAATGCACTCGAGGGAATACAAACAATGGGGGTATCGCCTGACCAACTACATTTACGCATGCTAGCATTGTAACATTCACACACCCCTTTCGGCAGATGTCAAACTTCCCAGTTGTTTAATCGTCTAAGGTGCCATTATCTTAGATGGTTTATGTACAGTAAAGTTCGCAGTTTCGTCCATGTTGTAAATGCGGTCAGGAGTAAAATTATACCTATCCAGTACATCTTTGTAATTATTAAAAAATTGTTGCACATTGTTTTTATTAATGCTTGTTGCCCGAGACAAGCTGTTGGCTTCAGGTTTTCGTAATGATAGAGCTGGCCAACGTTTTCTGAATTGTACTAGCCATTCTCGGCCAGCTGTCCTTTTAGTTTCCCATGAAGATGGCATTTTTTTATTTAGAGCTTTAGCATACTCTAAAGCTAACAGTCTTGTTCGCTGCTTTGTTAAACCAAAATGAAGGAATGCGGATTTTTCCAGATAATTAAACAATTCTTGCTTTATGAACGGCATAATTAGGAACCGCAACTACAATATCTTCCACAGATGTGATGTTCGGATTTTTTTTTTTATATAATTATGTAATGTAGATTTACGAATATTCCATTTTTTTGCCACATTACGTATAGATGCTTGTTTTTCGAAAACCTCTCGCACAGCTTCTTTAATTAAGTCAGGTGGTACAGTGTCACGTTGTTTGCCAAATTTGCTTCGTGGCACTGTAAAAAACGTTTCATAGATTTTATGGTTACATATGAGAATAATACATGTACCTTTGGACATGTCCAGAGGTACATGAAACTCTCTGTCCAGAGGTGCACGACACAAACAATCCTAACGAAAAACTATATAAGAATTATTAGGTTAGGCTTTCAAACAAGTTATTATCAACAAATTAGACATTA
The DNA here is from genome assembly GCA_963170755.1 of Amphimallon solstitiale. Classification (NCBI taxonomy): domain Eukaryota; kingdom Metazoa; phylum Arthropoda; class Insecta; order Coleoptera; family Scarabaeidae; genus Amphimallon; species Amphimallon solstitiale. The sequence continues at coordinate 146,110,650 of OY720678.1, forward strand.
ACCATTACTGTATTCATTATTACATGAAGTTAGCGAAAATCGACTATGGCTACTGTGATGACATTAGATTAGATTTATGAAAAAACTTCCTTTTAGCACTGAAAATATTCCAGCAGTATTTGGTAACACGCACTCAGACAAAATGGTGGATCTCTACAAACAGTGCTGCCCGTTGACAAAAAGTAAACACAAGGCGCGTTCCGAATATTTTTAGGTATATGCTACGTTCAGATATTTACTCTGTCCAAAGGTACAAGCGTCCAAAGGTGCACGTTCTTACCCTACTCAAAATTAAAAATTCGGACCGGAACTTTTATCGAATAAAGATTTTTTCATGTATGTCGTAAATTATGCATTCTATATATATTTATCAAGAGTGCAAAAGTATTTAGAGCTCGATTTGCAATATTTTTTGTATACATGAAATGTCAAAATTCGGACCGGTAGAAACACAATTACTCATCATAGCGAGTATCACTTTTTTGCGAATGTCTTGTAAAATTTGCATTCTATAAAGACTTATTAAGATGGTGGAAGTACTTGGAATAACGTTTTGAATAATTTTTGTATAAAAAAATCATAAAATTGTATAATTTGAAACACTCATACATATAAGAAAGTCCTGTGGTGACCACACCCCATTTTTTAAACTAATAATTACATATGGTGAATGTGTACATGTCGGCTCCAAGAACATCTGAAACTCTCTTTTAAAAAATTGCATTTCTTTCGGATTATTCTCGCCGAAAACAACCAGAAGAAAACCTGTTGCTGATAGCAAAAATGTGGAGATAACAGCCGTTGCTTACTTTATAACACATTCTAGTAATTTTTTAATGAATGCAGAAGCTGAAGTAGATATATCCAGAATGAGCATACATTGAATGTTGAAAACCAAAAAGTGGCATGCTTACAAATCTCATTCTGTTCAACATATTAAAGAAGCCGATTTTGTAACAAGAGCACAGCATTTTGAGTGGTTTTTAATGAAATCACAAGAAGAAGACGATTTCACATAAAATGTTCTATCGACAGACGAAGAAAAGTTTTGTAAAAACCACCAAAGAAGATATGATGACCAGAGTGCGAGGCGCGGTCAATCATCTAGACGGTATAATGATACAGCGTGCCACACGAACGAACATTTTAAAAAGAATAAGATAGTGTTTAGATAGAGGTGATGATGTGTTTGAAAACTTATTTTAAGATTATTAGAAACTATTATTAATGTTTTAGAACATTATTTAACAACGACTTGTTTTGTTTTTATTTATTTACATGAATTTCCATAGCCCAATTGATTATACGAAATAACACTTTAAAGGAATTGGTACATTTTCCAAAATAACCCTGAAATTAAGACATTCAGTTATAGAGAAGTAAATACATACTGCCCCTAATTTTGAATGTGGAATCTAATAAATGAAAAGATATAGGCTGCTATTTAAAAATAACATGATATTGTCTAGATGAAATGTTTAACGTTGTTTTCTGATCGCCCTGTATTATTTTGAAGTTTATAATATTGTTACGAGTAATAGCCTGCATACATCAATTTTTTTACAAAAATAATACTTTGAAAGTGGCTAACTTCAGAGGCAAAGTTTATTACACAAAGTAGCCTTAAAATGAAGTCGGCAATACGAATCAATAATAAAAAAGTGGGTATTCTATTTAAAATAAGGAACTCGATATCTAGAAGCAAAAATTCGAAACTTTTTATATGGTTCTAACGCAATCTCGTTATGATATACCCTGTATAATCGAAACAACGCTTGTATAATTACAAAACAGTAAATAAACCAAAAATATGTGCAGATTATGTTTTTGGATTTTTATTTTTTAATTGTTGATTAGTCAGTGAATTATGATACGAGGGCGGGTCAATATGTCCGTGACTTCTTGAATGAAACACAAGATATTGGATACAAAATCATTTTATTTTTCAACATAGTCTTTTTTTGAGCTCTATACACTTTGTGTTCGTTTCTCCAATTTTTTTATCCCTTCCAAAAAATAAGATTTGTCGGGGTCATCAAAATAGGTATTTGTTTGTGAGATGATTTCATCGTTGGAGTCAAATCTGTTTCCGCCGGGCCATTTCTTCAGGTTTGGAAACAAGAAATAGTCACTCGGGGCTAAAGAATAGCCTAATTCATGGATTTTTGCCATGAAAATTGCACATGTGTGCACCCTTGCATTGTCCTGGTGTAAGGGAACTTTTTTCTTGGCCAAATGCGGTCGCTTTTTTCAAATCCTCATTAAATCGACTCAATAAGTTGGCATAATATTCGCTATTGATTGTTTTATCCTTTTGAAGGTAGTCAATGTGGATTATACCGCGTGCATCCCAAAAGACGGTCGCCATGATTTTATTGGCTGACAAACCCACCGTGGCCTTCTTTAGCGCCGATTCATCCCGAGAAAACCACTGTTTTGACTGCTGTTTTGTCTCTGGTGTATTGTGGTGGATCCACGTTTCGTCCACGGTTACGAAACGGCGCAAAAACTCGTCCATATTGCGGTTAAACAACGCCAAACACTCCAGCGAAGTTGTCACACGATTGCGTTTGTGGTCGATTGTGAGCAAACGCGGCACCCATCTTGCGTAAATCTTTCTCATACTCCAAGTGATAATTCAAAATTGAAACCACTGAGCCATCTGATATGCCTATGGCTTCCATAATCTCTCGCAGTTTCAATCTCCGATCGGCCAACACTATATCGTGAATCTTTTTAATTGTTTCAGGTGTAGAGACCTCAACTGGGCGTCCAGAACGTTCGCCATCTTCCGTGCTTGTACGGCCACAACGAAATTCAGTAAACCACTTTTTTACCATTGAAATTGATGGTGCAGAATTCCCATAGTATTTATCAAGCTTAGCCTTGGTTTGAGTGATGGTTTTTTTCCGCGGAAAATAATGCTTAATGAAATTCAAATTACATAGTTCATTTTTTCCTCAAATCACGCGATAGTCTGCTATCAATGGCTGTCAAAGACAAACTAAATGACGCAGCTTGTTCAAATTTCGACAAGGGTTAACTGACAGATATCTGTTGACAAGAGCAGCGTTGCCCTTCCAGTTAAGAGGCGGGAAATTCAAAAAGTCAAGTACATATTGACCCACCCTCGTATTGCAGTTGTATATCTGTTGGAAAATATAACACTCTCGTTAAAAAATCCATTAAGTACTTATTTCTACTTGTAGTAGACGTCAGAAACAGGCGTTTCATTTTAAATAGGCCAAGGCGCATTTGTCACTTAGAGTTTATCCAGGAGTAAAATTATTGATGGACAGGGTTTTATTTAGTACTGCTGGTATCGATATAAGGAAGACAATTTCCTAACTAGAATTCCATGATCAACCACGTCAAAAGCACTAGAAAAATCAGTGTTGATGACATCTACTTGCTTGCGACCATCCAAGCGCTCTAATATATATTGTGTAAGTGTGACTAGATTCGTCACTGTAGACCTACCAGGTAAGAAACCATGCTGATATGGAGATATATATGAGCAAAGAAAAATCAGTGCTGATGACATCTACTTGCTTGCGACCATTCAAACGCTCTAATATATATTGTGTAAGTGTGACTAGATTCGTCACTGTAGACCTACCAGGTAAGAAACCATGCTGATATGGAGATATATATGAGCAAACATTATTATAATCGCGTTGTAAATGTTAAATGAAGTAATTAATGTTTTTGATCAGAATACAATTCAGAAAATTTAAAACTCGTTTTTATTAACACTTGTAATTCAAATTGTCCTCTTGCTCAAAATTGTTATTAAAAACAGCCGCATTTTTGTTAGAAATTTTCATTAAACCACATGTGGTTATAGTATAAATAAATTCTAATTTTAAGTTTAGAGAAGTCGAAAATGAATAGGAATTTCCACGTTCTTTTTCCACGACTTTTTGTGAATCACCCTGTATTAAAGTTTACTTATTTTTAATTTCAATGATTTCGAATTCATTTAATCACATAAACAAATACCTCACATTATTTCAATGACCTCATCGAATTCCGTACCAGTTCACTTGAGATGTAAATCGCTGCGATAATTTTAGAAATACCGCCTTCAGATAAAGTATCACATGCGGGCACATACTGGAGACGTTGTGAATCGAATGCGTTTGTGCATTCACTCACGCCTGGCACTCTCCTGTTTACATTGACAATTTATTTTGCCACATAGTTGGCTCACCAGGCTCCCTTTCTATCTTATTTCTTCTTATTGTAATTATTATTCTCGCACGAACACTGGTGTAAAAGTAAACATCACCTAAACTAACCAAACACTCTCACGAGAGGCCGCAATCAAGTCTTATTGTACGTGCGTGGTCAATATTATAAGAATATATTTGTCTGCGCTTTGTTGGATTGACGGAGAGAGTTCCAAAATGAAGAATAAGAACGGATCTACCTTGCCTTCTTCGAAAGATGCCTGCGTCAACAACAATTCCGTCTCTTCCACGGTAATCATATACTGTTAATGGTATTCGTTGTTATTATTTTTACTGTGTGCACGATTGTTTCTTAAATAAATGTTTATGTAATTCGATAATCAACGCAATTATTAACGGATAAAGAAGTGGTATTTTAAGAAGTGTTAAAAGTAACGAATAAACTTCTATATTGTATAATGTCGACAGTGAAAATCGTTCTTGTTTCTAAATATACATAACGTACGAAAAATATTGGTGGGATATATTCAGGATAAAGTAGCACTGGGAGAAACCGACTTTTTCTAAATCCGATTACCTATACTCTGTATCAGGAAGAAATAGACGACTAATCACGAGGAAATCACGTGAACATTTGTAACGTTACAAGGTAAAAGCTGACAAAGTCCGAATTACACATCCATAATAATTATTTTATTCTTTATTTACCTATAATCAAGAAACATCCTCAAAAAACGGGTTGTTATAATAACGATATTAATGAAGGCTGGTTTCTAATTTTATAGTAAATGTTGTAATCAAATACAGGTTATGTTAAATCTCAATTAACCATATCTGATATTAACTTTATTAATAAAACTTCCTTAAATTTAAATTATTTTTCAAACCCACGTAGTACTACAAAAGAAGAGTATTTAAAGAAATTTTTGCAAATTCATTTAAAACATTTTTACGCTATCATCGTAGCATATGGCGTTAATTTTTCTGTTTTCATTCGATTAATAATTTTAAACCAAAAAACTACTGTAAAATATTTTATTTCAAAATCAATACATGTATATTTACAATAAATGATTATTATTAAGTTATAAATGAAAGCCTATTCACTAGAAGAATCATCGGTCCTGACGTCTCCAACATTTATAACAAATTCTTCTAAGTTCTCTCGAATTCCATCTAAATCCTACGTTTTCCTTCAGGTAGTTATTCCTAGCTCTCTTCTTAAACCTAATAGTAAAGATAAGTTAAAATTGCACATATTATTGTAATAAATACCTTACGTGAAATTTCTTTCTTTCAATAACCTATATAATGTTTGTCTTAAGAATTTTGATATGTCATCTTTGCTATTTACTGCTGCTAAAATTTTATTCAGTGTAGAAATCTAATCTTTAAAGAAAGATGATTGTACTGTACGCGTTACTACTGCTTTTATGTTATCATCTACACTGTCTAATATAGCCCTTTTTCTCTTATAAGCCTTTGATTCTTGAAATTCTCGTTTCATGTGCTTTTTTAGAACATTATATACGGTAGCTATTGATATACCTGCGCAAAGGTTTGTTTCAGTAAATATACGCATTTAATTTACTTCTATTAACATCTTACCAACTGCTTCAGTAGTTGACTGAACCGCTTGTGTCTTGGTGCAATACGGATGTTGTAGTTTATATAATTTAAATGTATTCAATATAGACTGCTTATCAGTTACATTCAAATAAGTTTTTCTTAATGGGACACTAGAATTACACCAAATTATACTTTTACGAAATTTAGAAGTTTGACTTTATTCCTTACCAGCACAATACACTCTTTTTCAATGCGTTGAAAAAGACAACACAAAATACATACAATATGATAATCAAATAAAGAAATAATACCAGGCACTATAATATAACCTCAAAGTCGCTCAAAACCAACTCGGGCGATATTTGCAAATGCGTTTCATCTTCGTCAGCGTGTACGAGGCAGTGTTGCCAACTATCTTGGAACCGATTATAGTACAGAGTGCTAAAAATTATAGTACATTCAAAAAAAATATAGTACATACAAGAAATAAGAAACAAAAATATGTTTAATTTTTATTTTACTTATTACAACTGATCGTAACGAACTAAACAAGAGAATATGCAATACAATTCAAATTTTCTGTGTAAAAAATAAAAGTAAATTTAAAAGCCGACCCAAGTTAGCGATAAAATTAAATCATTAGTTGAAATTAAGTTCTATTTCAGTATATGAGTCAGACATGTCAGAATCTTCAAACTTATTTTTCTGTACATGTACAGTTGCGGCCCCTACAAACTCAGACACCGACCTTTGACATATTCTGCAAAATTCAAAATGTTTATTATGTGTAAATTTGACTTTTATCCAGTATGGCAATGTCAGTGTTACTGACGATTATTATTATTGACGTTCTTTCAGTTGGGTGACATTTAATAACCTTAGATTTTGGAACCATGTTACAAAGCCAAAATTTTATATTTGTCGCACTGTCTGAGTTTGTAGGGGCCGCAACTGTACCTACAATTAATTGATTGCAATTTAGATACAGTCGCGAGCAATAAATTCTGGTCGTCAATGCCATACAAAATTCTGTCATATTTTGACAAACTAGAAATTTCAGCTGGTTGTTTGTATCTCTTTTTGACAATATAACCAACAAGCTGTTATTTTGACTTGACAAGAAATTTTCTAAACATTGTACCAATTTCTTACTTTAATAAAGTTATAACTATTTCCTTAGTAGACACAGAATATTCTGAAGCTATTAACTGACCTGCTACAGGTCGGTTAATAGGGATGGCAAAGAGTTCGCTAAATTTAATTATTTGGCGGTGCAGAGAGAGAGAGAGAAGATTTCTGGATAGACAAGTGGGTTCTGGATGACTTCGAGCATCAACTGCGATGAACGATCTTATATTGATCCAAAATATTAAAAATAACCCTTTCTAACAGCAACATTCATCCCAACTTCCCCGCATCCGTTTTCACCGCACGATATCGTATTCGGGATGCGAATTTAAAAATGACGCTAGAAAGATCAAACTTACAGCTAGACACAAAGAAGCCAGATTTGGAGTTGCATTACAGTGCCTTGCAAATGACAATAACTTTTGGAAAAACGTAATCTTTATTGATGAAAATACCTTCCAGTCATTCCCCTTTGGCCAAATTAGAGTATACAGATTAAGAAGTCGGCGGTATGATGCTAAATATACACAAAAGGTTGAAACCAGGGCCGATTTTCGGTAAATATATGGGCATGGATTTCCGCAAAAATTCCATTTAAATTGCATTTATAAGAATGTTTCATAAGTGACGTTTATATTAGTCGCTTTACATACAGCTTAGAATGATCTTCCACTAGGCTATTTCAGAAATGTATGCTTGTCTATACCCAACGGTTTAAATAAAATTATTCAATTAAAATGCGAAATGATCAAGTACTAAGATCTTGTTTATGTATTTATTTTTAGTCTAACAAACTCTGTTGCATTTATTATTTAATGTCTGTATTATTATACCAATATTTATCATTTTGACAAGTATCTGACAAATGGAAAATAATGACAACGTTTAAAAAACCAGACATACACTAGAGCGCTGTCAACTGTATTAAGAATGACATTGACGACCAGAATTTATTGCTTGCCACTGTATGTACATGAGTTATTTCTTTTTGCTCTTTTTATCATGTTAACTTTACTAAATATTCTTTCACCCTGGTCATTATAGTGAGGTTTACACTAGAGGTTAAACACAAATTTGGCTAAATTTTGAAATTCAAAAACTTTGAGAAAATTTTTATATTATAACAAGTGCCATCAAAAAATACCTATTTGTTCTTCATTTCTTATTTTCTGTTGTGAAATTGAAGGTAACTTTCCCCATTCGTTATCAATTAGTTATTCTATATCAACTGTATTATAGGTAAGAAATCTTTTAGCATTCTGAAATATTGGAAAGAAACATGGATTTTTATTTCTAAATCTATTAAAATGCGAATTTCATGGAATAAAGTAGTCTACATTTTTTTAGAAGTGGATCATTAAAACTAAATCTGCTCTTAATTTGTTGACATGCGGAAATCATAAATGATCGACAACGAGTCAGAAAATGTGTAATTAAATGGAGATCTTTTTCACTTTTTCTTTCTGAAGAAGGTCCATGACATGTATGCCGAGATATATATTTTTAATGTTTAAAAATGTTGTTTCATTTCGTAAATCCCCGTTACTAATATATTCGAAATATTTGTCGTTTCATGACTTTCACGGTTCCTGTCCAAAGAGTGGCTTTATTTATGTATATTGTAAGAAATATGAAATTATAGTATAATGCGCGTACTATATTCACTTTGAAATTTTATAGTACATCGAGTTGAAATTTAAATACTATAATTATAGTACGGTTGGCAACACTGGTACGAGGCTTCGACTTTGCAATGTTTACATCTGTTCAACCAATGAGAGAACGATCACGTGTAGATCACGTATTTTTGTTTGTCTATTTGTTTTTGATACCGAGTATAGTTAAAAATTTTCTGCTAATTTATACTCGTCAGGCTATAAGGCGTAAGCCTTTCTTATCTCTTATAACTTTTTCTGCGATTTTACTATACCAATTTTATTAAAAAACACTAGAGAGTGGAGTGGTTGAAGTTATGAAGATTTACAGAATAAAACTGTAGCAAGAAATCTTATACGTCATTAATTCATAGTAGCTTAGAAATTCTTCGTAGAGGTCGTGAAAAAAACAAAACCGTATGAGAAAATGGCTTGGTTAATTTATAAAGGACTAGAGAAGATAGGAAGAGAGATAAATTAGTAAATTATAAGGCTGAAAAGAACCCAAGAAGTTTTTTTTTATGGACATCACGTCATAATCGTAAAATAATGTGGTTCAGTATTATTTTAAATTTCTGTAATGATTATCGACAAGTCTTAGTTAATTCATCATAATTTTAATAGATTCAGTTAAGGGTGTTGTATAGGTACATTTTCAAAAATTTACAGATTACAGGCTATCTTTAAACTTTATGCAAAAATGATTTAGATGAAATATTCTTATAATGTTTATCTACACGTCCCTAAGCATTTTGTTTTTTCAATTTTTTATTAATTGTTATAAAAAATTAAATATAAATACATAATGGAAAAATAAAATGCGTACCGACGTATAACATATTATTGTGAACATTAATTTCTAGCAAAATTTTTTCGTATTTATTAAGATAAATGTGTAATTTGATAAGAACGAAATGCATTTTTGGCACTGCTTTAATACGCCACCTGCAGTCAAATATTTGATATATCCTTGCAATCCAAGACAGGGCGGAGTTACTTTGTTTAGGTGGGGATTCACTTTACGAGCGATATTCGGAATACAGAAATCGTTGTTACGGTTTTGGGTAGGTATTTGATTAAACATTTTTTTATATTATTTTACATTTCATAAAATTGAAAACATTATCTAGTAACCTTGGTTTAACTTTATAAAATTAATGTATATTTTCTTTTTGTAAAATTTACTTATATTATTTTGTATTACATTTCATAAAATTGTACACATTCTCTGGCAGGCTTTTATAACTTTTACATAAATACAAACTTAAACAAAAACATTACATATGATTCATAGCTTTTTTAGTTCTTCGACTATTTTACATTTATCAAGATAAAATACTACTGACATTTATAAGTGAGTTAAAAATAATGTAAAACTAATATAGAAAATGAGATGGATATAGATGGTGCCTACTTCCTCTGTACAGATCGTTAGATATTGTACCAGACTGGTAGACGTTCAAAAGAGTAATTTACGACCTAGAAAAAAATTACTCTCAAACGATTCAGTGTTCGGACAGTTATAAAAAGATTTGAAGTAAACCAGAAATTGCTCCCAAAGGATATCTTTTATTTTAAAAATTTAACTACATTACTCTTCGTGTTATGGTAAATAAAGAACAGACATAAATAGGACTTATTATTTTACAGATGTAGTTACATAATAATAATGAATAAACATTAAACTTTAAATAATTTATATATAATAATAAAACAATGAAATTTCATTCAATACATGATATTATAAGTACAGTCATTCTGCATCTTTTTTGGAAAAAAATATGCGAGACTATTTTATTTGATAAATCGTTAGTTCCACGAACAAGTCTGTCGAACAAAACCGCAGTGTGTGGGCCTCTTTAGTCATTGAATTCATGTACGAGGTTTCTCGGATACCTTGCCGGCCACCTTGTATTATAATAGTACCTATAGATATAAATAATTATCCTGTGATTTTCAATACGGCCAATGGAAAAGATAATCAAGACGATGACATTAGTGCCTTTCAACAAAATATTATTATTATTATATAGTATTCATAGGCACTAAGTAATATTTCTTTTAATCAGAATGCCATCTTACATACATATTAACTTAATGAACACATGTCAGACTAAAAAAACTTACAATCTACATTCCTGTGGCGCCTAGACACCAGACTAAATAAATCATACAAAATATTACTAGCACATACTCTACGTTACGTAGAGTATGTGTAGCCTGAAAAGAGACAATTAGCACTTAAAGCATCAGACGTATGTCATTTCGAATGCATCGCTCCATAAGGGCGGTACTTATAAACTGGGAACTATACAATTTAGATTTTTACTATAGCATTTAGCAAAACAGTACGTGGTAGTGGGGTATTGGCAAGCTCCACCCCTGAGTAGAACCCCCCTATACCCGCAGCGAAGACGTCGAAATTTTTAGTTTCCTATACAACACCCTTAAATATTCAACATAATAGAGAATTTTGGGAATTCTTCTAAACTACCAGGTTAAATAACTGCTTTTTTTAGCTACATTATCTGCCGATATTAGATAAAAACTGGTCTTCCTAAACGTCACTTAGTATACATATATTATAATCTAAAGATTTTAGGTTTTTCGATAAAAAATCATGACAAGAAAGAAGGTAAAGCAAAAAAAGAAGAAAATAAAGAAACCATATGTTAAAGTTGTTTAGAAGAAATCGTGGAAGAAGAATAGGAGAAGAAAATATAAAACAGGGAAATAACAATCGACTTACTGGAGCATAAACTATGGACAACCATAAAGATAAGGTTTAAAAATAAGAAGAAGATAGTAATGAGAAGAACAACAATGCAGAGAGGCAAAATTAAAGAAATCCGACGAAGAAGACATAAAATACAAGGCTTAGAGGTATAGAAATTACATACCAAATCAGAGTAGAAAGAAAACGCGGGAGAAGAAGTCGAAGAAAAATAAAAGGTGAAAGCAAAGAACAGAGGAATGATAATCGTCCTGCTAGCTAAAAAAAAAAGCAAAAATGAAAACGGAAAAAAAGAAGAAAATAGACAAGAAAACGAAGAAAGCAGAATGAGATAATTAATAATTGCTTTAGCATCGAGAAATAAAACAAGAATGGAAGATAGTAAATATCTTTTTCACTTCTCTTTATTTTGATTTTACCCTACATAAGGTGTAAAATTTTGGCTTTGGTTAATATCCTTTGGCTTTTGGCTCCATAAGTTTTTTATCTCTTTGTTTTCGTATCTTTCTGGGTTTGCCTTTTTTACGCAAAATTTCTGTTTTGTTACTTGAATCTCTTTTGGCAATCCAGTTTGATTCATTGTAGTTATGTGGCCATACATTCTAACTGTTTGTTTTGTATTCTTGTTACTAATTGATATTTGTTTTATGGTTTCTTATCTCCACGCTTCCAGTACTTTGTCGACATATTTAATGTCATATTTTGTGTTCCCAGCTATTTTTCAAGTATATTTAATTTCGGTTATGTTGGGTCAGCGTGTTCTCTTGGTATTATGGTAGTGTCGACATTTAACTTCCATATAACATGAGTTGGTATTCTTAATGAGTAACATATTAATAACTTGCTCTTCAGTTTATTTATTTCTTCCTCTACCAAAATAGTTTTATTCACTGCATTGTTAATATTTATTGTAATTATACAGTGTCATATCCTTCATTTTTTATAATGGGTTTGCTTTATTACAAGTTGGTCTATGTTTCTAGTTTTTTTGATTTCTTCTTTCTATATATCCACTAATCTTTTAATCTAATTTAAAATAAAACTGGAGGTGAAGAATATTTTTTATACGCATACGTTTCGATTTTTTTATACAAAATTTTACACAATATTAAGTTTTAAATACTTTTCTTTTTAACAAATTAAACCTGTAAGTAAGTGTTATTTCCACTCTAAATTGTGAAAATCTCTAAATACTGTTATATCATTAATAAATTTCTATGTAATGCATAATGTGCAAAAAACTGCTGCCCGATATGAAAAGTGTTAGTTTCGGTGTCGAATTTTGAAATTTTTTGTATACAAAACTTGTTCCCAATCTAGCTATAAATAATTTTGCACTTGCAATAAATGTGTATAAAAAGCATAATTTACTTGATATTTGCAAAAAGCTGCAGTTAAATAGATATAAAACTGCTCATTTCCTATCTCCGTATATACCGGGTGTATTATGAAAAACCTTTGGTGCTGTAACTTCCTTATATTTTATCTGATTTTGATGAATGATATGTCAAACTAAATCGTTTTTAAAACACTGTAACCTGTTATTAAATTTTTTTTTTGACATTTCGTTTTTGACAGACAGTAGTTAACTTTTTTTTTTTAAATTGTACTACATATTTTTTTTTACTTATTCTAATAAAGATTTATTTCCTGAAGACACCTCCATTAAATTGAGTGAGAAATTTATTGTTATTAAAAAAATTACGAAATTTACTGAAATCAAGCTATCATAGCTTTTAATAAATCAAATGTTCGAAATTGGACCCATTTTCTTCCAGACACATTTGACACCTCCTATTAACTATTATTAAGTCGCAAAGCTGAATTTTTTCCGCATTCAAAATATACTTGAATCGCATCCACACATTCGCCATTATCCATTCCAATAACAAATTTTAGAAATAAATCGTCGAAAATGTTATAATGAATGTGTGACTGACAGATGTCATAGCTCTCTTCGAAAATATGGAATGCACTTTTATCGTTCAATATGACTGCTTGATTTTTAAATTTTTAAAATAAACACTGTAAATGTTGTTGTTGACCCACCGCTCACGGGGCGTAACTTCCGTATAAGCCTACATCCTTCATTTGGTGTCAGTTATATTGAAACTATGAGTGTTTTCACAATTTTATTTATTTTAATAAAAACACTTAAACCTGTTTACAAAGTAAATCTCACAATTGTTATTTAACGAGAGATGTTGATTATCTTACTGTTTGTAACGAAGTCTGTAAAGAAACTGATGAAACACTGGTAACATTGGTTTATAATACTTTATGGGCTATATAGTATTGAATGTAAGTGATTTTAAATGCTACACACATTTGCTGGTAATAAAATGAAATAGAGTATTTAAAATGCATTTAAAAAATCTCTGTGTTCGGAAAAACCAGAATAAATTGAACTAAAAAAAAACCTTCAATTCCTCGTTTTTTTTTCATACAAGGGTACCATTGTTTACAGTTTCATATTCAGAAAAAAAAATATATTTGAATAAGTAAAAAAAAAAATATAGTACAATTTGAAAAAACACAGTTTGCTGCTGTCTGTCAAAAACAAAGTGTCAAAAAAAATTCAAAGCGGATCACGTTACAGTGTTTTTAAAACGATTTAGTTCGACGTATAATTTATTACATTCGGATAAAAAATAAAAAAGTTACAGCACGAAAGGTTTTTCATAATACACCCGGTATCTGATCAGAAATCATGACAGAGATATTCGCAAAATACTGTTTTTCGATAAGACTAAAAAAGACCTACTTCCAGGAAATATTTCAAAAAACTTTTACATAAAGTTATTGAATACTTTTTTATTCTTTAGAAATTAAACTTAAAAGTTTACCAGTTATTGATAACTTTTAATTTTTTCAATGAGGTAAACTACTACATTCGGTTTGACAATTTAAGTGTAAACTTAAGTAAATCTCAAGAGGAGGATTATACTCTTTATAATAATAATAATGTTTGGTATTAATAGCTTCAGCAGTTTGGTCGCTGTCGGTGTCACACACACACAGTGACACACAGACACACAGGGGACTTCAAAACGAAGCCATACGCAAAAATTTAGAGATTGAAAATGTTCATTATCACAATACTTCCATATACTACGTATAAAATAGTAAAAAGCGTATCGGATAATGCAGAAGACAGAAAAGAAAGTGACAAGTTATCTCAATAAATTAATTAACTTTTAAATTTGTTAATATTACAATACAAATATTCAATTATGTTATTAGCTATTTGCATATTTTCTACTTTAAGACCAAGTCAAGATCCAACATTTGACCTTTAATACTGAAATTATCAGACAAATACTCAGCATTCTAAAAATAAATTGAATAACATTATCCATTCAAGTGGTACAATAAGAAAATTGTCCATACTTATTCTACAAATAATGAAGGCTTAAGTGAAAAAACAGTTAAATCAATCAGCATTCATCGTAAAATAACACTAGGAGAGCATGTTCGAATTGTTTGGATAAGACTTTTCCGGTTGTAAATCGCCATAGTAGTATCGTAAAATTAGTACTACCTGATGATGTATTATTAGAAAGCAGTCTATTTCAATAACACAACAGCGTATTTGTCAGCGACTTACGAAGATGCACGCAAAGAACGGAGACAGAGTGTCCTGGGTAAACATCAGGGTGTTACGTCGGCCTACGGCGTACATTTACTTTCCCCGCTACTGCACTAGCTAATACACGATCAAGTCGACGAGGATATATCATTGGACCTGTCCCAAAACAAACACTCCTAATGAGTAAACAGAAGCAGTTTATCTAAGACAGGCGAATGTCATCTACTTAATCATACTATAGAAGTGTCGCTGCCCCCGAGACGGATAATTAATAAAAGCGACGCCTCAGGCACCATCATTAATCAACAATTAAAAGTCAAATTGACGTGATTACGTTCCGCCATTCATACTTTTTACGCCGCCAACCCCGTTTCATCCACGTTCTCATCGCTCTAGCATTAATGATCTTCGAAATAAATTTATTCCAAGCGGATACTAATAACCTCCCATTTATGTACTGTATGGTTTTTTTAAGTGCTTCGTTTTGTTACTCAAACGCTCTAAAGTTAAATTACGTCCGTTTTTATAGTTAAGTTCTCCGTTTTTATGTAACTCTTTTAGTTGGTATAAGAGTAATATATACGTACGACTGTTTGCGTATTACGTGTCTTTACCGTTTCTAGATCCTAATGATGTTCCATCCTTGTACAGATTCATGAAAAATGGATGTCTCCTTCTGTCAGTGTCGAGAAGGGGATAACGACGTTATTTTCAATTCTACGAATATCGTTTTTATGGCAGATACTATATAGCTAATGGAGAAAATGCCACGAATGGGTGCAGAAAAAAGATGAATGTATTTACTTAAATTAAACAAAAAAGGGCCATGAAAAAGAAGTGCACAAGCAAGGAAAAGAAGTTTACAAGAACGATTTTTTTTTATCAGAACATTATAAACTGTTGAATTGTGCTATAGTCTCATAACTTGAAAAAAATATGTTCACCAAACAGCATATATTCCGCAGTCTCTAACCATTCCCTGCTTTATGTAATTTTATAACCTTTAAGCAATAAACAAACCAGTCATAGCAGATTGTGCTTTCATCCATCACAGCTACTGATTTTCAACAGATAAATAAAAATGCACCCACAAACCAAGAGTGTTTGATATGAATTTATTATTACCAATTGTCACACTTAACCAGGAAGAATAGAAGTAAGATATGCATGCATGGTGAGTGAATGTAGCTTAAATAGATGTTCTTCTTGTTGTCTACATTCAGAAAAATGCCCTGCAAACTTAATGATATCTTGGCAACAGACATTTCTGATCTCGCCAATCACGGATTTTCCAAAACAGGTGTGTACCAGATGAACACTTCTTGTGTATTTAACTAAAAGTTTGATTAATCGGAAACCACAAATGTTGGAAAAATATTCCTATCATAGAACCTTCCCCGCCATTCCTATAATGAATACTATACTATAGGGCCATCTCGGAATAAAGTCCAACAAGCAATATGCCGATTTTGGTTATTCCAGTTGATTTAAGTCCAGTTCCAGTAGGACCATTTGTTTCCAGTCAGGAAAATAGAAAACCAAGGAAACGTCAAGACACTTCTGTTCTAAACTCCAAATTTTGTAGAGGCAAAAGAAAAAACAAACAGAAACCAAAGATTTCAGAGAAAAGAAAAAGGTTGGTAACAAGGTAAGTCTTAGCAGAACCCGAGTTAGAAACAGAAACATCATAACCTTTTTCTGCAGATCAAGATGATGACTATGCTTGCATTTATTACTCAAAACTGTATAAAAGGTCCAAACAAGATTAGATGTGGCTATGTTGTTGTTCGTGTCAAAAGTGGGCACATGTCGATTGTGCTGGGGTAGAAAAGAATACAACATTTTTTGTTTGTGTCATTTTACCCTCTAGGTGAGGTAAAATGATTTTTTTTTATTTTTTTTGAATAAAAGAAAATATTATTATGTTATTTTGTTTAGTTAAAATCTCATTTCAGTGATACAAAGAGGTTAAAGTTTTTTTAAGTTTTGTTTAAATAAATGCTATTTTTCAATTGGTTTTTTTCTGTTTTTTATACAATGTGTCAGTTTGTACAGCCTTCCCCTACGCTATTGTGCATATACTGGGTGATTGACACCGCACCCTCTAATTGACTCATTATTTAGATATTTGCACGGCTTAAGAGATCTTCTACGTCTTATAACTCATTATGGCCAATTGTTAAGAGTCAATTGATTTTTAAATTCTTAAGGTTAGTTAGATTTTTTTTTTGGTTACCCTATACTGTTCAACACTTCTTGTGTATTTGCAGTTGTAATTGTCTAGTGACAGTAGCCATTTTATTTTATTATAAAATTGTTTGCTTAGAGCAGTAAAAAATCTCTTTATTTTACTTTCTTTTATCCGACCTGATACTTTTATAGTAAATAGGTACCCTAAATAAATTAAACAAATACATTAGACCTTAATTTTTATGTACAGGTGTCCCAGAAATAAAAGGACGGAGTAGCAGAAATCGGAAGCTAGATTGTGTAAAAACGCACCCTCAAAATGTCAAGTCTTTATTCGTGCGCAGACGGCAGAAAAATAATAATAAAGAATTCAATTGTCCTTACGCCGACCCTGGACGATTTATTACTTGTGGTAAAAAAAGAAGAGGAATAGATACTTCATAATAAATATCAAACCATTAATTACTTTAATTTTACACCTGCGAGAAAAAAATAATTACATTCTTGATATTTACTGTAATAAAGACGATTTATTGAATATTCTAAAAATAATTGCATTCTTGATATTTACTGTAATAAAGACGATTTATTGAATATTCTAAAATAATAATAATCAGCTGTTTCCGACTACAAACACATTAATAAGCAACAACCTTCCTATTTTAAAAATGAAGACAATCTTTTATTGTCTGCAATAAAGTAGGTCGCCCATCTGGGTCAACAACCGACTACATTGTTGCGTTATTTAGACGCATCGGGCAAAAAGTATGTTTTATATGAATGAGTACGATTTAACGTTTTTTTCCCGTTTTATACAAATAAAAGCGTATTTTTCTATGAATGCGTGTTCGTTTCTATTTACAAATGAGCATTCTTACGTGTATTTATAAACATACATTGTGTGCCAGGTCCGTAATGTAATTTTTTTATCTAAGAAACAACATAGAAAATTCAATTTTTAATTTCTTCGTTATTGCAGTATATTTGGGCCTCTTTCTGTTCGGACTTCACATACCTGCTACTCCGTCTTTTTATTTCTAGGACATCCTGTATATTATATCATTATTTGCTCATTTGCTCAATTGCTCACTTTTGAAATAAATTTGTTATCTCGTGGATGTTTGTTCTTTCTGTGACTTTCTGCTGCTTATTATCACAGTAGCCCATCAGGTGTGCTGCCAGGGGCCTGTCTTATTAACTAAGGCGGATGGCGCCTTATTAGATCATCGCCAGAAAATCTTCATCGGACCTAGCGTCTTCTGCGGCGACAGAGAGCGAGGGTTTGTGAAAAGGTAATACTACCCTGAATTTCGATTTCTGAATTGTCCCAAAAAGTTTCTCAAAGAGACGAACTTCAGTTTTGTCGCTGCATTTGTTCTGCCCTATTAATTGGAAAGGACGTAATATTCTACCTTAAGTTTCGTTTCATTTCTACGACAAACTATTTCATAATACCAGTGAAACACAGACATAAATAAGTCAAAGCAATCAATTGCGTCAATGTTATTGATTAGAGACAATTCATGTTGCACTAGATGAAATCGAAATGTTCTCAGAGCTTCTGGCGGTAGGTTGTGATGCTTATACACTTATAGGCAGGAGCATCCGAAGTGACTCCTCCATAAGAAATAAATTTTGCCGTCCATGCCAAATAAACAGTATATTTAATTCGAATAAATTGCAGAACTTATAATTAAATAATTAAAAGGAACGTATTTAGGCTTTTATATAAAGAAATCATTAATTGATTTCTCTTTGTTCATGGACTTCATTGTATGGCCAAAGCATTAGATGTAAAGTCCAAAATACCGAACCAATAAGAAACTGAAAAATCGGTGCAAACAAAATTGTGATTTGTATTCGAAACTGAATTTTTTTCGTCTTTCAATTAAAATCTATTGGGGCAAACAATCAAAAGTTTATAACCGAATCCTAAATTAAAACTAAAACCGGAGACACTACAAACAATTCGCTGTTGAGATTTATAGCGCTCGCAGTGCCAGACTAAAGCAGTTTTAAGTTTTGTTTTAGATACACAGAACAGTTGTTGTTAATCATCGTATCCAAGCGAATGGTTTTTCTAAAAATAAACAACGTTCAATAGAATTAAACTGAATGTGAATAGTTTGTGAGTTTAATTTTAGTTCGTGCAAGCATGAACGGATGAAGCTCCTTCTACATACATACGTACGTAGTACGTGCAAGTATAATAAGTGTGATTCAAATAGACGAAAACAAAACGACGAATCTTCGAAATGTCGAGAAGACATTCAGCTGTGTAGACTGCTGTTATCGTCTTTAACGAGTAGTATCTGAATAACAAAACTAATTACTACTACTGATCTATATATAAGCGCGAAGGGAGTATCGATTACCAGAACAACACTTTAGTGCCTGTGGTATGTTTAAGAAGACGTCGGCAGTTAATTCAGATTATTTGCTTTAAAAATAAAACGGAATTTATAGGCTTTTTTGTCGGTACAGGAATATATTACTTTGTATTTAGTTAAGCTGCGAGTGGATTATAGATTAGTATGTTCAAAATTACGAGGGTTGTTTGAAATGTATTGAGCCTTAACCTGAAGATTAATTGTTAAGTGTCAGATACAATAAACGGATTAGCGTACTCATTAGATGAATGTTAAATGATATCTAAAGCCGCTTCTTTAGAATTCGTTATCTTGAACTCTACAAATCTGAACAGCATATTCTGTTCTGAATATGTAGATGTAGTGAGGTAAAACTAATGCATTATCAAGTGCGTATTAGTGATTTGGATTTTTTTCTTTGTTTTTAATCAAAAACACGCATTTGACTTTTCGAGTAACCAAATTACCTACCTACAAGGTTGAATCTATCAATTTAGCAAATCTCTACTGAAATTGATTTCAAATAATTATAAAAATATATCAGAAAGTTGTACTTAATGTCTACTATAGAAAAAATATTAGTTTCTAAGTAATATATTTGTACATATATTTAAATAGCAATTGCTAAATAATGATTATTATTATAATTATTTAAGCGAGGGTTCCTTGTAATGAGAGTGCGGACCTGAGACGGGCTGACGTCACACGTCAGGCTGGATAGAACACTGCATGCACATTTTATATTTGTAATATCATGGATCCAGACTAGCAAAGCATATCACGTGCAGTCAACAACTCAGAGGAGCTCTTACAACACACAGCCCAAGAGGTCGCTTCAAACCCAGTTGCAAAATGAGGCGGGCAATGTAGAGGCTGAACTAGCCAATGGAAACTTCAGTTCAATTGTAATAATATTTAAATGTTTTATTACAAATATATACTGAAAATTCTGAAAATATTTTTGGAAAAGTCTAAATTAAAGACTATTGTAAGCCTTGATTTTCATTTTGGAACCGTGTCAGGTGCCGACGTTTTGTCCACTATTGCAACGGACTTTTACAATGTACGGTTAGAGAACAACAACTATAGAAAAGCGACAGGTATGTTAAAAGCATGACCCTGTTTCTACGGTAGGCCGGGCGTTCGTAGCTGTCTGCGTGAGCATCTATTTATACGTAATGTTTGTAGGAATAAGAATATTCAATTCTCTCAAATACACAAATATGTAGTTAAAATTAAAAAAAGCTGAAAGTAAACAGAAAATTCTATCCCTTATATAATCGCATCCTGTATTATAGGGGTGCGTTTTGTATCCGAGGTCGATTCTATTTGGCAACCATTTGGGCCTAATTTGTCAAAAAGTGCCCCCCCCCCCGACTCCCTGATTGGGCACATCCCTATTTCTTCCTCTAGGACAATATTAGAAAAAAAATTGCTGAAGTAACACCAAAAATGCGAAATTGTCGCTTTTCTGTCACGGCCAGAGAAGGCCACTTAACCGACATCATTTTCCATACATAACGTTAAAGATCATACAATCAATCAAAAAAACGAAATTATATAATTATGTTCCATTGTTAAGTTGTTAAAAAAAACATTGGCCTAGGACATGAAACACACCCTGTATATATGTATGTAAATAGTTCTTACTTAAATAAGAGTATATTATATGAATTACTTATTTAAAAAAACATATTAATTAGCATTTTGTACATTTTATAGTAGAAGGGAAAAATGTTTCGGTCATTTGTTTATATAATTGATGATATTGTTGGTATTAAATAGAATGTAATTAATACTATTAAAAATTTCAGATAACCTACAGAAGAACACAGCATGATTTAAAAGCTATCACCCAGTATGTTTCGTAAACAAACACTCGTCTAATTTATTATGATATTTATAGTTTTGACACAAACAACTACTTTTTTCGAGTTTAAAAAACGATTACATGTATAGGATTCGTATTTATTAAGAAGCACATTTTGTGGTACACTTTAAGTGGAGAAATATAATACATTTTCTAATTTTATTTAAAATTATAAATTTTTACAAATTGTTTTGTATACATATTTTAACATTCGCTGTATTTAGAAGTAACATTATTTTAGTGTAAATATAAATACGTTTCCTAAGTTACTTTGAGGTTATCAATCACTGCATACGACGAATTCGATCGTCCCTTCTCTATAGTCGTTGTTCTCTGGTAAAATCAAGAAGTATAATTTAATATGCTATCTAAAAGTGGTTGTGCACAACAATTATAACAATAGGCCTTTTTTTGTATATATCAATGTCAGAATCGTTCATACTTTTATTTTTCAGTGTCAATGTCAAATAAAAGTGCCAGGCTTATGCGCCTGCGCATTAGTTTAATTTTTTTACATATTTAATTCTATTGTTATTAAATGCCACTTATTACTCGAAATTAATTAATTATACTCTAGGAGAGTCTTCATGTTAATAATAATGATAATAATATGTCTTTCTTATCCAACAGAATACTCCATTTACAGTATAATTATTACAAAATAATTAATAGCCGCTCCTCTATACAATGCAGAAATACAAAAAAAAAGCATAACAAACGTGCTGAAGAAAACATAGTATTATATTAGGTTGCACAGCAGGTCTAGTGCAATGCAGCTCTGTAGACCAAGCAAAGGTAAATGATTATCTAAATCTACTACAATAAATACAATTCTGGCTGATCTATTGATTACATTACAATCAAGTGAGATTTGACCCACTGGTTTAATCTTAAAACTAGAATTACCATATGAAACTAACATTACATTTATCTTTTGTATCTGTCGAGCTAGGTTAAGTTTGTTTACAATATTTAAAGATAAGACACTTACTTCTGCACCTGTATCTAATTTAAATATTACCTCTTGACCATTTATATTAACTTTTTCTGTCCAAATCAGCTCTGAATGTTACACACTGTTTACACTATTTATAGAGTCAACTCATTTTACCGAAGCTACATAAAGTTCATCAGTATCATCTCCTTGGTTTTCTTCTGTTGTGACATGATACACTTATCTTCTTTTCCTCCTTTTTGTTGATTACTTCTTTATGCTGTGTTATTGTTTTCATACATACACTAGTAAAATGGTTTCTACCTTGACATTTTGCACACGTCTTGCCAAAAGCTGGACATTTATCTGTTTATAACCATAATAATTACAAGTTTTCTGCGTTGTCTCTGGCTTATATTTGTTCTGTTTTACTGTATTTACAACTGCTCCATTTTGTAAAACTTGTAACTTACTGATTTCAGATGATCTGCAGTAATCTATTGCTTTGTTTAAGGTTAAACTTGGTTCTCTTAGTAATCGTTCTTGGATCATTTTATCATTTACCCCCATGACAATTCTATCTCTTACCATTTCTTCTTGTTGGGTGTATTGTGTTGTTCGTACCGCCTCGCGTAACTCAGTTAAGAAATTATCAAACGTTTGACCTTCGCTTTGTGTAATGCTGTTAAATCTGTATCTCTCAAATACTACATTTTTCTTGGGGGCGTAATAATCTTCAAACTTCTTTTTAATTGGCGTCAGAGTCTTTTCTTCATCTTCTGTGAAGGTAAATGAATTGTAGAGCTCTAAACCACCATCACCAACAAAACTCAAAAACACTGCTACCTGTTTGGCTTCCTGCTTTGTTGATAACTCTGTTGCTATGCTGAATAGATCAAACTTTTGGTTAAATCTCCTCCAGTTCTCGCATGTAGCGACAAGGGATCAGGGGGCCTAAACAAAGTTTCCATACTTTTGCTTCAATTAATCGTACCTGTCTAATCTGACACCATGTACTATATTAGGTTGCACAGCATGGTCTAGTGCCTTCTACTAGGCTGACATAAAATAAGAAAACTACAAGCGTTCTTTATTTCTTTAATGTCGTGTCACATTACAATACAATACAACTTGCTAGTTACATGGTTGCACATGCACTTGTGTGCGTCGTTATTGCTACGAACTTGACAACTATATCATACAAACAACAAGAAAGTGTCTGTCATAAATCAGCCAGAGTCTAGTGCAAATTGCAACAAAAATCTAGCAATCCAACCACACAGAACAGATCCGGATAAATGCTCATAATATTCGTCATCATGTGTGTAAGTGGTGCTTTAAGAAGAATGTTTGTTCTACGTCTAGGTAAAATGAAAGGCTCAGATGATCGCCTCAAATACGAGAGAATAGCAAATTCAACTTGTGAAAGCAAAGCATATGAGTCTATTTTGTTGTTCTGTCAAATATAACCAAACATATTTCAACTATATCTAATAGTTATTACATTTGCAAAAAAAAAACCTTTGAAGGAATAGTAACACGTATTATATCTTTTGATCGAATTATTGAGTAGGTATATAATTTTCTTACTAATAAGTATTAGTATTATTATATTTATATGTGAAGAAAAAAATTTGTACCCCTTTTTAAGCATATTGCTCGCACGGAGGATTATTAGATTTGGCATAGTTAAAGTTCATATGGAGAAGGAGTGCAAAAAGGTAAAATTTATGTATAAGTGTTACAAATACATTAAGAAAATAAAAAGGTCCAATTTCGACCACTAGGCGACCACTAGTTTATATTAATAGTCTATACACTTCACAAACATAGCCCAAAAACAACATTCACGATTGTAGATTATTATAAAGAAATAATAATGTGATATCCAAATAAGGTAGGCGAGAACTTAATCAAAAAGAATCCAGGATTTATAGTTGGCGTAGTTTAAAATATTACTCATGAATATATGACGCGTAAATTTATTGTTTTCGATTATGCATGGCGATGCGTGGGCGATAATGCAATTAAAAAATATTTCCAACCCAAAAAGAGATATGTTTGGATCTTCGCTAGCAGTAAGTTGAAGTAAAGAATAAGCAAAATAAGTAAGTACTATTTTTTCGAACTGCATCTATACGGTCGATATCAGGACACGTTTTTTACCCGTGTGGATTCGACAATTATGAATATAACAGGGCGAAATCGAATTATTAGCGTTAGTGCCGTTGTCGTCATTATTGTTGTTGGCGCTTTGCGGAAACTGTCGCCATTAATATGTCAAAGTGGAGTAACATGGCCGCCGCTGCTGCAACAATCCAATTTACCGTCATGATGAAAATTGTATTAACTTTAATTGGACTGCGTACATTTTTCAATTTTCATCGATTGTTTTTCCAGTGCCTCTTTTTTTTTTGGTTGCATTTACTAGGGGGACCATTATTGGAATGTGACTGGCATAAATGATATAGGCACATATAAAAAAAATTCCACTATTTATATAATAAAAATTATTTCATACTAAAATATTAGATGTATTGTATACAAAAGAATTTATTAAATAAATGTTTCTGTTTGTACAGCAACAATAAAAATAATTAAGTTTTGATATGTTCATTTATTTTACTATATGTATGTTACAAAGGTTACATAAACACAGATGTGTTGAATATTTAAAAATGTAATTATGAATTAAATATTTGTATTGACTATGATAGGAAGTTATTAATATATCATTTTGGAAAGTTAAACGAAAAATAAGTTGTCTCAACCACACTTTTGTATTTTCATTTTAGACCAACTATATACCGGATGCACCATGTTTTACGTCAACCCCACTTTTTGACCTTAAATATTATAGAAAAGGAACGCAATTTCTAAAATATACGTATTAAATATTAGCCTTTCTAAAGTGCATATTATTAGATTTATAATATTGTTTGAAGAAGGCCGTTATATAAAAAAAAACTCATTTACAATATATTTACAAATTTTATTGTCCGCACTATAATGTCCATTTCAACTTCTAGCACTTAGTACTCAAATATGAATTAAAAAATAATAATTAAATCCGCAGTTTTACTTTCTCAAAAAAAGTGTTCGATACATAGTCAAAGTCACAGCACTAGCACGGTTTATGGGATTAATTTCCTCAAACGCTAACCTAATTCTCTGCATTAGATTTTCCATTGTTGTTGTTTCATCTTTGTACACCATTTGTTTTACACTGCTTTCATTCAGCAGACACAACAGTTGCGCAACTGTTCAGTGATCATGTCCAGTAGACGAGCGCTCACTCTGAACATGTTCAGGAGCGGCCGCCATTTTTGTGAGCGGAAAAATTCTATGCTCACTTAGTGAGCGTATTCTGGACGCATGCGCCATTGATGCATTCCAAGACCAACTTAATACATAATTTTGAAGAAAGTTACTAGAAAAGTAAGATACAGCAAATTAAAGGTATTGTGCAGAAATAAATGTATTAAAATATTGGAGTTCACCCAGTATTTTATTCGGGATTGGAAAAACCAACCCTTCCACTAAAAACTACGCCAAAACTGAATGCAGAAAAACAATTTATTATTATTGTTTATTCGGTTTAATCTCTATAATTTTAACATATGGCAGCAATGAAAAGTACCAGATGATAGACGATGACATAAAGGTGAGCGGTCCTGTCCAACAAACACTCAACTGTTGTGAAGTGAACGGTTGGAGCGGGATCGGTTCCCGATCCGCCTGCTGAATGAAAGCACTTTCAAATATAAATCAGGCGGCGTTAGATATGGAGACCATGCTGGCCAGTTGATGCGATCAGACCTACTTACCCACCTCTCCCAGTTGATCCAGTTGCGCTCTTGCAATTTGTAGCTGAAATTGGGAGGTGCGCCATATTGTTGGAACCACTTATCTTAAATAGCAGAAAATAAATAAAATTGTTTTTCAAATCTTACGTCTAGAGGTCTCTCCTCTAACAATTCTTCCAAATTTTCTCGTAAAAATAAGCTTAAATTTCCTATACAGGTATCCGTTAAAAGAAAGAGACCCAGTACTTTACTATTAATTACCCCTACCCAAACATTAATTACCAACCCATTCTGAGTAACTCTTTCCCGAATCCAATGGGTATTTTCTAATGCTCAATAACACGTTTTGTCTACTAATCTGCCCATTACTCTTAAAGTTTCACTCATCAAAAGGACGTAATCAAGGAAGTGCACACTTAGTTGCAAAAACAATATTTCCACAAAAAAGTATTCTGATTAAATTCGTACTCATCTCTAATTTTCAGAAATAATACCTCACCACATATTGAATATTGTGTTTTATATGTTTAGTTTCATATGAATTTCTACTGTTGAGATCGATATAACACATGTATAAGAGAATTTATATTTCCTTTTTTTTTTGATTTACTGTTTCGTTGACCGTCGAACGAAAGCTGGTAAATCGATGCTCCCATACATATAGTGATACAGTTCTGTTCTCTTCATCTGTGGTAGCTCTTCGTCTAAATGATCCTAGTTGCTTTCCAATCGTATTCTCAATGGTTCAATTACGCAGCAATTTATTTATAGATGTATGGCTAACGTTTAATTCTCGAGCAACAGCTCTTGCGGACAATCCATTGTCGAACAAACTTATCGCGCGCACTTTTTCCGGAATAGTCGACATGATTTTAACGTTTTTATCTTCGTTAATTGGGATATATAAATAGAACCAGGCGATATTAAATATAACAGTAACAAAACGATGAGGACCTAACACTGATTGATTAATATACTCTTAAACGTACTAAAAATATTTATTAGAATTTATTTCTATTTCTGACTGAATTTATATTTATTACTTTATATCTGATGTAGAAGTGGGCA
This sequence comes from Amphimallon solstitiale, assembly GCA_963170755.1. Lineage (NCBI taxonomy): Eukaryota > Metazoa > Arthropoda > Insecta > Coleoptera > Scarabaeidae > Amphimallon > Amphimallon solstitiale. The sequence continues at coordinate 146,137,755 of OY720678.1, forward strand.
ATTCGGGTCCGAACCGGTTCAGTGAACCGAATCCCAGCAGGGAACCGAGGGAGCCGGTTCACTAAATTTCAATGAGCCGGATCTCGGCTCACTTGGGTCGTTGTTTAATTTGTATACAACAATCTGATAATTTGTCAAATTTGTGTGCATTATAGCTTGAAATAAATTGTTTGTCAAACATTTTGTATAATTGGTGTACCCGCAGCCTAAATAATCCCGGTTCGTTTGAGCCGACGCGACGGCGCCGAGTATTACATGTCCTACACGTTCCTGGAACGGTATGCTATTACGAATCCACACGGTTCAAATGAGCCGGTTCCGGGACCCGGCTCACTATGAGGAGCTGAACCGAATGAGCCGGGTCAATGAAAAGAACCGTTTTGCCCACCTCTAATCTGATGTTCACATTATTAACTGAGCTAATAATAATCTCCTCCTGCGTCTGGAAAACCTTTTTTATACACATCTTTATCCGCGATAATTCTCGCGGCTTCTGGAATGACGGTGATCAATTCCCCATTTATTCTTTTTTCTAGTACTTCATGTCGAAAGAATACTGTGTTTACTCACTACTTATTTGTTCGGTAACTAAAGTTTATTCAGTTTAGTCTCGTAGAAAATGTATATATTACGTATTACTATACAGGGTGTTATAAATTAAGTCGGCACTATTGCTAACTTTGTTATTAATGAAGCTAGAGTATCAGTTAAATTAGCAAAGTAGTAGTATTTTTATCGTGAACAATGATGACAGAACCGAAAGGACAGTTGAACTTCTAATTTTCGCGCTTTTTGCAAAAGTTCCATTTTTTTAAATGGAACACCCATTATATTTTTGCATATATTGAAAGAAGGAATTATTTTAAAAAAGAAAGTTTTCATACATATTGACAAAAAATGAAAGTTGCGGCAGTTATCCACTATTTTGTACAGCAATTCATATCAATAAAATCAAGACGACTATGATGAAGAAAACAGCAAATATTAAACAAGCATTGTGTATTATGTATTTTTATTACAATAGATGTTCGAAGACATCACCGTTTTGTCCAATACACTTCTGAATTCGTTTATGTACATTGCGAGTTACTTTTAAAATCGATCTTGCGTCTATGTTATTAGCAATAGTAATTATTTTATTTTGCAGCTCTACAACGTGTTCATATCTCCCTTTGTAAATTTCATTTTTTAAATATCCCCAAAACTAAAAGTCCATCTATCCACTTATTTCGAAACATTTGGCTCAAAAAATTTTTTACTGCGCGATGATTATGCGCTGGTGCTCCATCTTGTTGAAAATGTATATGTTGCCGAGTAGCCAAGTCCAAGTTATCCAGAAATATTCCTAAATGTTCAGTCATGAATTGTAAATATGAATGAAAACGTTGTAGAGCTGCAAAATAAAATAATTAATATTGCTAATAATATAGACGCAAGATCGATTTTAAAAGTAACTCTCAGTGTACATAAACGAATTTGGAAGTGTATTGGACAAAACGGCGATGTCTTCGAACATCTATTATAATAAATATACATAATACACAATGCTTGTTTAATATTTGCTGGTTTTTTTTATCATAGCCATCTTGATTTTATTGATACGAATTGCTGTACAAAATAGTGTATAACTGCCCCAACTTTCATTTTTTGTCAATAATGTATTAAAACTTTCTTTTTTAAAATAATTCCTTCTTTCAATATATGTAAAAAGATACAGGGTGTTCCATTTAAAAAAAAGTAACTTTTGTAAATAGCGCGAAAATTAGAAGTTCAACTGTCTTTTCGGTTCTGCCATCATTGTTCACGTTAAAAATACTACTACTTTGCTAATTTAACCGATACTGTAGGTTCATTAATAACAAAGTTAGCAATAGTGCCGACTTAATTTATAACACCCTGTATACAAAATAACCAAATGAATATTAGAAACAGTAAATTTTTTCATTTATATGCATAGTCAATCAATGGAACCATTCAAATATATTAAGTTTATTTTCTGTCTCTTATAGTCAATAATCCTTGGCCTTCACAATAAACCAGAGTGTTCGAGATTGGAGCGGTGATATTCGAAATATTAGTAGAAACTTTTTTTTGCAAATAAGTATACATTCTGTCTTAAGAGGAGCGTTTACCTATCGAAAATTAAGGCGTCGCCGTTTCGCGTTCTTTAAACTTATTTTGTAATATTAGAATTTCAAATTTGGGTTAGTGATGCAAAAGGCATAAATTTATAATGTCAAGGTCAGTTTTTGTACTAATTTATTTTCTTAAGAAAGTTATGTGTTTTAGAAATAACCACAAAAATGCATGAATTTGATTAATGTCTAGTAACTAAGGCTGGTACACAAAAGAAAAAAAACGACCTCTACGCGCCAGCTGCACATTTGATGTACGATGTAAAGAAAAAATCAAATTTATATAAATATTTTTAAAGGTAAAAGACATTAAACAGTAAACATTGTCACACACATTTTACACGAGGTCTTTCCAAGCTAATCGCGTCGTCTATCTCCACTTTACGGTATCTCTACCGGTCCTAGCGAAGAAGAAAATCTATCGGAATCGGTCGGCTATTGCAGACTACAATGCGAGTGACAGTTTAATTACAAACTGTCACTCGCATTTAAATGGCATATATACCTATAATATTCGAGTGTATAATAATATAATAGTTATTGGCAAGCGAAAATTGGCTTATTATAAAACATCAACAACATCAACAGTTCCGTTAAGTACTCATTCTTTATACATTATGTTTCCCATCTGTAGAATTCTTTTAACTATGACAGAATCTGTGAATAAAACCGAAGCGCTGTGACAGAACCGAATATCGTCTACCTCCACCTACTCACACCCCCCCTTGAATCTACCCGTCCGGCGAGTAATATAAGTTGCATAAAGTTCTATTTGTTAGTAAATGTCTCTTTTAATTGCTCTTCGACTTACTCACAAAAATTTACTCTATTTTCATAATATAACTACTACTTTATGACTTAAATCGCCGCTACTTATACAATGATTATTTTTTACCATATTAAGGACTCGTGCTTGAATTAATTTATTAGTAATTGATAGATCTTTGTACACACATGCAGCTTCAGAAACAGTTTTCCAACACTCTCCAAATACCATGAGGATTGCATCTTTTAAACGACTGAATATGGAAAGGCACGGTTAATATAGAAAATAGAACCACTGGTCGTATAAAGCGAAAAAAAGGCGTAATGCCTAAAAAAATATTAAAAATAAATAAAATTTCAGAAAGAAGCTTTATAATCATTTAATTAAGTATCTAAAATTTGGCCAACCTAACGTAATTTTAACTTTAGATTTTCGGGATGGAACTTAAATTTGGCGTACCCTGTACGTTCACATAAATATGTTACCGTAGATCTAAGAAACAGCAGCATTCTAAACCATTCTCAAATTTATTTCGAAACTAAAAACTACATATCACTTTAATCTAAGGTGAATAATATTCATTATACTTTTGAAACTAACAAAAACGAAAACAAATCGTCCATCACAGATTGTAAGAACAACTGAAGAGAAGTTTTGAGAAGCATGTCTCTCAGGAGTTGCCGAAAAAATCGAATTTACCTATACATTCAACAGCTCTCTAGTACATCTTGACAATAACAAATGTGTATCGCGACGTCCATTCGGATGACACATATATCCATGTGTGGCCGACGTTGTGGCATCGTCAAGGTGGGCGCGTCGATTTCTTTTCTTTTTGCTATAACTTCACGTCGGTCGCTCCGTCCACTTTCTCTTTCTCTTAATGTGACGCCCGGCGTCGTTAATGTCACTTCCATTAAACTCGAGCAAGCTTAGTACGATGACAAAGTAAAAGAAATAAACGCCGTCATGTCATATTTGTCCCGTACAATAAATCTTGTATGGTGGAGAAGAAGGGAGGACATTTTGGAAAAGACGTTAGTCTCTTTGTTCAGTTTCGTGCGTTCGACCAGATGTTCCAGAAGTTAGTAGTAACTGATATTTTATTATTCTTTTTTTTTAACAATCATGCAATAAAAATATATAGTAATAACAACGATAATAATGGGATATTTTTAATCTATATTCCACGTACAAGACATTGGTAGAATGTGTGCTAGGGGAAAAGAGAAAATTTTGATAATTCAATAGAATAATTTGAAGAAATCTATTGGCTTACCTGGTAAAAGATATAAAACAGCATATATAGATGTTTAACGCTAATTTGTTTAAATAGCACCAATTGGTAAGTCGGGTCTGGTTCTCTTGAAGAAAGGCAGCATTTTGAACATCAGTTTGTCGAATTTTTTTTTTAATCATCCACATACACCAAAATAAGACAACTGATAGAAGCATTAGCAAAGATGTTAAATAATAAGGGTCCGAGATTGCACTCCTAGGGCACTCCAGATATAGAAACATACATCTTTTATTTGTAGGGTAAGTCGATGATAGATGGCGCAGCAGGTGAGATGGCGCAACGTGTTTTCTACGTCGGCGCAACAACTATATGGTCTGTGAAGTGTTGTAACGTACTGTTGTAAACAGTTAGTTGATTTGACTAAAACTTTTTTAGTGAATGTTTTTACTGGACCACATCTTACTTGATTTTTTGAATTTTTAAGCTAAATTGGAACTACAGTAAGTATGAAGTCAAAGATATAGAAATAAACAAGATAGGCCACTCCTAATACTTTTCATGGAACTCTTGACAGCGCGCAGTGGTTGTAATACGAACTATGACTCTTACGTCACAAAACCGCGCGAAAATACAAATTTAAAATAAAGTATATATGGTATTTTCATCGTAAGAATAGGTGCACGTCATCAACAGAACTTTCGGAATGACAAATATACCAAATACTAAGTACCTATAACGCCATCTCTTATAAATGCAACCTTAATACTCTACCCAACTCTCCCGCACTTTTAACAGTTGTCAGTACTGAAAGTAAGCAGGGCAGTGTTGTCAAATACCGTTCTGTCATTCAGGTTATAGGGCGTCAAATATTTTCAGACGTGTTCTTTATTAATTTTTGCCGTTTTTGAATCCTGCTTTTTACAAAACAGTTATTTTCATAACTAAAAGACGTTTATTCATATACAATTATGCCAAAAGCATATTGTAGTCGTTGCAAATCAATGATTGCATCTACAGTTGCACAGTTTGTAGCAGAACCTGACCATGGTGAACTTGTACTACCTTTATCTTCAGTACGAGAGGTAAGCAGCACAAATTTTTGTCATATACTGTACTACAATTATTTATATGTTTACAACGAGCATCTTTAACTTGGGTGTAAGCTTGGCAACTGTAAGTAAAATTTCATCCGAGGTCAAAAAACGAAATGTGCTTGTCAGTTCCAAACGCAAGCGTGACAAAGAGAAGCCTGTTGTTGATGTTGACAACTTTGCTGAGTGCGCTATAAGAAATGGTGTGTATGATATGCACAGAAACAGTAAGTTTTCTAAATTATGTATTGTACTAAAATGCACTTCATTTATGAATAATTACAGAGCAAAATATTACTCTCAAATCCTTGGGTATTGTACTTCGTGAGAAGGATATTTTCACAGGTGGACAAACTTCACTGTGGAAAGTCCTCCAAAATATAGGCTTTTATTACAAAAAGGATGATCAAAAACGAGGACTAATGGAAATACCACATATTGCTTTGAAACGTGTAAACTTTTTATCAGAATATAGTCGTATAAAACAGTCTGGAGATTATAAGTTTGTTTTTAGTGATGAAACATGGATATTTCAAGATGGCACTGTGGCACGATCATGGCAAGATGAGGATGTAAGAAGCGTTCGCAAATCAAAAATTGGTGGAAAATGGTAACAAACTGATTCTATTATTTAATTAATTACTAACATATGCATATATTCTAGATTTATTGTATTGCATGCTGGAAACTCAGATGGTTTTATTGATGGTGCAGACCTTGTATTTTCATCTGCAAGTACCTCTGGTGACTATCATGGAGAGATGAACCGAACTAACTATTTGCGGTGGTTTGAGGACCAACTGCTTCGCCATCTTGAAAGGCCATCTGCAATAGTTTTAGATAATGCTTGTTACCATACTACAATATTAAATAAGCCACCCACAGCTGCATCAACCAAAGCTGCCATTCAAGAGTGGTTAACGGAAAACAATATTGAATATGATGAAAGTTTATTGAAAATTCAACTGCTTCAATTAGTTGACAAGTGAGTAGCATCAAACTGTTTTCATATACCTTTATCTATAAAGTTTAATTTTCTACAGAAATAAACCTTGCGCTGTTTATGAAGTAGATCAACTTGCACAACAGTATGGTCATATGATACTCCGTCTTCCACCATATCACTGCATTTTTAACCCCTTCGAGCACATTTGGGGTATAACAAAAAGTTATTATGCTAGACATATTGGAGAGCATGGACGATTTATAGAAAGTGTACAACAAACATGGCAAAATTCCTTAAAATCTGTCACACCAGAGACTTGGAGAAAAACAATACAACACAGAGAGAATGAAATATACAAATGGTAGGAGAGGGAAGTTGCGGTTCATCGTGAAGATCCTGGGGAATTTATTATTAATGTCAATATGGACAGTTCAAGTGAAGATGAACTGTCACATTGAACTTAATATTACTTTTTTATGCTTTTGTATTTAATATCTGTCACTAATATAATAATAAAGTCTACTTCCTGCGTTTGATTGTTTATTACTTATTATTAAGGTTCATTTTTCACATATTTCTGACAAATCTTTAAAGCATTATTAAGATCATACTTTTTTTAAATATCAATTTTTATGCTTAGAAATAAATACAGTTTGCGATAAAATTGCCATTGAAAAGCGAAAATTAGTGGATCATTTTATGAACTAATGTTTGTTTATGTAATACAATCATATTTTTTAATCGTTTAGTTTGTTTTAGTAATTAATGCATCAGCCTCAATAGAAACTTGCAATAGACTAATTGGTTTTCGTAACCTATACTTCTAATTTGACAGTTGTTTATATCATTTTTATATTCTATATGTATCAGCTTGACAACATTGTGCAAACATCATTGATAACGTACATCTAATCTTACGATGAAAATACTATAGCAGTATAATATATCCTTGGGTATAATACACAGATTCATTGAATATTACAACATGATTAACATGAACAATTCATATTCAAATTGCAACACGTAAATCATTGCATGAACTGCGTAAATACCAGTAAATCGATATATAAAATGAAAAATATACACATGAAATACTGGGTGTTCCATTTAAGAAAAATTAGTTTTTGGTATGTGAAAATTTCAGGAAGTAGACATTGAAAAAACAAAGTTTTTTGAGGTATTGTCGAGTGCAACTTTACCAAATGATGCAGAATTTTCTTGGCAGCAAAGTTAATGTTTTAACTTGAAAAGTAATATGAAAATGATTTTTTTCTGAACACATGTTTTGGTCAAATATTTTCAAAAAAAAAAATTAATAACTCAAACACTATTTACTCAATTTTGAAAAAGAAAAAAACAGGTAAACAGACAATTTAAAGCAGTACAAAAAAATCCAAAAATATATAAGGTGTCATTCAAAAAATTAAATTCCGTGCATTTCCGGTGAAACCGGAAGTGCGTCAGAGCTTAGTGTATTTTTACAATGTGCGTCACAAGCAACCATCTTCCACTAATTGTTTTTTGTTTTATTTAAAATACAAAAGAGCAGTCGAAGAAGCGGCTACTAATGACTCACCCTGTATATTTATGTAAAATCCAAAATTCCTTTTAATTCCAAACCTAGAGGGGACTGACACTGTGACAGATTGCCGAAAATCAAAATGCAAATTTCCCATCAAAAGCTGGATTATGAATCTGGCCATCTTATTTACACGGCGTTACGGACTAATCCTTTGATTCCAAAGTAATTGCCATTTAATCGGGGCAGCCGTGACGACCACTACACTGCGAGGATGATTTATTGGGATTAAATCGGATCTCAGAAATAGTTTGGTCATGCATACCAAGAACGATCGCTCTACATACACATCCCTCCCAGCGGGCGGAGGGATCCTCTATTCGCGTTAATTTCTTGTGCCGAAGCTGCGGTGAACTTCCGGGCGATAGCTCCTGTCGAAAACGCCGAAAATGAGTCACTTATCGTTTCAGAATGGACCGGTTAAAAATTCACCAATTTCCTGCGCAAAACTTCCACTATTATCTGGCACGTTCATCTAGAAAAGTAAACGAACATCTGGGGGAATTAGATGGGAGAGGAAATGGGGAAAGAAATATTTAGTTTGGCTCTTAATTGCTTATCATTGAAGCCCATCCATTGTGCGGAAAACGAATTAAAAGGTCAGCAGAAGAAAGGGTATTTTCGGCAAGTGACTAAAAGATAGACATTTAAGCTTAAACGGTATTTCTTGATATCATATCTTGTAATATGAAAGATAGTACTTAAAAAGTATAAGTGCCAGAAATAAAATATTCCACAGATTCAAGCTTTTAGTAGAGGTTAACAAGAATTTAAAAATAAACGTTAATATAGAACGATAATGATATAAGAAAAAAAAATCATAAAATCAATGTGTTTATAGGTATACACTTAAATGTAGACAACCAATAGTAAAATATTTCCCACAAAAAGAATCGAGTAAGTAAATAATAATTTCGATTGATTATTGGGAATTCAAATTAACCAAACGCCCTCTTCAGGAAGATATAACTACTATTGACTGAGAGATAGTCAGACAGTTGTTATTATACATATTATGTTGCGTTTGAATTTCTTGTTGCTAATTATTCGTCGCATTAAAGTAGTTTTTAATAAAAACAATTTTTTTGAAATAAAATAAAATGCACAAAAACACTTGAAATAAAACAAGGTGTTTCAAATATCCAAAAATTGTATTAACAAAAATACGACTAGTTTCGCACACACTGTGGCTTTATAAAGTAAATAATACAACTAAACTTAGGAGCTATTTGAATTTATATATTTGTTGACATTGGTGGGGGTGGGTTCTTAAATAAATTTAAAAGTGGGGAGTTTGATATTTCTAATTGGTTATTTAATAATAGGTTCGTATTTTTGAATTTATTGATTTCTAAAACTTCTAAATTGTTTAAAAGGACACTTTTATTCTGTGTATGTAATATTTTAAAGTTATCGTTGAAATCGTGTCCACATTCTAGCAAATGTTTAGCATAATGAGAGTCTGTTTTTTCATTTTGAAAGGACCTTATATGTTCTTTAATTTTTGAAACCTATTTACTGACTGTGTGTTTAACAATTTGTAGGTATTTTAAGAATTATTTCCATAGATGTTTGAAATTAAGGGACATTGCATAAAGTACTGACAATTTTTTAGGAATCATGGAAAGTAAAGAATATGTTATTCCTTTCAAAAACCTCTTCTAGGTGTATTGGCGACGGAGAATCAATTTTTAATAAAACATATAATAACTTGTGTGTATTTTGGAGAAAACTGCTTGTACAATACATATACAGATTGTCGTATTTAAAAGTTAATATGCATTTTCAAATACACACACATAAACATGTACCTATTGCTACCGGATCTACGTCGCATTAAGGTAACGGCAGAATTCGGAAATGAAACGGAGAGTCGCAATAGGGGTTGTTAAACAGGATAACGCAGGGCCGAGCTAACTCTGTCGCAGACGGCGTGACGGTTCAAGAAATTAAAACACCTAAGAGTAGAGCGTCGGTCGGCAACGACGCTTGCGACGTTGTCCGGGCACCAGGACACTATGCTATCTACAGATAACCTACCTGCGCCTCCTACGAACTACCACTGGCTGTGTCCCTCCAGTAGGATACCTATTGAACACCCTGTATATTTGAAGCACCTAATCTTATGTACGTGCTTGTCACAATAATAATTAAGATATGCAGAGGTAAAAGAAATAAAAGATAAGGTATTCGTAATGTAACAAAATTTAATTAAATTCGATGTGCTGTAAGTTTTTTTTTAAAATAAGAAAAATTTAATTTGTGTAGTTAGGCAATAAAAAGAACAAACGTTGGATGAAAAGTTAAATTTGAATAAAGTGTAGTTAAGCTAGACAGTTGATAAATAAAAAAACAAGCGTTAGGTGACAATTACTAAATTTTGAAAGTATAAAAAAAACTTAATGATTTAACATATACTCTGCGCTTCAGCAGAAGTTGGTCGGCTGCAGAAACGTTTCCTTCACCTCACATAAGGTGTACATGTGTTTTCAAGGACACGCCACAACGGCAATGTCAATACATAGGTGTGAGTATACATATAAATTTATAAGCGCAAAAGAACAATTGATAAGTCAGTAAAAGGTCTTAGTCTAAAATGAGGAAAATTCGCTAAATATAAAACGTCGGTTTGCTTACATGAACTGAATGATATTAATTGATGGTTAGTGAATAGCTAAGTCAAAAAAAAACAATTAAAGGTAAAATTTAGAAAAAACAATTTCATGAAAAGTCCATAAAACCCTGAGCTTCGAGAACCAAAGTGGGCTACTACAATAATGAATTAATCTGGCTCAGGTAAAATTAATTGATCATCAAAAGGCAAAATTTACAATCTTACGGCAAAAAAAAAAGTAAACGTGCAAAATAATTAACAAAACTTAGATTTTCAAATGCAACACATCGTAAAACATACAGCTATTGTATCGGAAGAGAAAAACACTGGGTTTATTACTAAGTAAATAAAAACTATCCTAAAGATAAAGTGATCATATAATGAATTTACTAGAATTAATTATAGTCAAATATTAGCCTCGATAAAGGGCTACAGAAATTACGGTAGTGACAAATCCAAAATACAGGTTAATTTCAATTATACATAAAAGAACAAAGAGAAGTTATAACGGTAATTTTAAAAAAAAAGGATTAAATTGTGACCACGCAGATTACTGAGAGGTGCGATAGTTATTTAGCCACTCAACATTCTTGGTACTAATTAGGCAAAAATAAGTCTTGCACTCAGGCGTAAAACGTCGGAAATCAGACGAAAAATATGAGGTAAAAATTACAACCTTAGCTGGCAAGATGGTTGCCGGAAAGGACGCTACAGAAATCCCATAATGGCGGCGACTCCCTTGTTGGAAAAATTCCACTCAACAGGTGGGCTGGATGTTGGATAAAACCACTGTTGTGGGCGATTCCACCAAAGATAAGACTTCGGAGGGCTTAAATGGCCGTCAAAGGAATCCTAACAGCTCCTGAGGGCTTTAGCGCCCGACATAAGAATCCTATTAAAAATTAAAAAAAAACCCAAGGATAAAAACCCGAAAATTTAACACAGAGCTCTGAAAACTTACCCCTATTATGAATGATAATATGGAGATTCCACGATAAGGACTCAGAAGTCACACATAGCACGAAAACAATTCAAAATCCACCTCGTGGCATTCGTAAATTAGATAACGGTATTGCGATAAAAATAATTCACGATAAATCACCTAATAAAGGTATCGATAACTCAAACTTATTTCATTAAAGCCGCCGAAGCGTTAGTCTAACTTTAGACAAAGTGATAAATTCACCAAAAGAAAATAAGCATATCGTGCCCATGCACTTTTAACAAGCTTCACTTCGAAAGTGACCTAACCGTGACCTTTACGGTAGATACGTTACAACCCGAGAACACGCACGCTCAATGCGTCACTGGAAAGGATTCAAACTAAAGGCGGGAGTTTTCAAATAAACATAATAAACACACAACTAACCTGACAATAAAAGGAGACGACATCGTGACTTAAACACAATTAAACGTAACCCTACACATAACTTAGACGGAAAACATAAGCGAAATACTCAACAATTGTGAGTAGAAAATATCAAGTCGACGGCACGAGAGGGTATTTCATGCTCGACGTTGGCAATACCGCGTGTATAGACCGACCTGTGCAATACGACCGATAGGTTTTGACAGACATCAACAAACATTCTTCCACCCGTAATTTCTATTTACTATGCGAAAGGACAGAATCTCTGCAGGTAAATAACGAAGTACCAAAGCTTTAATATCAAAACGCCGCAAAAGACGGTGGAAAGACCGATCTACCTATATGTTTCAGAATGTTAATATCGTCCATAACCCCTAATGGGAGTCCCAGGATGAACCACGGACGATGCCTAATACTTAGAAGAACGAAGGAAGGCCACAAATGATCGGCAAACAATTAATAGTATGACCTACTGTCCCGAGCATTTCCTTAATTAATACTTCTCACATTTTAGTGGGACGTCTGCGAAAGAAAGGAAAATAACAATACTTGGGCCTGCTCAAGAACTATGTTTGGCAATACGCAAAACATGTGAAACAGTTAACACAAAAACTTGACTGACGTCTCAAAGCGTCTACCAACCACAATAAATGCCTTATGTAGAGATCGGACGTAATATGTATAAGAAGATATTTTATATACTTAAGCAAGGCGTAGAAATAATTGCAAATGCGGAAAATACGAAACTACAGGTAGGTTAGAATAAGCTAGAACTAAGATAATTAGAGTTAGTTACTCAGATAAAGAGGCTTTCACAAAAACAGGGTGTAAATGCCCGATCTTACACACAATGTATCTGTCATATTCACGGTACGTGATTTAGAGCGGTGAGGGCTCAATAGTAGGTTTAGTACCCACGGGAGCATACTGCAGGCAGTCTTAGTAACCGGTGAAATAGACAATATACAGGGTACGCTCAAAAAGTCATGAACTTTATACAAAATTCCACGTATTTAGACAAAAGGTACACAATCTTTCGCGAACTATAGACAGAGTAAATTTACAACGTAACACTATGTATGTATGTATACAACAGTTCAAGAATGTGGCCCCCCACACCACCGGTCTTATGGTGGTGTGGGTAAACCGAGAGCGCGAACACCATGCGCACATGGCATTCGTTCCATATCTTTAGAGAGTGAACTTATATTGTGTCTGAGCAAACTCGCAAATATTAAAATAAAATGCTCTTAGCTGTCGAGGAAAAAATACAGATTGTGTTATGGTATGCGAAGGATAATTCGTACAAAGACGTGCAAATTTATTTGTATAGTTCATTATAATATTTTGTTTCGTTTTAAATGTGAGAATTTTATTTTAGTTACAATTTTTATAGTTTCGTTTCAGTTCAATGTTAATACATTATACATCAATTACCAAAATAGCGGAGCAATTCCTTAAAGCAAACGTCTGCATACTAGCTTTCAACGTTTTGCACTGAAGCCTCGGTCTCGGTACCCGGTGTCCGCCCGATATGAACTCATTATCGTACCCCTCCATTTCATGTTTGCATGCACATGTGTGCGTGTCTGTGTTTCCCTATATCTACTTTTATTTCAGTCAAACGGTATATTGCCCTTTGTTTGCAAACTAGTGTATTAACTGGAAAATCACTAGGGAGCGGAATCGAGCGAGTCATGACTCATCGCCCATGGGCGCGCTATTGAAATGTTGTATTTTTAAAGAGGTTTTAATTTTATTTATATAATTGAATAACAAGTGGAGAGAAAATTAACAAAAAGTGGGGTATTTTGTATTTTATAATCACCGGCTGGTGATTATAAAATCACTACTATTTGTTCAGTTTCTCTTCTGTAAGACTTGTTTCTCTTTGAATTAAGTACATCCTTGTAGATAGAAATCGTCCCTTCTACATTAGCATACACAATTGCCGCAATGTTATTAAACCTGGATTTCTATTAAAAACTGCGTCTAAGTCACTTGGAAGTATTAATAGCCGCATCTAATGTGGTTAGTCCATTTTTACTTTCTTATACGTGGTATAAGGAAGTAATGTGAAATTTTCGACTTCGAGATTTTTGCAGATGTCCACGTTTTGAAGTCCCCTGATACCGAAAAAGATGTTTTTAAAAAATATCTGTGTGTCTCTATGTGACCACGATAACCGCTGTAGATATCAATTCCAAATTTTGTATTTACGTGTCTAATCTCCCTCTTGAGATCTGAGTAGTTTTTCAGTAATATCGGTAGACCGAAAGTAGCAGTTTACTTCAGTGAAAAAATTAAATTTTGCCAATATTTCGTCAACTACTAAATTTAAACAAATTTATAAAGAATTCATATGTACTTGAAATTAAAATTGAGAACAATAAATAAAATTGAGAACAATTTTATTTAAAAAGTTTTTCGAAGCTGCTACCGGAAGTAGGTCTTTTACTTCTATCGAAAATCAGTTTTTGCGAATATTTCGCATGTCATGCGTTTTAGACAGGTACGTTAGGGGTATAAAAGTATTTAAAACGTAATTTTCAATATCTTTTGCATAAAAACAATTTCAAAATTCAGACCGGAATTACCACTTTTACTCTTATCGAATAGCGATTTTTTGCGAATATGTCGTAAATTATGCATTCTATATGTATTTATCAAGAATACAAAAGTATTTAGTGCTAGATTTGCAATATTTTTTGAATATATGAAATTTCAAAATTCGGACCGGAAGTAACACTTTTACTCTTAGGGAGTAGTCCTTTTTTCGAATATCTTGCTAAGTATGCATTCTATAGCGATTTATTAAGAGAACAGAAGTACTTAGAATAGGATTTTGAACAATTTTTGTGTAAAAAAAATATAGTATAGTTTGAAACGCTCATACGTATCAGAAAGTCGTGTGGTGGCCACACCTCATTTTTTAATTTGAGATTCGATTTTCAAAATATGTCATTAGTTTAGGCAAATTTCCAAAGTGTTCCTGAAGGAATAACAACTGATTTTTTAAATTTGGGATTTGTGTTAGTTCCTTGCACTCAGAAATACTTCGAGCATCGTCATTTAAACATGTAACGAAATTTTGTAAACTATCGAAATTCTCTGCATGAAAACTATTTCTGTGTATGTTTTAGCAAAGCTAAGTGGCGATATTTTACAGGCTCTGCAATAAATTTCGGAATCACTGACAATTAATTTTTATCTCAGAAAAAGTAACATAAACAACGTTCTAGATCTAAATAAATGATAACTAAAAATGTACGCGTATGTTATTGAAACATACATATTATATTGCGAAATATAAGGTAAATATAATAAATTTTAAAAACTCGTCACCCTTGTACCTACGCCGATGAAGAAAGGATTTTATTCATAAAATTCCTTATTTTATGGCAGTTTTTTCTCTGATTCTCTGGAGTAAACAGATGTTACAGTTCGCCCTATGAATTAGTGCTATTCAGATATAATGTAAACAACACGCAGTTGTTTACATTATTTCTTTTCACGGTTGTGGCTCCGTGGTAGTTTAGCTCGCTCGATTCGGCTCCCTAAAAATCACATGAAATAAGAATAATTTTAATTATCATGAACAATGAAATCGAGGTATCAAAGGCAGTTTGTTCTTGTGAAGCTGGTATATCTGGAGGATGCAGATATGACGCAGCTGTTTTGATTTAGTATACAATGTTTTTTTTTATTATTGCAATAAATTCAACTTATAATCACAATATTAATACATGTTAGTAAAGAAATGAAGAATCTGGCAGTTATCTCATCAACTGACATGAAATGTTTTCGAAGAAGTCAACCGTTGTATTCCGATTGTGGAGCACAGCTGTTTTATTGTAGAGTCTTCTTGTAAAATATAGTCAATTAGAGTAGATGGTAGTGCTGTTTTATCAAGATAATAATAATATGTTATATATGTTATGTATCAATAAATAAAATAAAATAAAAAGGCTTTTATTTATATTTATTGCTTTCAATTTACTAACAATAAGTAGTACAATATAGTTGTGTAACATTTCAAATTGACTGAAGTGTATGAATTTAAAAAAAAATCAGTGTAGCTTCCATATAAAACTATATTCTAGACTACATTTGAAAAAAAAATGCAAAAAAATACATTTAAAGGAATTCAAATATACAAATTGAACAAAATGGGAGTTACAATGGAAAGGGTGTAAAAAATATACATACATGGCCAAAATATGAGTTAAAACTAATTCATTTATGAGGTACCTACATATATCAGTTTGTATTTTCATTTAACTCAAAATAAATGGAATTCTATTAAATTTAAGAAATATCGTTTTTGCGTGAGGGGTTCTTAATGCAAGTTACTGCTAATTGTTTCAACCCAAATAATTTAAAACACTGTTGCAAATGTTAAAACTTAAACTTAAACGTACTTCAACTTTCGTTGCAGAAATCATCAATTTTGTTTTTCAAAATTTTAATTAAGCCTAGCATACAAAATTTGAGAATAACTACTTTAGTTACTAACAGATGTCTCCAAGTAAACTCAAAGCAAATTAAACAATATTTACTGTTTAGTTATTGCTAGATACTAACGGGCAATAAAATAATTTTCTAACAATATTAAGAGCCATAAAGAAACCAATATTTACAAATAAAGAATGTTTCATTAAGAAACCGCAGATTCAGCAACCAAATATACACACAATATACAGCGTGGGCCAAAAGAAACTAACAGAGTCTATAATAAAAATAAATTATAAACCATTAGAAGCGAGGTATATACGATAAATGGTTTAAAACTTTCAGAGCGTAACCCTGTAGAAGTAGAAATAATGCAATTTATCATGCATGACATGTTCTTCACTAAAACGAAATATATATTATAGATTTAGTTCGATCAGGATATCTGAATTTATATTTTTTAATGCCAATAATATATGCTTAGGCACTTATATTACAATACTAACATAGAACTATTTAATAATTAATAGATCACGGATTTTTGACAAAAGGAAGCAAAAAAACGCACATTTCATAAATACTAAACTAATCGAAATATAACATCGATGACGTGTACTGGGCAGATATGTTCGACGTTGTTTTCTTTGTAAATATTTATCTATAAATTCTGTCAGTCGGGTGACCCGATAGGAGGAAAGAACATGTATGAGAGTTGACCTTTCACTGTGGCAGTTATAAAAATACATGTCGAAGCTTGTGATACAAGTTCATAAGTTGGAGAGAATTATAAATGATCCTCTGTATTGGGTGAGGGTGGAATGACAGGCGCTACAAGTGATAAATAACTTTCAGACTTCCCTAGAATAACTAGCAGGATAAAGTTAGACTTTGACGTTATGATAGGATATTTTCGGGAAAATATTCTTATTGTAGTGAATTTACTGCGTTAATAAAAATATAAAATAAAATTTAGAGTTAATCTAATTGTATTTCCATTTATACGTACGACAATAATAAAATATTTTGCTCACTTAGGTATTATTATAATAATTAATATTCATTTTATTAACTTAATAAAGCTATTATTTGACATTTCAATGCCAGTTGCGTTATTTTCATTAGAAATTTAGGTTGGGTCTAATTTACGTGCCTTGCATTCGTTTATTTATTGATCCGAACAACAAATCAGAATATTGTAACTTATTTATTAAAATTATTCTCAATGTATAATTATTTTTATTATTTTTTTTATAATTTAAATATACCGTATAAAAAACAATTTGTTGAATGCCACAGTATTAAATCTTTTTATAAATAACGTAGCAATAACGATAATTTTGGACGAGGTTAGACATTTTCCTTTGTTCTATATCATTATAAGGTGCTCATTCACGAAAGAAAGAAATACATATTGTTAAAATTTATGCAAGTAAATAATAAAAGAATTATATTTCTGATAATGTTAATTAAATAATATAGCTAGTATTTACTAAATATTGTGATGATACAATATGAGACGGTATTAATAATGAATATAATATAATAACAGTAATTTAAATACTGACTTACTCAAATTACACGTTTCTTCTAAAATAGTTAATAGTTTTCTCTTTTTCTGACGTTTTATAAAAATCAATAATATTCTTAATAAAATGAACGTTTTTATAAGACACCAAACAGAACAACAAAATAGACAAAGGCATACAATTTTGACAAAAAAAGTTTGTTTTAAAAATGTATTTTTGATGAAAATAGAATATTATTAGTTACGTACAATAACTTTTGTGTTGCCTTTCTGATTTTCATGCCTTTTTAAGCGGCTTTTTAGTTTTTTTTTTTTGATGCCTTTTAGTCCGTTCTTTATTGATAGGTACGTATCAACAATTACAGCTATGAACTATTCTCATTATTATAATTTTATTAATTTAATGTTCCAAATAATTCTTATATCAATATGTATAAATATATCTTAAAAAATATGAGATGTCAGTTAAACTAAAGGTATGAACAATCTGAATATGATAAGGATTTCTAAGGATATTTATAAAAATATATAACATCTGTCATAATTTGACAATGACTAGCAATATACCAAAATTATAGTTATTGCAAAATTTGTAGCTGCTCCAGAATGTGTTTCAATTTGTACTAGTGGTCGCCCAGTGGTTGAAATAAAGGTGAAATGTATTTAATGTGTTTCGGAAACGAGAGATGCCGCTGATTTTAGATCCTGTGTTTTTGAAAATATTATGAATTTCATTGATTGTATATATAGTTAAGTGTATTTATAAATGATACAACGTTGTACTCTTTTTATATTTTATTTTATAAAAAAATATATTTAATAACTTCCAAAAAAAAAAAACAGACAAAAAGAAAATTCGAAAAGGGCGACGTTGTAGAGTTAATTTTTATGTAGTTTAGTGTTTTTATTGTTTTCTACCGTGAATATTAACGTCCGAAACGCATATTTTCATAATTTTTCCGTCCCTTTACACCCGTCACCACTACCCATGCCGAACACGCGAGATCTTGATTCAAAACTGTCACGCAACTAATGTACAAGTTATCAATTTAAAGTTTTCGCATTTGTGAGTTCAGTTCTGTAGTGATAAGACAGAGAGGAATAACATGGATAAAAGATACTCGACTAAGGGAAGAAACCATCTTCGACTTAGTGCCAAACGTAATAATGAGCTTCTTGTACGTATGAGCGTTCAATATTATACAAAATTGTTCTAAATTGTTTAAATAGTTTTATCTTCTTAGAAATATAAGCCAAATTTTAAGATTTTTTTTATATAAAAATTATTCAAAATCCTATTATAAGTACTTCTATTCTTTTAATAAATCTTTATAGAATGCATACTTTGCGAGATATTCGAAAGAAATTGTTACTCGCTAAGAGTAAAAGTGTTACTTCTGGTCCGAATTTTGACATTTCACTTATACAAAAAATATTTCATAGTCAGCTCTAAATGCTTTTGTACTCTTGATAAATATATATAGAATGCATAATTTACGACATATTTGCAAAAAATCGCTATTCGATAAGAGTAAAAGTGTTACTTCCGGTCCGAATTTCGAAACTTTTTTTTATACAAAAGGTATTTAAAATTAAGTTCTAAATACTTTTATACTCGTAACGTACCTGTTTAAAAAGCACGATTATTATTACCAGGTGAATTTGTTGTGTGGACCCCGAAAGACATACATGTTGAAAGAACTTTTCCAGACCAGGAACTAGGGGAAAACAAGATGCTTCCAATTTTTTTTTTTTAATGCAGGAGCATGAATATAAGGGAACCACACAATTGATTGCCTAAAATAAAAAGGGAATTAAAATTACAGACACTGCAAGAATGTGAAAGGAAGCCTCATGTCGAATTGTAATACAAAAAAATTGGATTAAAATTATTTGATAGCACTGAACACTCCTATATTTTAAATGCAACTTATCTTTTGACTGACAGGCTCTTATCCATTTATTTACCAATTCCACATCTTTCAGGAAACTAAAATATTGTACACTAGTTCCCATAATTTTCCGATTGTAATTTGAACACCCAAAAACTGCATAACATCCCATTCTTAGATGATAATAACTAATAAAAGTCGATCGCAATAACTGTTAAATTACCACTGTACGTGTGTTACTACAAATAACACACGTACATAAATAGCCAAACATGAAAACAAATCGTACTTGTTGCTTCGAAGATGACGTCATGACAATAAGTCAGATTTTTGACACTCCCTTATACTTATATCACGGTGTTTTTGTCATTTAATTTAAAAATTACCCCCCTATCTAAAAAAATGTAGTATACAACATGCTTTGAAAATAAACTCTTATAGAACATACCATAGTTACTAGTTTTGAAAACCCTAGTGCGAGTGTGTCTTTTTGGACTTCTATTGGTATGGTAGAAAAAACCGGAAACATGGGGGGGGGGTAGCAATATATGTGCGTAATAACATAGCCAAATTTAGTAGTGGCATTGATGCAGTCAGGAATGTTTCGGTTGATATTGATTGTGAGTGTGTTGTGACTAGGGTTCAGCTGCCCAATTTAAAATTGCTGGTAGCAGCGATTTATAGGAGCAATAAAGGTAGTTTTTCTGTTTTTTTGGATAGGCTCAATCAAGTGTTGGAAATCTTACAGAATTTTACAGGGTATAGTATTGTTCTGTGTGGGGACTATAATATTAACTTTTTGTCTTCTTCAAGTGAATTAGAAACATTTAGAGATTTACTATCGGCACATAATATTATTATAACCTTGAGTGAGCCTACGAGAAAAAGTAGTTGCTTAGATAATATATGTATTAGTTCAGAGTTAATGGGATTTGAGGTTGCTGTTGTTCATAATGGTTTATCTGATCATTCAGCCCAGTTGCTTGTATTTCCAATAATGCCTGAAATTCCTCCTTCT
This sequence comes from Amphimallon solstitiale, assembly GCA_963170755.1. Taxonomy (NCBI): domain Eukaryota; kingdom Metazoa; phylum Arthropoda; class Insecta; order Coleoptera; family Scarabaeidae; genus Amphimallon; species Amphimallon solstitiale. The sequence continues at coordinate 146,158,382 of OY720678.1, forward strand.
AATACCTTGAGCATATCATATAGACAAATAAAAAATAAAAATAAAATAGAAAATTTCAAGGAAGTGCTGGGGCAACTGAATTGGGCAAGAATTATTGATCATGTGGACGTTGACCGACAATGGGAAGGGTTTATTGATACCATTAAGTATAATTTTGAGATTGCTTTTCCTTTGGTACATAAAAAAATTAAAGACGGGGGGGTTCATAATGCATGGATCACAACTGGAATAAGGGTGTCTGCACTAAGGTTGAAGGAGTTATACAAAACTACGTTAACCGGAAATGTTGTAAATATAGATTACTATAAAAAATATAAAACTGTATATAAAAAAGTAATTGCAAGCGCTAAGCTATTGCATAACAACCGAATTATGTCACAGTCGTCAAACAAGGTTCGCGCTGCGTGGAATATTATAGGCTCATATACTGGCTCGGGGGAGAAGGCGAAGGGGAATTCTGCCATAATCGTAAAGGAGGAAACTGTCACGGATCCGAAACTGGTTGCAGAACATTTTAATGACTACTTCCATGGCGTGGCAGACGGTTTGCTCGCCACAGGTTCCCGAGTTGAGCGGTTTGATGAAGTTGGTTCGGCTTCGATGAATTCTTTTTTCTTTGAGCCTGTCTATGAACAAGAAGTTAAACAGATTATATGCCAACTTAAAAATACACACTCATATGGTGAGGATCAAATTAGTACTAATTTGCTGAAGTGTTGTGCTGATGAAGTAGTTGCGCCATTGACACGGCTTATAAATCAGTCCGTAGTTCGTGGCAAATTCCCAATGGTATTAAAGGTTTCAAGAATTAAACCTATTCCTAAGGGTGATTCAGAGCGGGTCGTGAGCAACTATCGTCCCGTATCTCTGCTGAGCTCGTTCTCGAAAGTATTTGAGAAAGCAATGGCAGTAAGACTATTACAGTTCTTAGAGAAATATAGGTTACTGAATGATCGACAGTTTGGTTTCCGAAGGGGTTACAGCACGTCGGCTGCGATAGCGTGCTTCCTCGATTTATTATATAGTGACATTGATGCGGGGAACTTGTCTTTCGGTATATTTTTGGATCTCAGCCAAGCGTTTGATCTGGTCAACCATGAAATACTGCTTCGTAAGTTGCACAGGTATGGTATAAGGGGCAATGTATTGGAATGGTTTAGAAGCTATCTGCGTAATCGTGTGCACTACGTAGAAATAAATGGTCATCGCTCTAGGAAATTGCCTCTAAATAGAGGGGTGCCTCAAGGAAGTGTTCTTGGCCCCCTATTATATATAATATATGTCAATGACTTTAACATAGACAAAAGTGTCTTGTATGCAGATGATACGTCCCTGCTGGTGAGTGCTACAACAAAACCGGGTGTGTTAAAAACTGCCGAACATAATATGACTATCATCGGGGATTATATGTTGGCTAATGATTTGGTTGTGAATAATAACAAAACAGCATTTATAGAGTTTAGAGCTGCAACATATGATAGGACGGAGTCTAGCCTACTTAGATACGGTAAGAGTATTGCTCAGGTAGATAGCATTAAGTTCTTGGGTCTTACGATTGACTATGCTTGTAAGTGGAGGGAACATATCAATAATTTATGCAATAGACTGACGCCCATGTGTTTTGTTCTCAGGAGGCTAAGGGTGGAAGTGGGTTTTGATGTGCTGCTATCGTTTTATCATGGTCACTTTCATTCGGTGTTATCTTATGCAATTATAGCGTGGGGATCCTCTCCAGATTTCAATCGAGTTTTTAAAATACAAAAACGTGCAATACGAGCAATGAATGGACTTAGCTATAGAACAAGTTGTAGAGATTATTTTGCTTATATGGGGATATTGTCCCTGCCATGCGTTTATATAATGCAATTATTATTGTATGCTTGGAATAATATTGATAAAATGAAAAAATTGGGTAGCTATCACACGTACAACACACGCCATGGGTCGGTGCTTGAACTTCCTAAACATAGATTGTCATTTTACGAGCGCGGTCCTCATTACTTGGCCATAAAAGCTTACAATAAGTTGCCAGAGCGTTTTAAGTCGGGAAGTGTCGGTGTTTTTGGGAGTTCCATTAAACGGTTCTTGCTGCAAAAATGCTACTACTCACTGGATGAATTTTTCAATGATAAGAGTGATTAGCATATTTCGTTATTCACTGTTTGTTTTCTCTTTTTTGTTAGTGTATATATACTGATCTGTATTTTGTGCTCTTTTTTTCTCTATTGTTGTGTGTTAAGTCATTTTTTTTTATATATGTTGTAACTGACATTGTGACTGACATTGTGACTTATCCTATACTACATATGTAGTCTACTGGACCAATAAATTATTATTATTATTATTATTATTATTATTATTATATAACTTATTTTTCTTAATTATTTATTTAATTAATTAATTTAAATTAATTCCCCGTTAGTGTCAAGTCATACTGTTCTATTTTACTAACTCAAAACAGTTGTCCCATATTTGCTTCTTTTACTATTGTATAATTTTAAAAATTATGAAACGATCCATCCACCAAACATTTACGTAGACATTTCCACACCTCCCTGCCTGATAATCACGCATAATGTAATAGAACCACAAAAAACTACATGAAAAAAAAACATGAGAGAAAATTACTATTTGCGTTTCGGGCGGTAATTTCCATCAGATTTTTTTTTGCCTTTTCGGATAATATTTAAAAATATTTTCCTCATATGCATCTTTTCTCAGAATTTTAAAAAAACATTAAACACCGAAATTAAACAAAATATCTCAACTATTATAAAAAAAAATAAAAAAAGTAAGATGTTGCATCTCTTCAGAAGGGCATTTTAAGTCATATACTACTTTAAAAAAGGAAATAGGTTTTGTAATTTGTTTATAAAAACGGGAATAATTTTCCGATACTTTTATCTCTCTTGCACACTTGGCCACCACCTTCCGCCTTAATGTGGATTGATGGATTTAAAATGCAGGTTTTGTAATTTTCAAATACAACGAAAATTAATGCATGTATTAATGTATTTCTAATGGAACTAAATTCAAAAAAAAATATATGCAATGATTATAGAGGTTTGACAAAAGAACCTAAAGAAGGTTCAAACTTAAATTTTTTTATAAATTAAGGTGAAATTTCGAACACTAGGCGACCACTAGTTAAAATTATTCTGTCAAATTAATACTTTGATATTAATGTAAATATTGTCTATTTTCTATAAATAAAGCTTGATTTTTAAAATACAATTACAATATGTACATTTTGTTAATGGTCGAAAATAGTGACATCTGTGAAATTAATATGAAATGACATATCGAAAAAATAAGATAAACATAAAATAGTGTGAAAGAACTGATTAATAGATTACGAATGCAAGACAGATCTTTGAGATAATAAATATAGATAACAGACGTTAAAAAATTAATAAATAATTGAAAACTCAGGAATCTCATGTTCTAATATAATAGTAATAGTGTTAACACGAAGAGTATAATATAAAAACCACTGTAATAAAGCATATCAGAACCACAACATGAATCCGTTTACCCTGAACCCCAAACGGGAAAGAGATTTTAGAAAATGTCGAAATTCTAAATTATATAAAGCTATGGCTTTTTAAATAAGTTTTTCATAATATAGTTACTCCTAATATTTATCACCAAATGAATTTACTGCAAAATCTCTGACAACAAGACCCTCTAGAATTAGTCCTTTTCTATCCAACTCGAACAATGCATCTCTCGTGAAACTTCTTTTTGTCCGAAAAGCTTTTAGCGTGGAAGGGGTGAAACTTCAAAAAGCCTCAACAAGTACATGAAATAGATTTGAATTGTTCTCACGCCGACAGAAGGGCAGCGGCCACCGACGGAGAAAAGGAAAAAGAAAACGAAAACGGGAGAAACAATAGAAAACAATTAAACGTGTCCGCGACTCGAATCCGATTTGGAAAGTTTCTCTTTCCTAGTTTCGTCGTTCGATCAAATTGGGAAGAGAGAACTATTAATTAAATTGTTGTGCCCTCACCGCAAATGACACACTCCGAAACGTTTCTCCGTTAATGCTGAAGTCACAAGTTCAGTTTATTTACTGTGTACAGTTTGCGAATGTCTTCTCTCTCCTTGCAACTACAAATACGACGTCGTCTAATTACATATCCGTGTTAGTTTCAGTTTTGTTTGGTCGCTGAAGTCCAACGGACAAACTGCTATATCAGAACTGGTAACTACACACATTTAATTATATCAAACACAGACAACACGTAACCAATTTCATAATTAAATATTTGTGTTAGTGTGGCCTACTAATTAATATATACATTTGCTGATCAAATAACAAAAGTAATGAATCTCAAATTAATGCGCACAAAAACAGTAAACAAATTAATTGCTTTTATTTCAGAATGCGGTTTTTTTTTGTATAACTGCCTTATAAAAAAGTTACAAAAAATCAAAAATTCAATAAAACATTTAGGTAGTTTTAGAAAACTCGCTACTACGTTACGTCTTTCTGTTGGGCATTTTTATTCTCAAACGTGTTTTAGACGTTTTGAATGGAAATAAAGGAAATAAATCAACAACAAATAGTATTCGGTTTGTGTGAACAAAGAAATTGCTCGCATTGGAAACTTTAGCTGTTTCAAACCATTTCAATGTTTTTGGTGACACTACTATTTCGAAATTGTAACAGAAATCATGTGTGTAAGTATACAAACACACTTGTATTTTACCTATATAATATGGAATACTTTTCAGGCGTGATTTATAACATTTACCAACATGGACGTGGAATTGATATACAGCTTGAGCGCGCGGGGTATGATCACCCGATGCCAGTCGATATTCTTCGTACGTATATTCGGAAAATGATCTCCGCCAGCTGTGTTCGCCAGATATAGATATTTACATCAGTTGCGTACTGGCTGCAAAGAGGAATGCACGTAGGTTTTTGTGTTATTTTATGGTATTTCTGTTATACTTATTTATAGTTTTTTTTTACCATGAAATTTCTATTTATTTATTTTTCTCTAGACATCTTAGTTTATTCTGCAGATGTTTCAGGCGGGTTGTTTTTATTTCATTCTAAAACCCAGTTGTACTGCTATAACTTTTTACACAACTACATTATTATTTAATTTCATAAGGATGATCATAATTACGTTATAAGTATTACAATCTTCGCGTTATTATCGACTTAGTTATCTAAGCAATCGTCATCACTTAAAGAGAAAATTTAATTTGTCCTTTTTGTCAATCTGCGAAAAAATAATCAGATCACTATGAGTTCGAATATGCGCAGGCAATGCTAGTATGTTGTGCCGTAACTCTAATATGTATTATCGGACCACGTTTAGATGCGAGTTTACGTATACCATCGGGTGATCATACCTCGCGCGCTCTTGCTGTATACCTTAATAATAAATAAATATTTAATGTAAAAATGCAAATATATATAATTGAAGAAAACCTAGGTATTATTCTTAGCACCTTTTAAAGCGAATTAGTGTATAATTTATCTTTTTAAATTTAATTTAAAGAATTTCCTTATTACCTCCTATATGGATAAGCAACTTGTCTATCTACCTGTTTATATTTACATAAACATTGTCAATCAATCAATCAGGGGTAATATGTTATACAACATTCCTTTGCGGTTCGAATAATATCAAGGCACAAACAGAGAGTTGTAAATTTGCATTCTAAAATATATTTTACTATCATGCATAAATGAAAATGCTAGAAATTAAATTTTAAATTTTTAAAATAAAAATGACAGTTTTCAATATACAATTTTTATCAAATAACTCCATTATCTTCTTAATTGATAGCATTACAATAGCATGTTTATATGTTAAACATACATAAAGGTTATGTACAAAAATTGCAAATTGTCGCTGCTGCCTTGTTCCTCTTAACTTACAAGAGTCGCAAGTCTTCCGAGACACCGCCAGAATTTCACACTATTTTTGTAGTGGACCTCTCTGCGTACCTACTACTTAATTAATTCAAAAACCAAGGCGATAAGTAATATCGATAATTTACTGAATATTGATGGGTCAATTTACGCCCATGTAGGTCGGCAGCCTGATTTGCTTTTAACTGCAGGATCTACCTATCGGCTATAGACGTCGCTCATTCGTCGTTTACGTATATTACGTCCTTACGTGTCAAAATACAGTAGTGACATATTGCAAAAGTGCTTAATTAATTCTAATGCTTTATGTGAGACAGAAGAATATACGTAGTGCTCTACGCGTGTTTCATGTCGGAGAAAAAAAAATAGCGAATCTAATAGCTTCTTATTAATTAATATCTACGGGACTTTACACACACAAAATAAAAGTCAACAAGGTTAAATACCATTTGATTTATTTAGATAAATTTAAAATTTTTGCGGAAATGCATAAAGGGTAATTTGCAGAAATACATAAATCGTAAATTAAGATGTACATTTCGAATTTGCACGTATTATATTGCAACTTAAACAAAAGAAATTACGGCGAATTTAATATGAATAAACATCATATAAGCTGGAGTACGATATGCAATAAATTTTTGACTGCTTTCGATCGGTATACGTATATATGTATGTTCGATAAAATGATTTCGCCGAGTATTAATGTTGACATCTAAGGAAGAAATTTATATTTGATAAACTTGAAAATAACAGACTTTACGCAAAATTAAAAATACATATATAGGATAACGACAATTACGATAAGTGATCACGTGAATGCACAGTCCATTTGTACGGTGGGTACGGGAATTATCTATACAATGACGAGTGCGTTTTCGTAGATAATTACGGTAAACGGCTACGGGATTAATTACTTGTAACCGTGAATGTACGATAATTAGGAAACATGAACGGGATTTCTCGTGTTTAAGAGCACCACGTGTAGGTTGGCTTTCCCTTGAAGTGTCAGAAATAAAAGACAAACTCTACATATAAAACTCTTCCTTACATAGGAATTCGCGTGCACGAATAATACCTTAAAACAGTAATTTTAAGAAAATATACTACATGAATACGTTTAACTGCATACATTGAATACACTGAAAATCTGCGTTACAGCAATAGATATGTTTACGTCATATATACCATCGTAAAGCCATTATCCTTTAAAATGATAAATATATTTACACATGATTAACAAATTTCATAATTGAGAGGACTGAGCTTGTACAAAAATATCTAATCTTTTAAGCTAGAATCAATTATTGCGTAATATATAATATTACGATATTTGTGTACAGTGACAGACGAAAGTTCGTTACAAGTTTCGGAACCCCTGGTCTATTCAATAAAAATCTTTAAGACGATACATATTTTAAAACATACACATGTTTTCCCAGTCTCAACGTCTCACGTCTGTTGGCATTAGGTTCGCCTTCGTCTCCAAGCCCGCACACCACACATTAATTATAAGCATTCGTTGTCTTCTTGTAAATTCAATTAAGTCTACCCATTATCATAATTACTATTTATTATTTAAAATATGTCTTGCCCGTCTCCTCTCATAACTCTTCGTCTTTTTTCGTTTCTTCCAGACTTCGTTCGGCCAGTCGCCGTTTATCTCTGAGTTCCATGTGTGCGTGAGTCTCCTCTGTATGTGTGTAGTACTACGACTCGGCTCTCGAAGGAGAGGATTTCGCTTGTCGCGGGGATGGAATTAAATTATTCATTAACCCACATCAAAGTGATGTTCACAATTATAACGCGGGTGAATGTATATAACCAGTACGGATATCTGGAATATCGTGGCACGATAATTATCGGTGTGGGATCTCGACAACTTATGTTTATAAAGACCCCTTTTCCTTTTTTTTTGGTTTTCGTTTGTTTTTACTCTCCAACTATCTCGCTCCTTCTGTATCGCCGTGTATCTTGCTGGTTCTATCTACATCACGGAGAAGATGTATGATTTAAAAAAGGCGTAAATCCGTCCCATACATAAATCAGGGATTAATTTAATGTTTACTCTGTCCCCGGATGACGTGTGGGCTCGCGCATACCTGATGAGTCCGACTGGTAAAATATTTCTGTGCAAGGAAGTTAATACTATGTTTGGTTTTGCTTCGTGATCTTTTCTTTTTCGGAGTGCAAAAGATGATTTTGTTAATTAAATTTCATCAATCTTAATACGCAATTGAAGCACTCATTTCGATAATCACACATTGCTGTGGTATCTACTTTTTAAATATCAGAAATAATAATGATACCTTAATGTCTGACTTTTGCATACCATCATAAATTTTTAAAATTTTTACGTAGGTTCTAAACAGAGGTTTACTTCTTGTTCGACAATCTTTCTCTTATGTGTTAAGTATAGGATAGGGTAAAGAAATTAAACAGAATATGTAGGTTCTAATAATAATGGTGAATATATTTTATTCATGTTTGTCTTTATCTTTCTTACTATACATAGATATACATCTGTTTATGAGGATTTATAATAACTAACATAAAACTAATTTTGTTCAAATGATTCTTATTTAAAAATCGTTTTAAACGCAATATTGTTTAGTTTGAGGAATGAATTTGAAATGATAATAATTTAATGTATGTTCACATGGTATTATATTATATACCTATTAACTTAATGATTAGTAGAACTTTTACCATTTACACTTGAATAGATATTTAATCGAACTGAAACGCTACACTATAACTAATCTAATTCTTATCACTATATATTTTTGGTCTATTTTAATTTTCTCTTATATCAATTGATTTATCTAATTACTTTTACTTTTATTTACAAAATGTAAGGTTCACACCAATATATTGTAATTTACCAAAATTCGGTCTTTATCACAATGTCAAAAGATTATTGATGCTTTTAATACATTTCTTGTATATTTCGGCAAAGAATGCTAAAAAATTTACTAATTGCTTGGCTAAGAATTGCCATTTAAACATTATTAAGTGAATTGCTGATCACATTTGTTTTACACTATGCACATCTACAGGTTGACATTCTTAAGGTCATACTGTATATATTTTTTAAACTAACGCATATTTACTTAGTTATGCCACACTGGAAAAATCAAGTGAGGTAAAAACATATGTGCCTGTGGTTATTAGCACATATTTAACATTTTCATGTTTGATTTACACATTTTTATATTACATATCTTTAGCACTTAGTCAGTATTATTTGTGTGCTGAAACTGAATGTTTGCATAAGATAGATCTAGGTCTTCTGATTGATCCACATTAATGGTATCCAACAACTCTACTCCTAATTTTTTACATTTATTCTCTTAATTACACAATTTGCGCCGATATTATTTGTGCAGTGAAATTAATTGCATATCTATGATTGATCTAGACCTTTTTATAAAACTTTATAAATAGTAGCGGCTTTTCTGTGCTTAAATCGCATTTACATTCTATGTTAGTGAATAAAATTTTTAGATGACAGGTTGCTTTTCAATTGTCATTTTATAATTAGTTAACAATTATCTAAATGAGCAGCTATAGCTTGCTTCAACTAATAAATTGAGCAGTGATTAATGCCCGAAAGGCTGGCGACCTCGTTAAAGTGACTCGATATAACATAAACTGGGGAATTAGGCATTCGCTTTGGAAAGTGGAAATAGAAAGTGATAAAGGAAACCCGCGGTTTGCTTCTTGGAACAGAAAACTTTAAGAGACCCATCAGAAAAGAGCAGTCTGTTATACTGTGGACTAAGTTGTAGAGGACTCTGACACTGGCAACAATTCTCCTGTAGTTCAGCGTAGTTAGGCCGAACGGCGGCGTTCTCGACACGAACTAGCGGATAAACTTCGTCTCTAGAAACAGTTAAATACATAACAAACCTACGCTGAACACTCTCCACCTGACGCTTGTGGCACAGGTAATAAAGATTTCATATCAAAGACAAAGATGCATATTCCATGCGTGATCGTATACGAGCGAAATGTACAGGGTGTCCCAGAAATAAAAAGACGGAGTAACAGAAATCGGAAGCTAGATTGTGTAAAAACGTTCCCTCAAAATATCAAGTCTTTATTCGTGCGCAGACGGTGGAAAAAAAGTAATAAAGAATTCAATTGGCCTTATGCCGACCCTGGACTAAATATCCACCTGCTTCACTTTCACAATCGGTGGTTTTCAGCAGGAGGAGGAATAGATACTTCATAATAAATATCAAACCATTAATTACTTTAATTTTAAACCTGCTAGAAAAATACGATTTATTGAATATTCTAATAATCAGCTGTTTCCAACTACGGACACATTAAAGAGCAACAACCTTCCTATTTTAAAAATAAAAACAACATTTTATTGCCTGCAAGAAAGTAGGTCACCCATCTGGGTCAATAACCGACTACATAGCTGCGTTATTGAGGCACATCCCGCAAAAAATATGTTTTTCGATTTAACGTTTTTTCCCGTTTTATGCAAATAAAAGCGTATTTTTCTCTATGAATGCGTCTTCGTTTCTATTTACAAATGAACATTCTTACGTGAATTATAAACATACATTCTGTGCCAGGTCCGTATAATGTTTTTAAGGTACCCACGTCAGTAAAAGAGCTGCAGTTTCTAATAATGAAGCCAATAGTCTTTAAAGCGACAGAACAGATGGAGTTAATGTGGCTAGCAAATGACAGCCTAGAGTTAAATAATACCCCCAAGTTACTCGCAACATCACGTCGCTCCAAGTAAACTGCGTCAAGGCTGTAATTGAAGACTGACATGGCATCTACAATTATTTAAAGATAAACTGTTTACGCCACACCACTGAAAAACATTAGTTCAAATGGTATGCAAGCTGTTACAATCATCAAGAGAGGATACTTTAGCAAATAGAGATCATCAGCGAACAGAAACCTACCGGAGGTTATAACGTCCGTAATGACCATTCATGAAGACATACTGTTATCGCTGAGACAGGTATGATATAAACAATGAAATGAGGTCCTCACTGAAGCCAAAAACCCTGAACTTAGACGGGACAAAAGAATAGTCCGAGCTATCGACAGCTTTTGAAAAGTCCGCACATAAAACTTCAACCTGCCCCCCCCCCCCTCTTGGAAGAGAAGCAAGACAAGTTAAAAACCGTAGATCTTTCCCTCATAAAACCATGCTAAACAAGCGACATGTAGGACCATATATAAGGTTAAACTTGGGCATATACGCAGTGGCCAAATATCTTAGCAAAGCTGGATAGTAATGAATGGGTCGGGTAATTTTTGATATAATTTGAAGCTCCGATCTTATAAACTGGAATTATTCGTGCATACTTCCAGATGTTAGAAAACGTTGGAGACGTGATGACTTCGAAAAAGTTTTGCCAGCAGAACAGTCAGTATACATCGACGGTCTCTACTTAAAAGACTAGGGACCTTGTCATGACCACTTGTAAAGTCAATCCTGCAACCTACAAATCGCCCGAATAATCTCTAAATTTAATTTTACCAATATTTCGTTAAATACTAAGTTTAAAGAAATTTATAACGAATTTAAACATACTTAAAAGTGAATTTGAGAAAAGAATTAATAAAAAAAGCTTTTCGTAATTCCTACCGGAAGTAGGCCGTTTACTCAAATATCTTGCTAGTCTTGCTTTCTAGGCAGGCACATTATAAGTATAAAAGTATTTAAAGTTTGATTTTCAGTACCTTTTGTATAATAAAGAAATATTAGAGCGTTTAATGATTTTGTTCCAGCAAGAAAGTTCCGAACAACTCTATTTTGAAATATTTCACACACATTAACAAAGAAATTAATTATCTTTATCCTCGGCATTCTCTAAATTGCATATATGAAGTGCTCATCAAAAAAAATTAACCAATTTAAGCATTCATAATACTTTTGATAAATGACCGCCAGTTAGCGTGCGCTTAATAAATACCTTGGCAGCAGGAACGATTCACGTTTCTCCCTGACTCTCGGAAATAAAATTTCATAGCGCCAACGTAAACAAAACTTTATTATTTTAAATGCCAATGTTGTAGGTATGTGCGCGGCGTTATATTCTGGCATACGTCTGTGAAAAGACCACCCGTACTTAAATAACGACTCGTCATTCTAAATTAGTTCGCATAAATTGTCAACATCACGGATGCGATTTCTCGTCATTAAGTAGATGTATAAACCAGCATATAAACATGCACGCTGTATATGTAAAAGAAGCATCTGGTCTTTCTCCTTTATCAAAACTACTTCTTCGATGCCAAATTTAACGACGTGCAGTTATCGATAACGTGGGACATTAGCGTTAATTGCTTTAAAGAGGAAAGATACGATTTTTTTAATGTTTCTTCTCGGTCTTTAAATTCAACATTTACATTTCCCGATGGACTGGTTCCATAATATCGTAATGACATTTGTAAAATGGATGTTAAATATTTACCTTGCAAATAAAAAATATGTTTCGTACATTCCAATCCGTTAAGAAATACAATAAGCTGTTCCCTATTTTGTAGTCTGGATATTTGTATACTTATTTTAATTTAATGTTTTAGTATAGCTAATAAGTTTTGGTTTTTTATGATAATGTAAAAAAAATATCCAAACAAACAAAGAGTGTTTCTAGTTAGGCTGAGTGCACACAATTTATACAAAATGTATTTAAACGAAAAGATTAAAAAAGGATACTATAAAAACAAATTCCAAATTAATAAACACGACCTATCGAATACAACTAACTGAATTACAAAAGTATTGAACACAGAAAAAGAAAAACAATGACTTTACGAGTTTAATGGCCTTACTCCGTGCCACAGATCAAGGTCTGCTTACTGTTCTCGTGTTGCCGGATTAATCCTAGTTCTTCGACACGGTGAATTATGCCACACTTTTGCACATTATAAGAAATAAGGGCATTTGCCATGAGCCTCTACAATTACTCATCATATTTATTTCTAATAGGTCTCAAAGTGTTAATATCGTCTGCATGATTTCTGGGTTACTTGTTTTTCAACGGGGTCTAACGCAGGGCTCTTTCATGAGTCCCCTATTATTTTCTTTGTACACTTCATCTTTTATTAGTCATTTATGTTATGCTAAACATCCGTATGCAGACGATGCTCAGGTATATTACTCATTTAGAGCTTCGGACTCTGTGGAAGAAAAGATCTGGGGGCTATTCATTCCTTGTCTCTCAGAACCCTCTGAGAAAAACGGTATAATATCTGTTCTTGCGAAGAGTAGCACTATTTGACGCTGATAAATTGTTATGTCAAATGCGGTATGTTCATGAGCTCGCCATCCACGCGTTGTAAGGCCGTATAGGCTATATTTGTTAATTGATCGGCGACAGTTAGTTGGATTAAAAGACAGAAACTCACAAAACTTCGTATATTTGTCGAAGATAACTCAGCAAATCAAAATGATAAATGTTGAACATAAATTTTTAATTATTAAAATAAATACGTATCACACTAATAATATTATAGAATGAAGTTACCATTACAAACCGTATTGTTGAATTGGGTTTACATAAAATGCGGAGCTCTTGTTTGCGTGTGCTTAGAGGTATCTTAAGGAACTGATTTCAAATATAAATTTTTCTTGCAAGCAGAGTTCGCATGATATCTAACTGAGGCTTCTAAGAAATAAAACAAAAATACAATTTCTTGCTAAACCATGTCATATACACTATAGAAAACAAATATTGATTTATTGCCACAAAGGGAAGAGTAAACTAAAATACATAAAATTACAGTTGAACTATCTTTAAATATTTCTAAATGCTTAAAAAGATTTATTACAAGGCTAGTTCAAGTGACCCTTCGTTTCGGTGAGTAACATAAAGTATTAAAATAAGGTACCATAAAGAAAAAGTCGAGTGCATATTGGGAACAATTTACAATCTAACAAATAGCAGATGTGGTACAGGCAATTCAAGCAAGGCTCCGGTCCCAAGATTAATGTAAATATTATATACAGAGTGTACAATAACAAAAAAGTGAATTAAAAATTTGCTCTGGAGTAAACAATATCTTACCGTCTTAATCTTTCCTTATTCGATGTTTCATGCGTGGTTTACCACTTTTATACAATTTTGCTTTTGTATTGAAGTACTTTGTCTTTCTAGCTAACCATAGATATTTATTTTAATTGATATTTCACAGTTTTTCACACGAAATTTTGGTGAACTAAACAGATGCTGTTTACACACCTCTTTTGAGTCCATTTTGTAGAATTTAAGTAAAAGAATTTTTATAGAAAATTGAGAATGCTTAGTGGAAATAACCCAGCCGGTTTCTAAAAACTTTTCGTTTCGAAAAATTCCTTTTGGAAATCCTATTTTGTTGAAAATTGAAAATAGATTTACTTTAAAAAAATATTTGAAAACATTGATTTTTAGGGTGTGTAGCCAGTGTCAAAGTTAGAAATTTTTTTTATTTTAAATCGTTTATTTTTTCCAATACCTTATCCTTTTTCAAGGTTAAAATAAAAACACCTTTGAATAACTTGGAACTTTTGAAAGAATGGAACAATATAAAGAAATAGATAAGTAGAAACATAACGCAAGATAAGAGATGAAGTGTGGTATCTAAATGAAGCAATCTTTGTATAGTCTTTTTTTGATGACGACTGTTAGAAATACATCATGGGCATTTCCTATACAAAAATATAAAACTTGTGTGGTGTTTACCGTTCGAGAATTGTGTGTGTTTATTATACTCATAAAAATGCAGTCTCTATTATGTATCAGCATATTTATCTGTACTAGTGGTCGCCTTGTAGTCGAAATTCAACCTTTTTATTTTCTTAATTTAATGTATTTGTAACACATATTACACATAAATTTTATCATTCTGCACTCCTTCTCCATAAGAACTTTAAGTATGCCAAATCTCATACCCCTTCATGCGCGCAATTTGCTTAAAAAGGGGTGCAAAGTTTTTGATTCACGTATTAATATAATAATACATAGTAAAATATTTGTTTATAAAATACAGATTGGGGAAATACGATATACATGTGTGATATTATTTCTCTTTAGTTAGTTGGACAGATTTTAATACTTATTCCCTATAACGACATTAGCATTGAAATAAAAAGACAAACACATAAAATTAAAAAAAAATCCTTAACTTTGAGTCTGGCTACATTCCTTAAAAATCAATATTTTAAAATATATATATTTTTTTTAATAAAACTGTGTTAATTTTCTACAAATAGGCTTTCCAGCTGAAATTTTCCTGACTTTTAAAAAGAAAAAGAAATAATTTAAAGAAAAAAGTCTGGAAAATTTTCTTAAAAAATATCTGTTTTATGGACCAAAACAGCATTAAATTTCATCACTGCCACTCTCATCTTTTCTAAATCTTATTTTTTAACTAAATCTAATGAAAATGTACGAGGAGTAAAAAAAATACAACTTTGCACATTACATATATCTTATTGGCGGCACTCATAAGTCTTTTCCCATAGGAAGGAATATGTCATATTTTCGGTTAAATAAAATAATAAAGAAGTTATTATTGATAAGTGTGACTTTTGTGATAAGTCCTGGTTTCGGGAGTTCCTATACTCTTCGATTTTGAAGGGCTATATTTCAAGCATCTGCTGTAGCATATAAACTTGCACTAACTATTTTTCTAAACCTAATTTTACAAAAAAGTATTATTACACCAATCCTAAAGAGAATCGACAAGTAAATGTTGATTTCTCCCTTACGAACACCTCAATTACTGCTTCTTTTTGTTTCCAAACTACTAATACGCATTAAATTAATCCAAACGACAGTCGTTATAAAACGGTCATTAAGGCATAAGCTTCAGTGGAAATAATTAATCGAAACTTCAATCAAAATGTAATTACAGTTAATTTATAACTACGTCGTCGTTGGAACTTAGTTTGCGACTCTCTGTATCCATCACTTGGTGTGGCAAGGCATCAAACTGAACTTAACATAGTGTCTGGCAATGACAACTCTAACACGTATATGATTACGCTGATCTCCTCTATGAGGCGGTACGTGTACGCAATGTAAGCTAATGGTGTCCTCTTACAATCAAGTCATTATGTTTCGACGAACAGTTTCCGCCAGACATGATGTGATAATTATATTGGTACTTTCTCGAAAATGTCTTCGTTTTAATACCTACCAATATTAATCCTGCATCTAATCTTTTGAATTGATTACGAAAATTTCACATCAACAAGAGCCGCGCGCAATTTTTATCAGAAATAATTAGTGATAAGAGGTGAACGTCTATCTGCAGTACTTCTATACATCTACTTCAATGAATTGAGAAAAAAGATTCAAGTGCATTCATACTGTTTTCCCCAATTAAATAATAACTTGATCTTTGTGTAAGCAGGAGTACGTAATCATAAATCTTTACATGCAACAAATACGTTCCTGTGAAGAAGGATGTACAGTATGGTGGAACGAAACTGGCCTTTTAATTTTTTTTTTAGATTTTAGTTTGGTAGTAGTTGGAAAAAGTTGCCTTTTGGGTTCAAAAAGAGTTAAAAAAAAATTGTTGCAATACTACATCATCTTGATGCCCAGCAAAGAACTTATGGTTTGTAAAAAAATTTAAAAAATTGAAAAATTATAAACTTTGATAAAACATTTTTTTATGAATTTTTCGTACATATAATGTTACAAAAGATGGTTTTGAATACATATTGTGACAATACTCCTAATTTATAAAGAGTATTATGACATTCAGGTAAAAAAAATAACTTTAAAATCTTTTATATAATTTTGTCCCAAAACTAGCTCAGTTATTAAAACTATCAATAATTTTAAAAATAATAAGCATATACTATTTGTACTAAATGGGTTGCTGACTTTCAGTTACTTGAAAGCATAAGCATATACTATTTGTGCTAAATGGGTTGCCGACTTTCAGTTACATGTATAAATCATGCAGATTCCTATATCTTAATTTGTTCAGTACCAAATAATGTAAACTAATACGTTCGCATCTTTACCGATCTTTAAAATTATATCAATAAAATAATTCCGTAAAGATGTGGAATTGTCCAAGAACCTATTCGATCTGATTACATCAATTTTAAGCAAAACTATAACAAGGTATGTATTTCAATAACTATTTATACCATTTACATTTACTGACATATATTTTCTCCTTTTAGGTTATTGTTATAAGCGTCTCTGTTTATTTTCTTACTCAACTCTAAAAAAATCTTTATTACTATGCCAAATAAAAGAAAATATCAGTACAGATTTGTTTAATTCGTTCGAAAATTTATAAATATGACTATGGAAATTGTTAACATCAATCAAAAGAACACATATGGATATTTACACAACACGTCTAATCAACAATATGAGATGTATTTAATTCAAGATTGTCAATTGACTAAAATGGATATAAATGCAATAACGTAAGTACTAAATTTTATTATTGCTTAATACGATAACTGAAACCTGTTTGAATCTGTCATTCACAGAATTTTTATAAAGTATTATTCAGCAGAACTTTTATATTTCATGAAATGCTAAATTATGTTATTCAACTCTGTAGTATTTTAAAAACACCCTACTTTTAAACAATCCCTAACTTGAGTTTATGATTTTATATCGTTAAGTAAAGATTTAGATTTACTGTTAATTATGATAATATACAGTAATTCACACAATTATAAAAATGATTTATAATTTCTCATCAGAAATTATGCAATAAACATTACTTAAATTCAGAAATTAATTCAAATGGTTATACAACCTGATATAATTATAAAAGTATTTTCTTTCTTATTCTTCAATATGTCTTTCTTTCTAGCGTAACATCTTCTCACTCTAATGATGATGTTAGTATAACAACTGGAACCCTCGGACCTCGAACTGCTATCCTGAAGTACCTGGATGAAAACTCTGCACTCTCGCACACCTGGAATAAACACACTATCCTGATGTACTCCGGATTTCTGTTGTCCTGGAATGCTTGAATCCTGTATTAGTAAACTTGTGCACCAAAAATTATCGCTCGTATTCAAATTCTTCTCAATTTTACTGGATCGATGATACAAATGCAGGAACTCAATAACTATTCTTACGAAATGGTTTTAGCTGAATTGGATAATACTTCGTGAATATTCGAATATAAGGTAAGTTTGAATAAATCTCTCTTCTCTTTACTAGGCGTTCGTAATATTAATCCTTTCTTCCTTCTATTTTATAATACACCAGATAATCTCAATGGAAAATTTCAAATTATTAAATATTTTCCTAAAATAAAATATCACTATCTTCTCCGTTTAATATTTAGCACTTCTATAATACTTTGGAGCGAAAATCGAGAACAATAACCGTATTTATCGAGGAAAATCTTTCTCTGCTCGAGAAAAACGTCCGCTATCTTCTCCAAACTTTTAGAATTGTTATTTTTTTCATTTCACATTTCCTTGACGATCAATAATTAATTTTCTTTATCCAATTATATTATTCCTCACATTATATTTATCCAACAAAGATTCCACATTATTTTTGAATGTTTTAAATACTTATATAAAATTCCGATATCTTACTATTTAAAATCTCAATTTAATATTTGAATTCTTTAGCTTCTACATATTAATACCCATTTCTAGTAGTATTTATAAATGTCAAAATCTGACAGTTCCAGAATTTGAATTTAGGCGCGTTAGCTATTCATTAATTTATTGCATTTATATTTCAAATTTCATTACTAATTACTATTCTCATATACTTTGTTAATTAAACAAGTTTTCACAAAAATTATATTACATATACAAACAAATCAAGTAATATTTAAATCTCTACTTTCAGACTGAAGACAAACAATGCAGCAAAGTATCCTGCCACATCCATCTATGTAAATACATGAAGAAAACAAAATAAACTACACATTTGATAACATTAACATCTTTATACTTTTGGTATACTTTAAAATATTTAAACAATATAAAAATTCTGCTATAAAAAAAAACACTTTAAATTAAATTCTCCTAATTTATTTATATACCATATTGTTGTCTAGTAATGGTAAACGGCAAACCATCACAATATATACGCATTAGAATTGGAAACAATTATTAATTACAAAATACAAAAATAATAAAAAAAAAATATTTTGTAATGTCAAATTTTGTATTTTTTACTTGTGTCTCCTTAATGATTACAAATGTTTCAGATGCAAAATTTTTGCTGCTATTAAACTGTTTTTTGTATTAAATTTAGCATATTCACATGTGAATCAATTTTTGCTCTTATCTTCTTATGCGATTGAACCACGAACATTTTGAACCGATTCGGTTACGAGTTTCACATTTCTCAGCTTACGTGTGACAAGGTAGCCGGGAAAAGTTGATAACCAAGTCCACTTTACTGTTTGGTTCAGCTTGAGAAGCCTTCCCTATAGAGTCTTTGGGAGAGTCACTGGAAACATGTTTTAACAAGAGAGGTTCAATTACTTCATTTTCAGGCCATTAGATCATGTCGATGTAATTGCATGCATCGAAGTTTATCTTTTGAACTTTAAATTTCCTGACTCCGCGTCTACTTTCTCTTCTTGCTTTTAAAACACGATGTAAACCAAGTTTTTTTTTGAATTTTGAGTACATAGACAAAAGGAGATTTTCCCGAGCAGCAAATTACCCATTTATTTGAATAACCGGGTCTATAAAGATCTTCAAATCGTCAGAGAGATAGAGTGAATATGAGAGAAGGTTAAACTTAATATTTAACCACACAGGCTACACATACAAAAATCAAAGAATGCATTTTAATCTTACATTACCCTTTCTCTATTATGTGCTCTCAGTACCTTTTTATTTTTAAATAATGGTCCATTTCTTAATATATTTAAAGCCATTCTTACATTTTGTGTATAATTAGGTTCTGTAGCTTTATACTCAAACCATACTTTTTGTTTGTCTTTTCTATAAAATAACGTCCATTTTATATCTCTTTTGTCCTTATTTCTAATATTTAAGTTTACATAATTATAGTGCATTAATAACTATATGTTTATTTTATTTTACTATTACTTCTAATAATGGAATTCATCTTTAAATGTTTGCAACTTATTTTACTCATGTGCATATATTCTAAACTTATTATCTAACTTTGAATAAATATTTAAAATAAATTGTTGCTCTTATTTAATAACTAGATTAATTCTTAAGACTATTATTTTCAAAAATGTAAGGGTCACAGCAATATGTTGTCATTTCGTCTAATATTCGTATCTAGCACTTTTTCATTCTTTTCGTAAATAACATCTTGAACACCAGTACTTATTATTTTCGGATTTCTTAATTTCGGTTCAGAAACTTCTGTCAATTTTTCTTTAGCATTATTATCACTACAGTCAATAGCGATATTACCTTTTTCAACAGTTTTTATTGCTTCAATTCCAACTTTTGTTTCATGTGATTTTCGATCATCTTTTTTAGGTTTAACAATTAACACATTATTTTTCATTTTCAATGGATCGCTATATAATGTTCTTTTTTCTGCTACATTCTCGGTGTTCGAAATAAGACAAAAATTTTGTGAATCAATACTTTTTGTTCTTATATAGTTTGTCAATCATTGAGTTTTTGATCCATTTCATTCACTTTTTGACACACTTACATTTTAGGATAAATATCGCATTCATATATAATTATAACCGTTTCACTCAGTTTCTTAGCTGTTTCGTCACTGACTGCAGCAAATCTACCATATCTCTCTTATGAAACACTTGTCCTTCTAAATTCAACTCGGTAAACATAGCACTTATTGTATGACAAATGTTTGTTATTTTATACATATATGTTAACTCACTTGACAAATGGTTAATTATCCACTTGATTCATTGATGCACTTCATTAATAGTTTTCATCATCACAATTTCATGTATCTCTCAATAATGAAGAACAATATCTTACTTTTCGACACTGCACTATTTGCAGAGCCGATAAAAATACCTCCTCACTCTTTGAATATTAAACTACTACCGCAAAGTAAACAATAAAGTTAAACAAATTAATAAATATTGCAGGATATATAGTTTCCCCTAGTAATATAATATTACATGAAAGCCAGTTACTAATTATATTATATTTTTTTAATAATAATGAATATTATAAATAAAGTTATTGAATATTACTTTTCTATATCTATTATTTATATAATAATTGGCTATTTTGTGTAGTAGCTAAGCATTGTTGGCAATCTTGTACTCTTTGGATGATAGTTACAGCAAATGTCAAAATGTTAAGGAATAATATTGTTCATGACAGTTCTGAAATGGCTCTTGCAGGTTATATTACTTGACAGGTAAAATTTAGCAACATTTCAAATTTGACATCACTCTAATCTATTGGCTCGTGTTGGTTGCCAAAGCAATTCAACTATAGTAATGTTGTTGCTTGAATTATGTTTATTGTATAGAACTTCTTGCAGACTTGTACATTGCAAAAATTACAAATAAGAAAAAACGTGACACACTCTTTAGAGAATTTCCCAATATAACCGGTAGCGTTATTTAACTATTATGCACCGTAAAAAATAAAACTGAAGTCGAACGACCTGCCCATAAATCAACGCCAAGACGTTTCATAATTTAGACGTACATAACCCTATCCTTTATAATTATATGATGTCTATAAATCAAAATTTATATAAATCAGTCAATGGATTACATTTGCATATCTATCTCGCTCGCGCGCTCAGTCGTTAATAATTTTTCGGCCACGGGGCTACAGCAACGCACAGCTTTAATTTAATCGAACTGTTGGCCTAGGTCCTGCCTCGTTTTCTGGATCTCTATGCATGGTGCTTCGGTCAGTTCAAACACGGACGCTCGATTCTCGTCCGACCAATATTTATATTTAGCCCGGTGATCGAAACACAACGATGACCGGTGACTTAGAGAGACAGAAGGTGGGTAATTTAGGTGTTCTCTATTCGCCAGGTGATCTTTTGCTGGAGGCGGAGCGACGTTTAGAACACGACGGTTCGAATCAATCGTTGAGCCCCCCGCAATGCATGATTTAAATGTTCGAATTAAATGGACCTAAATCACCATGGGCAGGGAACGGTCTTGTGTGTATTCTCTAGAATTTTACATATTTATCAAGGCTATGCGTCTGTTGGATATCAATTATTACAATATGGGAAATACATCTTTATGTCAGATATATATGTCGAAACATTAGCACAAGAAAAATTAAAATTAATAATGGAATCACTAAAAGAAATTTTAACATAACATAACTAATTATTCAAATATTGTAATATTCTTAACACTTAAAAACTACAATTTAATCATTACTGACTGAATTAATCCTACTTACAATCTAATTGCTACAAATATTTAATTTTCGTTTTTTGTTTATCTATTAGTCGTTTAATAATATTATTAATAACGTCAATATCCATTTTAAATTTATCATTTGTTCTTACACAATTTCTACACTTATATATAATTACGCTATCACATTTATTTGTCAAATGACTACCAGCACAATTGCCACATGTTTCCGCATTTTTACATTCTTTAGCAAAATGATTATACCCTGCACATTTATAACATCTGACTATTTGTAGGTGTTCATACACCCTACTTTTTTCCGTCCTACATTTATTTGTACCCTGTCTATGATGCTGGAATACATCTCCGGTTGAACAGAATGTAATATTTCCATAGTTCTTCTTTTGCTTGTCTAAGTATTTCTTTCTATTTTAATTTTAGCTGATACGTCCTTGCCTACATATTGCTATGATCCTTGCATCTTTAATAATAATAACAATATCAAGAATTAGCTTAACTGTTGAAAAGAACATTAAATCTAAGTTTGAAAAAGTTTATTTTAATTTTAATCATTAGACAATACAGGTAACACAAGGGGATAATGGGTTGCCTATATTTAAAGGTAAACTCTTATATCAAAACAAATAACACAAATAACAAAAAGTTGAATAGGTATTAAAATTAAATATAAAATAAATACGAAACAAACACAAATAAATCTATGCAATCTATATTTTTTTATATAGAAAAGACAAGCATGAGGTATGGTTTGAATACACAGAAACGCAACCTGATTTTTCACAAGGCGTACAAATAGCTCTAAACATCTTAAGTAATGGCTCATTATTTAAAAACAAGAAGGTACTCAAAATTAATAACAGAGAAAGAGTTATGTTGAGGGATGGAACGGTAAAGAGGGTGACTCATTTAAATGCTATAAAATTGTATGAGCAGGGTCATATTAGATATGCACGATATAAAAATATAACAACATATGTAAATAAATGTAAATTTAAACATTTATAATGTGACAATTTATAAGAAAGATTTTTAATAATCAAATTTAAAATATAGTAAATACCTTGAACTTATATTTATGAATAGTAAAAGGATATGAGTTGAACATTTATAATACGATATGTTCGATGACAATGTTCTATATAAACAATAACTGTATGAATACAAGAATACATTCATGAATTTTTTGTATGTGCGGCACATGAACTTTAATAGACTGTGGGAATGATCTTGTATAGTTCGAAAACCTGCAAAGGAAAATATAGTATTAATATTGTTTACAGTTTTTTGCAAATAAGTGTATAACCATGGGAGAAAGCCTGGATAGAGTCAAAAGACAGCGTAGCAGGGGTGACTGATCTTTGTGATGCCAGATGTGGAAGAAAGATTCCAGTTGTCTGCAATGTGTTTCCAGTTTTTCCTAATCGAGATGTTTCTTGAAGGAAGATAAGGATTATGTTGGCGAATGGGAAAAGAAAGTATGTAACGAATAATGAGAAAGGCAATACGTTCATAAACAAGTACAAGAAGGGACTGTATTAAGAAGAAAAGAAAATATACCTACCGTAGAAGAAACATAGCAAGTTGGTGAAAAACTTTTTCAAAATAAACATATTGGGGTGCCGACATTAATGAGTGAACTGTCAAAGACAATATGTGCGTGTTAGTGTAAAAGCGGCAACTCGCAGAAAATGAACAGAAGAGATTTCATCACGGGCGTTTCGATACGTTCAATGCCAATTTAATAATTAGTTGAGAAGAGGTGCGCTGCGGATGGCTGATAGTCAATTGTTTCGGTATATATTTGAAAACAGGAATAGACTTGAATAGAGATTGAATTTGAACTTCGAAGTACTAAGACGCGAATTTTAAAAGAGAAAAAAAAATTTTGGGGATAGCAAAAGTGAGTGTATACACTACATTTCGGCTCACGATTAGTTTATTTGTATTAAGATTTAGGATTCAATTTTAATTTAGTTTTCTTTTAAAAATAATTTTCTTTCAATAAATTTTTTTATATTACTGTTTATTTAAAGAAAAGATGAATGATGAAATGAAGTAAGTTAATAAATAAATAATTCAATTTAGGAGAAAAATGGTGGTGCTGTGCGTTTCTAAAAAGTACTACGTGAAAATGTTGGTTTTTAGTAAGATGTTGAGCATTATTAATTTGGACAAATATTATCCTGTTTAGTAATAATAATTCATTAATCTATAATAACAACGAAGGGATAATTAATGGTGTTGCATACTCTGAGAGTACTACGTGTGAATGTTTACTCTCGGTACATTATTAGGCATCATTAATTATTGTATTAAATTTTTTTTTCTAGATTTAAATTTTCAAACCAAATAATATATATAGAAAGGGAATGTTTTTGGTGAGCAGGTATTAAGACGCTAGCGGTAGTACGTGCGAATGTTTGCAGCTAGTGATTGATATAGGCCAATTTCTGAGCATTCACCATTACAAAATTTTAGATTACCAAGGCACTACGTGAAAATGTATGTTTTTGGTAAAATAGAATCAGCTTAATACTAACAAATTACTTATTAAGAAT
The DNA here is from genome assembly GCA_963170755.1 of Amphimallon solstitiale. Taxonomy (NCBI): domain Eukaryota; kingdom Metazoa; phylum Arthropoda; class Insecta; order Coleoptera; family Scarabaeidae; genus Amphimallon; species Amphimallon solstitiale. The sequence continues at coordinate 146,183,156 of OY720678.1, forward strand.
CGAAGTTTTCTTTTATATTTAAAAACAGGATAAATATTCGATGACTATCATTATAGATATATTAGCTTTACAGAAACATTATAACCAAAAGATGGGTAGAAATGTTTTCTTTTAATTACATACTTGTAAAAAAAATAAATTAACATAGTCTTTATTGTTTGAATTCTATGTGTTAATTTTAGTTCTCTTGGATCCACTTTATTTTTAATATCTTTCTTTGTTTCGTGTGATTTTTGATCATCTTTTTTAGGTTTAACGATTAACATATCATTTTTCTTTTTCCTACATTTGACCAAGCTGGGTCTGCTATTGAAATCCTGAGAAATTTTGTTTCGTCCTGAGGAAATATTCCAAATTCAGTATACAGCTTGTTAAATTTGGTGGAAGAAGAATGTAGGTATGTGCATACCGTTATTACATAATATGGATGTAAATAAAAGAGCATAATTAATTTTCTTTTCTAACCCGAATTTCCCAATGCGAATTGCATTTACAGTCCCTTGGAGATTCAATGAAATTTCCACTGTATCAATATATTAAACAAACTCTATTAGCAAAAAAGCTGATAAAAGAAATAATCCACATTTGAATATTTAATGTTTAAATGTGTATATTAAACGCCTAAATATATCAAGAGATGGGTACTTATAAAGAAACTTTATAAAATAGCCAGGATATCGATAGAATAAAAATAAAAGAAGGCATTCATTGATGATTCCGCGTCGTAAATCTCGTGTCGTTGAACACCTAATTCGGCAAACTTAATTGCATCTTTCAGGAAAAACGAGCACTTAAGTATCCGGGGAATGTGACGAATACAAATAACCGAAGACCCAGTTTACCTTCGGCGGCAATAAAATATTTTGTGTACCTAGTTTTTCGTCTCGGCTACCCCCGCGTTCGCAGCGTGAACACGAATTAAATATTCCGTTTGCGTAACGCTCTCAGTCGATACGTATGTTGTTTGTATACGTACGTGATCTTTGTGTATTTATACATTACACCAGGGGTTCTCAACCTTTTCGTATTTGCGACCCAATTTTCAATCACAATTCTCATCGCCGCCCCCCCTCCAATAATTTTCACTGAAATCGTGCTGTAATTGTAATATTAGTCTCTATTTAATTTATTTTTATTTATTTATTTAATTACTCTTTGACACTAAAGCTACACTACGACCTTGATAACCAAACTTAAAAATTAATTTTGTACTGATATCTATTGCAATAAACGCAAGCGTAAGCATTCAAAATTTTCTCATTTTTTCGTCAATTATCATATCCATTCTACTTATCAATATACAAAATAAATAAACAGATAGATAAAGTAACAAGTAACAAATAACTATATCTAGATTGCCTCATAGAGTGACATTCTGTGAAAGAGTAAAGGGCGAGAAGCGTTAGACCAGCGAGAGAGACGTCATGCGCAGAACGGCCTTGTTTCGAACATTCTAGAACGTTTGCGTGGCGTGTATAAATGCTGCCTCTTGTTCAGTTCCCACCAGTCGCCAGTCTCCCTCGAGTCGATCTTTCTACCTCTACCTTAACAGTGAATGTGTATGTTGTAATTTGCGTGTTATCTGCAATTCACGACATTGGACTAGCAGCAGAATTACACAGTGACTATATACAGAATCATGGATAAATTCTTAAGTAGGCGTAAGCGAGCATTAGACAATAATAATGCATCAATAGGTGCACAGACGACAGTGGTTCCGAAGTTGATATCAAGAAAATATTCTCAAGAATACTTAAATTTTGGGTTTACCAGCAGTGAAGTAAATGAAGAAGAAAGGCCTCTGTGTGTCATTTGCTAAAAATTTTTGGCAGCAGACAGCATGAAACCTAATAAACTTAAACGACATTTGGAAACGCTTCATGGTGAGTACGTTAGCAAACCCCGAGAATTCTTCGAATTAAAATTAAAATCATATGAATCATATTTCAAAAAAACATTGGCTATGAATGAAAAAGCTTTACTTGCCTCTTACAAAGTTTCATATCAAATAGCCAGATGTAAAAAGCCTCACACCATTGCTGAAGAACTGATTCTGCCAGCTGCAATTGAGATTGTAGAAACTATGTTTGGAGATAATTTTGCCAAAAAATGCAGTCCATACCTCTATCAAATGATACTGTTACCCGTCGAATTGGTGATATAGCTCAAGACGTACAGCATCAGCTTTTCGAGAAGTTGGGTGACAATTTTTTTTCAATTCAGCTTGATGAGGCAACATATAGCAATAAAGATGCTCATATAATAGCCTATGTTCGATTTTGTGATGGTATGTCAGCGGTAGAAGAATTACTATTCTGCAAACCAATAGAACTCAAAGCAACAGCACTTGCATTGTTTGTTATCTTAAATGATTTTCTAAACAACGCAAATATAGAGTGGACAAATTGCGTAGGAATATGCACCGATGGTGCTCGCACAATGTCGGGAAGATTCCAAAGTGTACAAGCACTTGTGAAACAAAAATCTCCACAGTGTATCTGGACACATTGCATGATCCACAGAGAGCTTTGGCTTCCAAAGAAATGAGCCGTGGTCTGAATATTGTGCTAACGACGGTGATAACCGTAGTAAATTATATAAAAATGAGACCCCTAAAATCAAGAATCTTTTCTGCACTTTGTAAAGACATGGGTGCAGTACATTCAGCGTTACTATTTTATTGGGAGGCAAGATGTTATCACGTGGGAAATTTTTACAACGTGTTTTTGAATTAAGAGATGAAATCGCCATTTTACTAGAAGCGGAAAACCGACCGGAGGCCGACAATTTTCGAGATGATTTATTTGTGATTAAATTGAGCTAGTTGGTCGACATATTCAAGAAATTAAATACCTTAAATCTTCAACTACAAGGAACAAACACACATATGTTGGATATGAGTGATAAAGTTAATGCTTTTTGTAGAAAACTGGAATTGTGGAGCAGAAATGTAAAGCAAAAAAACTGGAAATGTTTGCAAATGTGGATGAATGTGTTAAAACTTACAAGACTGAAGAACAACATGTGGAAGTTGTTTTTGTAACCATTGAAAATCATTTAACCATGCTGGTAAATAATTTTAAAAAAGTACTTTTTTGCTGACTTCAACTTGATACATAGTTACGAGTGGGTTAGGGATCCATTTCAAAATACTCCCGAAGATCTCTCAACTGCCGAAGAAGAAATCTTTATAGACTTCACTGCAAGTGCCGAAATCAAAAGACAATTTACTAATAAATCACTCTTTGAATTTTGGGCAGGGTTGGATGATGAGTATTTTGCACTGAAAAAAAGAGCACTTCGTATACTATTACCATTTTCAACATCATACCTTTGCGAAACCGGATTTTCTGCGGTGGCTGCTTTAAAGACAAAATATAGATGTCAGCTAAATACAGAAAAAGAGCTTAGAGTGTCAATTTCTAATATTAAACCTTCTTTCGAAAAGCTTTGCGCTGCAAGACAGGCCCAAGTGAGTCACTAATAATACAGTGTATTATAACAGAGTAAACGTGCATTTTATTTTTTATTATATCAGAATGTATTTTATTGTTTTTTTCAGTAAATTGATTATATTTTTTAATAATATTTTTTCTCATTTTTTCTCGATATACTCGCGCCCCCTATTTAGTTTTATCACGCCCCCCCATGGGGGCGCGCCCCACAGGTTGAGAAACGCTGCATTACACAGCTTAAGCAGAGCAACTTTTTAAAGCATAATGCGTCTACGTATGTCTTTATGTGGTTCAGGACGTGTTTTGAGTTTTCTTAACCGATTTAAGAACGTATAAAACGTGCCAGTAACAAATGTCGGACGAGAACATGTATTAAAGTAAACCTTTATTTACGTGTTTTCTAGATATTTTACTTAAAACGAGTCAGATTTTACCTGTCCACTAAATAACTGAATTTACGATCTTCGAACGACAAATTTGTATCACACACTTACAACTGTTGATGGGGTGTTTTGTAATAAAAATATGGAAGCAGAAATAAATTATGTGAACACTGTAGAAACTGTTCTAAGAAAATTACAATTTTCCAGTAATTAATTAAAAATTTTCGCTATTCATTGCGGTATTAAATTACATTATAAATGTATTTTTACATATTTAAAAATTACATAAATTACGTATGCTACATATTACTTTGTTGCTAAAACTATAAATCCAAATATTTAATCTGTTGTTAATAAAAGTATAGAAGCATAAAATTATGCGCACACAAGTTAAAGATCAAAGAAAATTAGACAACATTAACTGTAACCGCTCACAAGTTTTACACGATTAATTATGTAAAAAGGGATGTTATTACTATGTAGTTTTAAAGCAGTACATTAAAAATGTGTTTTTACATGTTTATAACATAGTCTTGACGGATTATTTAAATTAAATTGCGTCCATTTTTATTATCGAGAATTCCAATATTCACTTATCACTGGATTAAATACCACTTTGGAGGTAAAACTAACAATGAAAATAAATGTTTGATTTACAAAGTTAGCTGAATTTGAGGGACGTTTTATGCAGTTTTGAAGTTCCAATAGTTTGGTTAGGTAGGTATAATGCTAATAGGGTATAGGTAATTACAATGATTAAACTTATATGCATTTGCGTATGTATATTTATACCTTTGTGTAAACTTAATGTTTTGTACTTTTTATTGACATGGCACACATTTACTCAACGTAAATCAATTACTATAATAATAATAATTATTATTATTATCTCAGCGTACTTCGCTGGTTAATAGAAGAACACGATCAAAACTAATAATGAACACTTGAAGAAATCTCTAAAACATAACGAAACCATTCATATATGCATGCATGAAATGGATGTACAATCTGCCCTACAATTGGCATTACAGCAACCAATGCACAGACACGTGTTTCAGTCTACTATGATTTCATCAGTGTGCAACGTACCTGCTGCAATACTCAATGAGCCGTAGATCCCCCCATATCGTCTCTTCACACAAAGATGTTTATGAGAAAATCTCGGCGACCTCTTTTATGCAAAAGTAACGATAAAATAAAATGAAAATAAGAAGGAGAAGATTTAAAATTATAATCATGAAGGCTATCGTAATATTACAAGAACAATGGCAAATTATCCTAAATTTATTCTATAAAGTATGGAAGACAATGAGAATGGTACAAATATAGATACTTTAATTGGTCTCGACTTTAACAGAAAGGCAGAAAAAATACCGAATCTTTCCACAGAAGACTCTCTTGGTACATCAAAAACAAACAAAAAAAATGAGGTGTGGCCACCACACGACTTTCTTATACGTATAAGCGTTTCAAATTATAGAAATTTAAGAATTTTTTTTACAAAAATTATTCAAAATCCTATTCTAAGTACTTATATTCTCTTAATAAATCTCTATAGAATGCATACTTTGCAAGATATTATCAAAAAAGTGCTCCTTGCTAAGAGTAAAAGTGCTACTTCCGGTCCGAATTTTAAAATTTCATATATACAAAAAATATTGCAAATCCAGTTTTAAATACTTTTGTACTCTTGATAAATATATATAGAATGCATAACTTACGACATATTTGCAAAAAATCGCTATTCGATAAGAGTAAAAGTGGCACTTCCGGTCTGAATTTTGAAATTTTTTTTATACAAAAGATATTGAAAATTATGTTTTAAATACTTTTATACCCGTAACGTACTTGTCTAAAAAGCATGATTTGCGAAATATTCGCAAAAAACTGATTTTCGATAAGAGTAAAAGACCTACTTCCGGTAGGAATTTCGAAAAACTTTTTAAATAAAATTATTCTCAATTTTAATTTTAAGTATATATGAATTCTTTATAAATTTGTTTAAATTTAGTAGTTGACGAAATATTGGCAAAATTCGATTTTTTCGATGAAGTAAACTGCTACTTCCGGTCTACCGATTTTACTGAAAAACTAATCAGATCTCAAGAGGGAGATTATACACGTAAATACAAAATTTGGAATTGATACCTGTAGTAGTTTGACCGCTATCGTGGTCACACACACACACAGAGACACAGACACACACACACAGAGAGAGAGAGAGAGAGAGAGAGAGAGAGAGAGAGAGAGAGAGAGAGAGAGAGAGAGAGAGAGAGACATTTTTTTAAAACCACTTTTTCGGTATCAGGGGACTTCAAAACGTGGACATCTGCAAAAATCTCGAGGTCGAAAATTTTCATCATCACAATACTTCCTTATACTACGTATAAGAAAGTAAAACAATTTATTAGTGAACTAATTTAAAGGCACGGTATAATACTAGCGATAAATTAAATAATATTCTAACATTAATAAAAGATACCACAATCTACTAATGTAAATAAGGAATTTTTACTAAGCCTTAAGTAGATACCGCAACCGAATGTACACGAGGTATATCGTCTGGACCCAAAAGAAACGAACATAATTTATAATATAAATAAAATACAGGAGAAAAAATGAACGTATATAAGTATCGTTCAAAAGCATTGCAACGATATATTTAATGTGCTGTTTTATTGTAATATTTAATTTAGCATGTCTTGTAAATTTATCTCAATATTTGGGGGGGGGGGGGTTCTATCTAATTAACAGGCATCCTCTGAGTGATAGTATTAGTCCAGTTTATGCATTCTATTGGCTCTACTCTAATTATTACCATAGTCTTATTTATTTAAACAATTAAACTTAAAAATTTTTATTCCAAAATATTATAGGTTATTTATTTTTTAACTTATGTCATATACAAGAAAACTCGGGAACATGAAAATCACTATCTTTGTAATTTACATACGACAAATCTTATCTTGAAGCTTCAAGATTATTAATTATTTTTCAGTTGGATCATATTGAAATACATTTTAATTTTCTTAATACGTTAATACATAGTATTACTTACTTTTACATTCTAAATTTGATTATTATATTGATATCGGTTGCCATTTTTACTTAAATTACTTAAATTCAATAAGTAATACTGTTCAACACCTTAAGAAATTCAACTCTAAATAACTACATACTTAAATTATTAAAATTAATATTGAAACAAACATGGCACATTATAAACGGTCACATTCGACCCAAAACAATTTTAAATATTCTTTGGAAGAAGATATTTCTTTTTGTACGTACATTTCTAAGTGAGAGTAAGTATGCCTTAAGTTATATTTATCGATATGTAGTATTATTACTTTCTCATGAGCTTATGGAATTTCGGTTTCCTAATTTCATACATGTATATATATTTTTTATTATTACCTTGTAGATTGCTCGGGAAATTAGTTCAAAATTCCACTGGAATATCTTTAGTTGTTGCTGGTACAAGCCTGTAAATTCTTATATCCAAATCATAAGCTGAACGATGTGTTCGCAGAAGACTTCAACCAATGGAACTACTTGTATAATTTACACGATTATGAATCCTTTTATTTAACTCCGGGATTGTGCACTGGTTCTTCAGGTTTATTATTCACTAAAGGTACTGTTGTTTTATCATTTATTCAAGAAGAAATATAATTTTCTTATGTAATTAATAATCCAGCTTCTTTATATTCTACCTTCAATTGTTTTTCTTTTTTACCAAGGCATACTTAAAATATCTCTCCATTTCGATTTAATATATGAAAATAATCTTATTTATAGTTAATTACATTTATAACAAATTTACTTACGTCTCTTACAAATTCCCGACTATCATGTTCTCAAAGCCTGATAATCTCTTGTCTCTAACTCTATTAAAATAACAGCATTTAAATCACTGTAATATCCATGAATTAAACAGTTTAAATAATGTATTTTAACTTTAATAAAATGATATGTCAGAATTAATCATTAAATATATACCTTTTTACATTTTAAATCAAACAGAATTCTATCATTATATACAACATATGGTACTGTACATATTGGTTCAGAGGCCAGCTAAAATATTTATTTATAATAAAATGTTTTTCCATTTTATATAGTTATTTTAATTTTGTCACGACAAATGTCACTGACTGAATACTTGTTTCTTTATAAAACAAAGCCCTATAGTACTTAATATCTCTTACAATAATAACTCTATGATCTTTATAACCTACTTACTTCATTTTAAGAACTATATATAAGGAAGTAAAAAGATGTAGGAAGAAAAATAATCCCGATGTAATAAATAAGTAACTGCCTGGAAATGTTTTATTGATTTTATGAGTGTATTTGATTTTAAAACTTGATGTGTTGAAAGTAATCTTCATAATTAGGACTATAGGAGACTAACGAGAAGTTAAAAATTTGTTTTTCTTAGTTGAAAAAGAAAGATAAACAGTACCTACTTATATAAATTGATCAAAATTATTAAATTCACCTTGGAAAATTTCGTATTACGCAACTGCCTTATAATTTGATTAATATTTTTATGGGCATTAATTCCAGTTATTAAAATTAATGGTAAAATAAGAGTTTCTTTTTCATTTCGTACATTCTACAGGAGTTACTGCCGGCAATGTTGCAAATTGCCTTTTCTTTTGACGTCGTTAATAGAAAGGGGAACCATTTATCCTGAAATAAGTTATTGCAATCTTTAACATCCCTGACATGTTGAAGGGTATATTTCATCAAGCATCATCTTTTCATATTTTCTTTCGTTCATATGAAATATTGTGTCGATATTATGTTCGCCTGATGAAATATCGGTCCGATATTTTTATAGAGTTAATATAATTGCCGATCAATACGTCATAAGTCAAAAAATAACATTCGTTAGGCCGGATTCCAATATCTCCGTAGTTGTAATATCGCTTGACGGTAAGGGAAGGACATTATTAATTGCTCTGATCCGTTTATATATATCATGTCACGTGGAACCTTTTATTTTACATTTTAGCGTGAAATTTCTGACTATACGATTTTAAGCGTAATTGTTGATATTATTCATTCAATATGAGACTAGGTAAAAGAATGTCGGAGCAGCGATTTGACATTGAAAAAGCTTCATTTCGAATATCACTAGGAACGTGGCCGTTTAAAATGCACGGATGATAAAATTTTGAGCCTAAATTAACATGTATATTTCGCTAATCAGACTGACATTTACAAACCAATATTATACTGAAATATAAAACGTGTCTGTAATTGATTTACGTCGCCGCATTTTAGTAATTTTTAGCCTTTTTTAGGTTTTACAATTTCCACCCCTGCTTAAATTCAAATTAATTATTAAATGTGACATTAAAATCCCATAGATAATTATACGAGGGCATATTTTTATGTTATCTACCTAGCCATGAAACAAAAGAGTGTCGATGTCAAACAAATTATTGCAAAATGGCTGTCACTATTAGAAGTACATGTGCTAAGTTGTGTTTAGTTTATGCTGTGTATAGAGATTTGAGACGGTCCATTTCTCGATATAATGAGTGAAACTAAAGTTTAACATCGCAGCGTAATAAAGTTCCTGACAAAGGAAGGCATTGGTCCAAAAGCAATTCATGAAAGAATGGTTGCTGTATATGGGGAAGATACACCATCTTATTTCCAAGTAAAATATTGGTCTAAACTATTTTGATGGGGCCGAGAGTCAATCAATGATGACCCAAAGTCCGGACGACCCGTTGAAGCTCGAACTGAAAACATTGTGGGAAAAGTCGAAAATTTGGTACTGAAAGATCGGCGTGTAAAGATCTCTGTCATTGCCAATGAAGTCTGTATATCCGAAACAAGTGTTCTCAATATTTTGCATGACGATTTGTGTATGAAGAAGGTGTCTGCACGGTGGCTACCAAGATTGCTTACACCTGAACAAAAACTGAGCAGAAAAGAAGTTTCTCAAGAAAATTTGGTCAAGTTGGAGAGGGATAAAACATTTTTATCTCAAATTATTACCGGGGATGAGACTTGGGTATATTACTGGGACCCTCCCACTAAACAAGAATCCATGCAGTGGGTTCATAAGGGCTCTCCACCACCAAAAAAGGCCAAGACACAATTTTCTGAAAAAAAAAAACTGATGGCAACTGTTTTCTGGGATGCTAAAGGAGTTTTGCTTATCGAATATATGCCGAGCGGGTCTACCATAAATGAAGAGGCCTATGGAAACACAATTAAAAATTTTAAAACTGCTCTGGAGGAAAAACGCCCGCATTCTTATCCACAAAAAGAACTTCTTGCTGCACGACAATTGTCGGGTTCATAAGGCAAACAAAGTTCAGCAGATAATCAATGACTGTGAGTTTATAGAGTTAAGGCATTCACCTTATAGCCCCGACCTAGCTCCGTCAGACTTCTTCTTATTCAAAAATTTAAAAAAGCATCTCAGAGGAAAGCGTTTTGCTTCTGATGAAGAACTCTAAGAAACTGTTGAAGAATATTTTGCGGGGTTACCGAAGCAATTTTTTTCTGAGGGTATGGGGCAACTGGAAAAAAAGATGGAATAAGTGTATTAGTGTTGAAGGGAGTTATGGTGAAAAATGATTTTTTGTTGTTTTTTTCATGGCTAGGTAGATAATATAAAAATACGCCCTCGTAGACATCAAATAATCAACTTTAACAGAATATCTATTCGACGTTACAGCATGCTCATATGATTATAAAATGATGTTGGACTTATTACACGAGTCAATTACAGAAACCAGGAAGCTGGGGAATGATATTGATATTTATGAAATTGCCCCACTTGGGTTACGCCAAAAATGAAATGAAGTTCGATATTAAAATATAAAACAATAATATCTAAAAGTGGTTTATTAATAATGTGAAATTATATTATAATAATTTTAAATACTATTTGAATTTACCACGTTATTAAAATTGGTTATATAGTGATCTGCCCAAGGTCGGTATCTAAATAAACCTATATTTATACGTACTGGTCGGTTTGAACTAATAATTTATATGGCTTTTAACTAAGGGTTTTTATATAAATAATAAATAAATAACCTTTATTGTCATGTAAGACACATTACATTGTATATGACTAGTCATGAAATATGCGTCAAGCATGTCATTATACACATACATATGCACTGTGTTTGGTCAAAGATCAATAGGATTTTGAGGTGACATACTACACAATAATTACAAAGTAATGGAAATTTTTTTTGTAAATCAATGTTTGCAATTAAGGCCGCAAAAAATATTGAAACGTGTAGTTAAGATTTTCGAGATGATCAGTCGGCCAAAGATACGACTGTGTTATTGTCGCTGGCGTTGTGTTTAGTTAAGTGAATAATTTAGTTTTCTGTTGATTATCATTGTTATTTATTGTTATGGCATTTAATAATAATGGATTGGTGTACATGCCACTTATTTATGATGTGGGCCAACAAAATAGTGCACTTGCCTAGAAACGTCGCGCATATTTCACAAAAACGCAAAGAATTTTTAAAAAATTTTTTCTATGGAATTCGCAGTAACTAACGTAAGTGTACATATTTTTCTTATAACTTCTATCAACGACAAAAAACACTGTATAAAAATTTTTCATTATATTGCGTTTTTTGTATGTGTTTCGTTAAAATTTAATTTGGAATATCATATAACTGGATTTAATATGGCCAAAAAACGTGTAGTCGTCCTTGCTCTAAAATTCACGCAAAATTTAAGATCAGCCATCTCGTGAATTCGCCCGAAGTGGAAGAAAGGAGGCTTCCATTTTTTTCACTACCTTCCAATTTTTTTGATTTTCTAGGAATACTGATACTTTCTACGTAGGTAAACTCATTTGTAATTTATTTAGTACTTTAAACTATTTTTTTTTGTAGGTGTGATTTATTCTGGAATTATTTATAATTAAGGCCTGAGTCGCTACTACAATATGTCAAAATGATCAACGTAAATTCGAGCACTTTTTATTATTATCCGCTGACTTTCTCACAGTATTTTTTAAATATAAAATATTTTACTTGGAAGACGAAACTTTTAGTTCGTGTTCACTACTATGGCTACCCCAACCTTCTCTTTTATAAAAACAAAATCAATATTCTGATGTTTTTAATTACATAAAATGTTTATAGAACTTATCATACATACTGTGTGTCCAAAAAGTCTGGAAAACACCCAAATAAAATCGAAACGGATGATTTTTGAGAAAAATGCAAAAACAGGTCAATTAGTATTTTCAAAAAACTACTGGCTGATGGTATCTGTTTGGAATTTTTGATGACCTTGAAAAAGTTATGATGTCATCAAAAAAAATTTAAGTGGCAACGTCGCATTTTTAATTTTATTTTTGATAGATCTATTAATTGTCTAAATGACTGTAAAAAAATGTTTCATTTTACTTAAGAAAATGACCGAGAAAAATTTAATTACTTCTTCGAAAATGGAAAAGTTTGTCTTTAAAAAAAAACATAGTTGGCTTAAAAGTCGATTATTTTTCAAACACATTTTGTTTTATTTGTGACATTCTGTCAAATACGAATTGTGCGTAAGTTAAAAAAATCTGTTTAAAAATGGTTTTAAGTGGGAGGGAACGTATTCAAATATTGATGATGATTGGTTTTGGGGATAGGGCTCGTTCAGTTAGGGAAGCTTGCGACTTATTTAATACAGAACATCCGGAGCGTGCCCCAATTAGTATTTCTGCAGTGAGTAAGATTCACAAAAAATTTCAAGAAGAAGGCCATGTTCGAGATCGCCCTAGAAGTGGTCGTCCAAAGATCGCAGAAGATAAGCAACTCGACGTATTATTGTCAGTAGAGGAAACTTCAAATTCTAGTATACGGCAGCTTGCGCGGGAGTTTAACGTGTCGAAGAGTACAATTGGTAATATTTTCCGGAAAACTAAGTATCATCCCTACAAAATCTGTTTGGTTCATGAGCTGTCTGAAGACGACTTCGACAGGCGTGTACAGTTTTGCGAACAATTGATGCCTATGTGTGATAATGATCTGTTTTTTATCAGAAATATCTTATTCTCAGATGAAGCTACGTTCACATTACATGGGACTGTTAATAGACAAAACTGCAGGTACTGGGCACGCCAAAATCCACGCTGGATGAGAGATGTACGAACTCGGTATCATCAGAAATTAAATGTATGGGCTGGTTTAATTGGTAACAGAATTATAGGGCCTTCTTTCTTCAACGGTAACCTGACGGCGGACATGTATTTGGATTTTTTACAAAATTATTTAATTCCGTCATTAGCAGAAATATTTCCCAACCATGAAGATCCTAATTTGCCCAGCCAAAGAATTTGGTTTCAACAAGATGGGGCTCCACCCCACTATGCGGGAAATGTTCGGCATTATCTCGAGAATACCTTCCCAAACAGATGGATTGGCAGGAGGGGGGCTATCGAGTGGCCGGCTAGGTCGCCAGATCTAACGCCTATTGATTATTTTTTGTGGGCTTACCTAAAAAATAAGGTATACGCAACTAAACCTGAAAATTTGGAAGACTTGCGTCAACGGATTGAGATTGAAGTACGAAGGATCACTCCTGAAATGATAGAAAACGTTCAAAATGAATTTTATTATGGTTTAGGGTATTGCTAAGATGCTCAAGGACAACATTTTGAACATTTATTGTAAGAGGTTTTGCTGATTTCTACGATTAAAATTTTTTTTGTTTTCTATAATGATTTTTTTTTCAAAATTTTTCTTAAATAGAATGAAAATTTTTTTGACTGTCGTTTAGACAATTAAAAGATCTATCAAAAATAAAATTAAAAATGCGACGTTGCCATTTAAATTTTTTTTTTATGACATCATAACTGTTTCAAGGTCATCAAAAATTCCAAATAGATACCATCAGCCAGTAGTTTTTTGAAAATACTAATTGACCTGTTTTTGCATTTTTCTCAAAAATCATCCGTTTCGATTTTATTTGGGTGTTTCCAGACTTTTTGGACGTACAGTATAGATATACTTGGTTACATACATTCACTTAACCCTTTTCACATTATATTATTTAATTTTTCTTAAATATGGATTAAACCCTAAATAAACTTAAATTACCTAATACTAATTACATATTTAATTTAATTAAAATTTTATTTTATTTTTATTAATTTACCCACGCGTGAGATTCGAACCTAAGACACCCGCTCGCTTGCCAGGCACGACAAACAAATGGATACATTGTCGACAGTACGACGTACTAAATTTTAACCAATCTCACCCAGATATAGTAACATTTTTTAAAGAAATCTTATTGATATTAATTATAATTAGTGAATTAGGTAAATTTCCTTTTAAAAATTTACCTAATTAACTAATTATAATTAATATAGATAATATTTCTTTCAAAAATATTATTATATCTGGAAAATTTTTATTAAATTATTATGTGGGTACATTCATATTTACTGTAGATATTTGTATTTGGTATTGTACGTATGCGCTTGCATGCACGACTACGAAAAACTGTCACAACCATTCTAACAAACAGAGAAGTCACCTAATTTTCCAATCAACCCACGTACATTCAATTATTTACCCTCGAAATGCGGTTACATAAAACCGTACTCGAGACAAAGACAAAAAGAGAAGAAAAAACCGCGCTCCAGTCCACGACCTCACGTTTTATTTTAACCTCTGGAGCCCCGGAATCGCACCTGGAATATGAACCAGGTACTTGCACCCGTGCACACTACACTCACCTATCTATACGTTCCTACGTGTGAATGCATGTGTTTGAAGCGAAAACCTGGAAGCAAGCAGAGCACTCAGAACGCATATTACATGCCCAAAGGTGATGCACACACATCTACAGTAATGTACGTATGTACATACATACACACATCATATATGAGCACCCCTCATATACACAAACCGAATATTCATCTTTCCTAATTGCAAAAACTGCGAAAGCATAACACGGGTGCTCCAGTTCACGTGTGTGTTTATTTTAACCGTGTTTCCGGTTGAATTACTCGCTGGATGTTATGCATTACATATTCCTGTGTGATCATATATCAAATTTACTGTGCGCTATCTGCAGGATGTTTTACAAGATGTTACAGCATATGTACGAGTATTATAAACATTAGAATATTTGTATAAGTATTTGGAAGTTGTATGAGGTTAGGTTGGAATACCGCCTGTCAAAGAAATTTGAAATTAAATTAAACACAGCATGCAAAATCGCATATATCCAGAATACAAAAAAGATTTGATGCCACAAATTCGTATTAGCGAAGGATTTGAGAAATATTTGTTTTCGAAATAAACTAATGCAATGCATGCTTGGGTAAAGCCAAAATTATATGCCGTGATGTACTCTAGGGGCGCTAGTTTCTTCCGATAGATTTTGTGTTCGAAGGAGCAAAGTCTTCTGTAAGATTAATAAAACCAGAGCGCTGTTACACTAAATACTTTAGTTTAAAAACTACACCTTAAACGTTTATTATTTACACTGACTACTTGCTTAATATTAATTGTTGTTAAAAGTTGTATTGCAGTGATTTTATTTTAATATAAACAAAACTACAATAAGGGCCTATTATTGTGATTTGTAATGAACTGCTTGATTTTATTTTTCAAGTAGAACTGTTTGGTTTTACATCTTAGGTAGAACTATTTGATTTTACCTCTTAGATAAATAGCTAATAGCGGCAGAGAATGCAGGTCCTGCTGGAACGGTATTCGTGGGGAACGGATTAATTAGCAGGTTGTATACCAGCAACTAATTAGCGGCCGAGAGGAGTCTTAGAGCAGGGCCACAAGGGTGTGTTTACAATTATAGGTGAACGTTGAAGCAGGCAAGATAGCAGCATTTTGTGTGTGATTTCACGTTTTAACTAGAACCGTTTGATTTTATATCTTAGATAGAACTGTGATATCTTCTGCGTCATGCATTGCGAGACCTTAAACATAACAAATTGCTTCCACCAAAAACAAATATTATTGACGGATTAAAGTAGTGGTTGACGTAAACTAATAGGGAGATAACTTTATGACAATATCCAGTAGCACACAATTGGTGGCGATAAAAGTAATTTGCTTGGAAAGAAGGGCACAGAAAGCTCGTAGTATAACAATTATCCCAATATCTCATTTTGGCCATTTGTGCACATATTGCACTTTTCCTTATAAGGGCAGTATACGCATTTAGGTAAATACCACCAGTAATTCTAGTTTAAGGTTCTTCCAAAAAAAAAAAAAGATAAGATGCAAATAGTTACGACCTTTGTTAGAGAATGAAGGCAATTGAAAAGATTTTCTATGGCGATGTTTTTTTCTTTATGAATAGCACGCCTTTATGTGGAAAAGGTCGACAACCTCGGTGCATTACCATATTTCTTTTCGTTAAATAGAAGCATATTATTTTGAAACTTAAATTCCGCTACATGAAAATTATTATGTTTCTATATTAACTGCGACAGGCTCGGACTCGAGCAAAGAAAATCAATTTCTCGTCACTGCGTGCACATTGGACCGCGATTTTTTTTTGTACGGATATTACTCATAGTTTTCTTTCACCCCCTTTCTTTAATAACGCTACTTAAAACTAACCCTGTATAGTTTTAGAATGGTTTTACTTGAAATATATCCATCTTTTAATGTCCTCCAAGCTCTTTGACTCTCCTATCTTGTATGTTTACATATTCTATTCTATATATATCATCGTTGAAAACAAAATATTCAAGGTAAAAGCATAAACACTTGCGCAATTGTCGATTCTGAAATAGAACCGATACATTCAATATACGTTAATGACTTTTTTAATTGAAAAGCAACTACAAATAGCATCAGATCCGATAATAATTTAAACAGACTGAAGTCTGAACAAACGAAATGAGAACAAAAAAAACGACACCAACAACGACTGCAAACACAGGAACAACAATAACAATAGAGTCAAGGTTTTCCAAGCGCGAATCGACTTTTTTTTGCATTTTAGTGCCCGATAAATTTCACTAAATATACGAACTGCGGTTTGAGTGTAATGAAAGTTGATTATTCCGCTGCCGATGGGGTTATTTAGTTGTAGAATATTTATTCGTAAATGTGAAATTTAAACAGGAAATTGCGAATTTAGTTCGTCCATGAAAAGATGCAGGTCCGAATTGAGGGCAATACGAATTTCTCCGCCGGCATTTGTATTTGGTATAAACCATTTATTTAAAAATTCTATTCTTAATAGTGCAGAAAAGTATAATTTTGAAAATGAACTGTCACGAAATTGCTGATGAAATATTATATAATAAGAAATAATTAAAGTAAAAAAAAATGGAAAACGGAGATAGAAATAACTACGTATTCAAGTAATACGATACTATACCTTGTCTCATAATAAGAAGGAGTGATTTAAATATCCTGCCAGAGAAATGTAGTAAACAATTTGTAATGACATGTAAACAGTTGAAAATTCAGTATTTTGTCAACGATTTTAAATTTTATTATTTATTCTAATACGTGTTAAGAATTCCTGTTAACAAAGTGATTGTGCAAATATGCCTTTCCACATTAATATGTAAAATGTACCCAAAATTAAAAATAAATGCGATGCTGTTCTGGTAAACTCAAAGATATAAATTTTGCATAAAACTCTTTTACAAAATGAAAGAAACGTAAATATTGACAGTGCGTGTCTAAAGTCACCAACCACCTCCCCCACCTACCTTTTAAAAGAAGTGGAAGGAATCGTTGAAACAAAAATAAATAAAAATCATTATAAAAATATACACTTGATGATTATGTCTCAGTTTTAAATTTTTTCAGATGGCGCTGTAGGTTATGTCAACTTAAAAATTTTAAATGGAAAATATTTGGAAGTTCTATTCAAATTTTTTTTTTAATGTCCTTTATTTCCTTAAAAACGCCGAATTTCACGTCTAGGATAATTACATCGTTGTTTTTCAGACAATTGTTCGATGTCAAGAGGTTAAGAGTGCTCATATTGAACATTTAATTTAAAATCACAGTGGTGTTCCAAATTTTTTTCAATTTTAACGGTTTTGTTTATTCGCTTTGTTAAAAAGTTTTAATTCTTCATTATTATTATAAAAAAAATTATTGCTCTGTTTCTATTTCAACTATTATATTCAATTTATTCCAAATACCCTTCAAATGATGTAATTATCCAATCCCAAAAATTTGTCGTTTTTTTAACAAATAAAGGAAATTAAGGGAAAAAAATTAATAGACTAGAATACAATAACTGCACATATTTACTTTCACTATCACTATTTAGCAAATCGTTCTATGATATCTGTCATCAATCCATACTACATTGTTTTTTTTAGCAAGTAGCCTTTCCACTTTACGTGAATGACATAATACATTGTCCATGAGTATTATAGCGTTATGTGGCAATTTATGTAATACTTGTTTAAATCATTCTTCAAAAATAAATACAAAATATTATTTTTATAATAGAAATCATCCATGTTTATATCTTCGAAAAGGCTCATCATTAGATCCTGCAGACCACCTACTGTATAGTATTTTAGACATTTTGGTACCCCTGTAATAAATACATTCCTTGTAGCATATTGATATTGAAGTAATAGCTTTTCTTACTTAGTGTTTTGGAGATCTGTATTGCGATTGCTGTTGCTTTCATTTTTAGAGTTTGTAGCCTTAAGATTTTGTATATATTTCAAACTGTTTTTCGTCGTTTTAAGTGTACCAATCGTTAACGCTACCTCAATAGTGAATTTAAGCGATTGTTTGGACCTGATCACTAACGTTCGTAACGTACATATTGTATTAAAAACACAGTAAAATATAATAAAGCAACGCAAAAATACAAGAGAATGTCAAATGTTAAGGCTTGTTTATGTTACAAAAGATTTACGCAAGAGCCAATGAAATCTGTACCATTTTGGTTCGATTTAGCAACCATAGTTGATTAAAAGTAGATCGTCCCAACTTACGTGACTGATCAAAATATCGAACATCTGGTACAATTTTTACTAATATATCTTACCACTACGAGTTTATAAGTTACGTTAGAATTTTATCAGGAATTAATATTCAAACAGCCAATCTATATTTTGACCACTTGCGAGATAGAAAATTACAAAATATTTGTGGGCTTAGTATGCGTGAAATAAAAGAAATATCTTTATGGGTACTGGTAAAGTATTTAGTGTACTACAAACTTAGTGGCGTTAATATTTTATATTCACGGTAATTGGACTCAAGAAAAGTTTGAAAACATGCTCTACAATTTAAGTTTGTAGCCAAAGTATAGATAGAATCTTAGAATAAGAATAATTTTGCGAGATTATTTTCTCATCTTAAATAAAGCTTGACTAGGATTATAGACATCATAATATATCACTCTAGATGCTGAGTCGGTCCTGTAGGATTGGTCGTGCGACCAAAGCGGACGCCGGTAATTTTTTCACTCACCGAAACACACAGTCGAAATGAATTGTGTAGCGGGACGTGCCTAAACCTCTGTGTGCGGTGGTTGCGTCCCCACTCTCGCACAATACACTTCCGATGAGTTTAATATCAAATTGAAACGCATTCACGGGAGCTTAGTGATTATTTAGTGTCCCCTCGAAATTCGCACGGATTACGCAGCTCGTATATATACATAAAGCCAGTTTTTTAACTTGAGATTTAAACTTTCACACGTCCTACATTTTCGATAACAATTTCCCTGAAAAAAGCGATTGCTGATTGGAAAGTGTTATATCTAAAAAGACATCAACTCTACGCGATCATAATAAATAGGGGACAGTTACCCAAGATGGGACGATTTGTGATAAGTAAACAAACATTTATTTCAAACACAAACAATTTTTGATAAGGAATTTAATCACAAATAAATAGAATGTCTTATTTTCTACGTTAAAAAAAACAAAGCAACAAAGCCCGTCTTGGGAGACCAGCCTCTTAAGATGGGTCAATGGGTTACCTAAGAAGATACATCACACTTCACATCCAGCACATGTAAAATACAGGTCATCCATGACTCCACAAGACTCATGAGCCCACTCTAAACATTCATGGCACTTATACCAGTCCTCCTCACTACCCACGTACTTTTCTCCACACACGATGGAACTTGATCATCAACACTTTCATTGATATTAGACTTATTCTGGTTGTAATTTGATTTATTTACGCTTTGATTATTTTTGCCTTTGAAAACAACTACTTTCTTGATTGTTTTGATGTTTTTCGCGGATTTTTGGGTCTGCAAAGCTGCTAATTCATTTTTGTAAGGTGATTCTGTCAGAATCGTAGATTTCAAGGACCTTCTAGAAGATGCCTTCTTCTTCTGTTTTTCTTTTGTTGTTGGTAGGGGACTGACATCAATTATTTTGATCTTAGAAGAGGAAAGCTTAATATTATCAATTTTATTTTACGCTCACTGACAAAGGTTGACAATGTAAGCTCTTCTTCAGAGTCACTGTTATGATGTTTTCCAGGTGTAGGTGAAATATTATGCACCCTTGAGGTAGAAGGAGTAGGATCTACGTATGGATCTATATTTAAAGTAGGCAGTGGTGTTGGTTCTCCATTTTGGTCTGCCGAATTAATATTTTCTTCTGTTGTTTCTGACGCAGAAAATTCCCAGTCCTGGAATACCTGGTCATTGAATGGCCAGATTCCGGCTCTGCGAAAATCGTTTGCGGTAGTCTGTACGCTTGATGCTTTGCCAAAAGCTTCTGCAACAGCTCCTGCGATTTGATACAGTCCGAAAGTGCGACCACAATGATTTTTTAACCACCTAGTAATATAGATATCGTAAGAGCTCATAAACGATTTAAAATACGAAACGTCTAACGGCTGCGTTTTATGTGTGCAGTGGGGCGGTAAGCACAATAAAATGACATTATTCTCACGGCAAAAGTTTATGACGTTTAAACTTTTTGTATGCGAATTATGACCGTCCAAGATAATAAGAATTGGCTGCTGCTTCGACGATCTAGTTTGCTCAACAAAATATTTCATAAACTGCAAAAAGACGTCACAATCCATCCAACCTTTGTCTTGTGGAAAAGCTGGACTTCCAATAGGTGCATTGTCCATCAGCTCAGCTTTTATTCGCTTACGGGGGAAAATGAACGCAGGTGCCAGAAAATTTCCGGTTGCACTCATAGAACTGACAATAGTAACATTCACTCCTCTTTCGGCACTCGTAAGTCCACCTACCTGCTTTTTACCCTTTTGAGCAAGAATTTTTGGTAATCTCTGAATGGTTGTTACACCGGTTTCATCGATATTCCATATTCGATCTGGCGTGAGTTTATATTTCTCATAAATACCTTCAAGATTTTTGAAGAAAATTCGAACTGCATCTTGGTTAAAGCCCGTGGCTCTAGCATAAGATGTTGCTTCGGGTTTTCTTAGAGAAATATTTTTGTGTCTACGCAAAAACCCGTAACTCCATTTCTTAGAGGCCATTCTAGCATCTTTGTTGAAATTATTAGGAATATTATTGACAGTGGCAAAATCAAATGCTAATCGACGGAGTTCTGAATAAGTAATTCCAAAAAATCTCATTTCCATTTGGAGAATATACTCCATAATCTCGTTTTCTTGTTCCTCAGAGAAGACCTGCCTAAATCGTCCTAGATATTTTTCATTTTCTGTCACTATTTTATTTTTGTTTGCGACTCTTCTTTGCAATGTACTTTTCGGAACATTGTACTGTTCTGCGGCCTGTCGAACTGATAACCCTTTGTTGCGAACTTTCTTAATAGCTTCTAAAATGTCTTGAGCCGACCATTTTCCACGATCTGTTTTTCTTTTGTAGTAGCGATCTATTTTAGGTATCTGCAATTACGACATACAAAGGAGGGGATCAACAGTTGTATTGCATAAGAACAGTTTCTCAAAATGGGACGTCCCAACTTAGGAATCTCGACTATGTCCCATCTTGAGAAATGTTGCCAATTATGAATGCGATTTAACCTAAAAATATTAACGCGATAAATGTAAAGCGAATTTATGATAAACTACACTATAAAGTCTGCTCTGATTGACGGTCTTAGATAAATTAAAGGTAACTTACGTTTACGATGTTATTTTCTATTTTGTATCGCACGAAATATTTTAATATTTTTACAAGAATCGCCAAACTACCATCACTACCAGCTATGGATATTGGAACTGAGGCAACTTTTAAAATAAGTGTGTCTACCGTGGGGAGTTAACTTACAAATATTTAGATGGCGCTGTAGTACTAAACTTATCAATTTATTAACATGTCCTTTCTTAGGAGGGGTAACTCTCCCCTACTTTTTGCCAGACTTTGCGGATGTTGTTGACCTCTGTTAAGAACTTAACATCTTTTATTTTATTTTTATTTTGTTTCTTGCTTTTATAAATGAACGTTTTTCTTTATTTTTATGTATTATATTTTTGTAATATATGTTTTATTTTTTCGCTTTTATTTTTGTGCTCATGTTTAATGTATTTCTTACTTGCAAATTTTAATATATTATGAGAATACTTATGCGGAGCTCGCTTCGAACCATATAGTCTCAGCGGCCGTGTTTATTGTCTGCCGGCCTTGTTACACGACTGTGCATCGAAGGCGATGCGAGACCTCCTATGTATGCGTACTGACTGCAGTGTTGGGCATTTGCGTATATATAGATGGACGATAGCTCCGTCAATGGTTCATATGTACGAGTATATATGCTATATGTTATCGTATGTTTGATGCAGAGCGACCACCGACATACCGGCGCACACCGAACTTAAATAAATGTGTATTTGAACTGAAATTTACTCGTATGTTTTATTTCATGGTGCTTTCAAAATAGGAAGTTTCCTTAACAGCCTCTTAAAAATGACGAGTTTTGAAGCGAATTAAAAAATTTCGACGATTTGATACTAATTTACTCTCAAGATAATAGGCAATCATTACCGATCTAAATTCTACAGCATACGGGGTGTATAAATTAGGTAATGGGACTGTTTTTTTCAATTTTTTTATCCGAATAGAATTACAATTCAATATTGTCTCGCCAAAATAACTTATTTTGGAGGTAAACAGGGCTAGATACGATTCTTCAGGAAATGCCCATTTACGAAAAGATACATTCACAGTTATATAAATTACATATAATATAATAAATAAGTTACGACTTCCATCTCAATCTTTTTGAAAGAAATTTTCACTTCACCAATCGAAAGTAGATACTGGGATAATCTTCAGATGTTCGGTTACAGCTTTTTGAAAGTTTTTAAGTGTCCCTATATTTCTTCATGGTGATTTTTTAATTTTGAGATTAGAAAAAAGTTATAAAGATTCAAGTCAAGCGAATACGGAGACAGTCCAACGACTCGTTTATTGAAATTGCGGTATGACAAGGCATATTGTTATGATGCAACACTCAGTTGTGTTTTTCTTTTCAAAATTTGTCAGGGGCCTCTCGGAAAAAGTTTTGATTACCGTTTGGCCTGAAGGTATAAATTCTTCGAGGATGATTTCCTGGCCGTAGAAAACCGAAATCAGCACGTATCTAAGACTTGCTTATTCTTACTCTTTTGAATATTGAAAAGGTTGCAGTGTGCCATTACATACTCAGGCGCCTGTCCTCGAGACATATTCAAACGCCAATGACTCGTTACCAGTAACGACACGTGGAATCATTTTCCATCGATTCCAAAAATTCAAGTCATCTTGCCCTCCTCTTGTCCTTTTGGTTCTGCGAAAGGTTTTCTGAAACTATTGTTTAACAGATTTTTCTCATTCCCAATTCATTGATCAGAATCTGATAAAAGCTCATGTGAGTCAAATTCAACTCTTTCCCGATCATTCTGACTGTCAACCGACAGTGCGTAATTTATCTTCAATCGACTCTCTTCTTTCAGAAAATGCATGAAACTACCAAAAAATCTGGGTTCATAGCAAAAACTGTCCTCGTGGACCTGTTAAAGTTTTGCAAAACTAAACTTTCAATGGCTTTCAATTTCCTTATATTTTTTAAAAATTTCTTTGTACTTCCTTATTTGTTATGCTTCCGAAAACTTTTATTATTTGTTGCACTATTCCCTTTAATAATTCTATCAAAAACAGGTTTTTTAGTTTATTCTTTGGCTAGCTTAAGACAAGGACCTGTTAGCTTAGTGATAAGAGCGTTGCTTTGAAATCTTCGCAGGCAAAGATCGGTAGGTTCTATTCCGCCTGGGGTCGTTCATTTTGCCCCCTTTTTATGATTTGTTGCACTGTTTTTCTTTAATAAGTATATCAGAAACCGGTTTTCAGCTTATTCTTTGGCTAGTATGAAACAAGGACCCGTTAGCTTAGTGGTAAGAGCGTTGCTTTGAAAACTTCGAATGCAAAGATCGGTAGGTTCGATTCCTCCACGGGTCGTTCGTTCTTTTTTGTTTTGTTTTTACTATTTTCAAGGAAGCACCATTTCACTATGGTATCGTATTTATTAATTCTAATTTAGAAAGTTGCTCTGTATGTATTTCCTTGCATTGTTCATGCATTTATTGGAAAACTTTAATTTTTTGAAAGGTTGTGCTCTAAACTTTGAATGGGACGATTTTGTAATAATAATCCTTTATATTTTTTTATAAATTTCTTGATACTCCGTTATTTGTTATAAAACTATTACCTTTATATTTATTATTAATCTTTGCAAAATTTTTCTTTAATAATTTTATTAAAAACAGGTCTTTTAATTTAGTCTGTTATCGCGTTTTTAATAAGGACCCGTTAGCTTAGTGGTAAGAGCGTTGCTTTGAAAACTTCGAATGCAAAGATCGGTAGGTTCGATTCCTCCACGGGTCGTCCTTTTTGTTCATCATTTATTCCTTCGTTTCTTTTCCGTCACAGACTAGTTCTTGTTTACATTTTAATTGTGCATGTTTTGTTGTATTTGTAGTCGGAAGTAATATATAATACCGCTCGGGTGTAAGAACACATTTAATAAATTACCGCCATTACATTCAAGTAATTCCTACACGTTGATTACATTTAAACGTCTTTTAGTGGCGAAAAGAATAACTTCAATCCTTTTAATGTCTATTAATCTCTTTCATTACGGTGAATACACTCTACTAACTTCGATCCATTAGACTGTGCCCAAGTCTGAGTCAAAACCTGTTAGCACATTGTTACTCAAAATTAATGTAACTTATTTTGATAAAGCACTAGAAAGAACAGTTTCACAAAAAAAAATCACTACGGACAAACCAAAAGACAAGTTCAAACTCGTACCAAAGACGTATCACGTGTTCATCTGCGATCTCAGTTATGATTTTGACGCTTTCTTAATCTCTTGTACTTTGTAATGGTAATTAATTCCTTTTAAAAAAAAGTACTTTGTAATTAATTACTATTTGAAAGTAATTGCCCAGTTCTGATTCATGTATTGCTATTTTCATAACTCATCAAGTATGACATACTTTACTGGGACAATGGCATTAGTTTGGATCAGAATATTTGTATTTCAAACTAGACAATAAGACACTGATGTAACCTACAGCTTAGCAAAAGAAATTTTGAATTAGGCTTAACCCCGAAAAAATATTTTGCTACTGTATATCACAACGATGATTTGAATGAAAATGCAAAAGGAAAAATTCCTCACCATAAAAATTAAAAAGATATAAAAAAATCTATATACGTATTTCGGCAACTAAGTTGCCATCTTCAGTAGAAACCTCTAGAAAAACAGAAAAGAGCTGTAAACGTAAAGTTTATGGCTAAGGTGTAAACTTAGAAGATATGGTCTTCACCAAACCACCAGCGGGGTGTTATCCTCCTTCATACAGGGTGCCCCAGAAATAAAAAGACGGAGTAGCAGAAATCGGAAACTAGATTGTATAAAAACGTACCCTCAAAATATCAAGTCTTTATTCGTGCGCAGATGGCAGAAGAAAAATAATAAAGAATTCAATTGGCCTTACACCGACCCTGGACTAAAAATCCACTTGCTTCACTTTCACAATCTGTCCTTTTCAGGACCATCGTATTACTTGTGTTACAAAAAAAAGGAGGAGGAATAGATACTTCATAATAAATATCAAACCATTAATTACTTTAATTTTACACCTGCTAGAAAGAAAGAATTACATCCTTGATATTTACTGTAATAAAGGCTAGAAAAACTAGGATTTATTGAATATTCTAAAATAATAATAATCAGCTGTTTCCGACTACAAACACATTAAAGAGCAACAACCTTCCTATTTTAAAAATAAAAACAATCTTTTATTGTCTGCAATAAAGTGTGTCGCCCATCTGGGTCAACAACCGACTACTTAGCTGCGTTATCTAGACGCATCGGGCAAAAAATATGTTTTATAGGAATGAGTACGATTTAACGTTTTTTCCCGTTTCATACAAATAAAAGCGTATTTTTCTATGAATGCGTGTTCGTTTCTATTTACAAATGAACATTCTTACGTGTATTTATAAACATACATTCTGTGCCAGGTCCGTAATGTAATTTTTTATCTAAAAAACAACATAGAAAATTAAATTTTTAATTTCTTCGTTATTGCGGTATATTTGGATCTGTTTCTGTTCGGACTTGACATACCTGCTACTCCGTCTTTTTATTTTTGGGACACCTGTATATAGATTTTTTTATATATTTTTAATTTTTGTAGTAAGAGATTTTTTCTTTGGCGTTTTGTTTCAGATATTAAGCCACAGTCTCCACCCATTACAAGATCAACGATGATAGATTTTACATATCTTGGTGCTCGTAAGGTTCACGAAATATCCTGTAACAATTCATATACTATTTGTATAGATGCAAGATTGGTCAAAAGTATGGAATGGGCGGTTTATTTCCGTAAATATAAACCTTATAACAAAATGTCTTTTCACTAATTATTCTCCATTTCTTAGCCTACTCCTTGTTTTTGTATGTAAACGCATTTCCATGGTAACGAATTTTTTTTTTAATGGCAAAGCAAACAGTTTTTTTGCTGATTTTTATTCCTCTTTTTTTTCTTGAAATGACTTGATATTTCTTTCATACACTTGAATAAGAAAATTTCAGATAAAATGTTCATAATACTTTATTTACACTACTAATAATAAAATCAAATTAAATGTTCAAACTGAAGACTCCCTGCAGTTTAACAATATCCCAATCTATCACAGAAATTACGCAACGAATTTGCAGCGAGTTTGGATTTATATTTTCAAATTCATGCTTAATTCTGGCTTCAAGCACTTGCAAATTTTGTAGTTTCTGTTTGTAAAATTTATTTTTTAAATGTCCCCAGAGGAAAAAATCTAACGGACTCAACTCAGGCGACCTAGCAGGCCATTCAATAGATCCTCGGCGTCCTATCCATCAAGCGGGAAAGATGTTGTTTAGAAACAGGCGAACATCAACTCCATAATGTGGTGGAGCGCCGTCTTGCTAAAACTATCAGGTACAATGTGATCACGCAATAGGTTTAGGTATTTATATGCTGTCAAATTTCCATCTATAAATTATGGACCTATTATGTGATGCCCAATAATACCAGCCCAGACATTGAGTCTTTGTGAATGCGGTGTATGGTGTTCCATTATCCAATGAGGATTTTTACTGGACCAGTAGCTACAGTTGTGCCTGTTTACAAACCCATTTTGACAAAAAAGTGGCTTCATCAGAAAATAAAATGTTGTTTATACAATTAGGATCAGTATTGGTCATTTCCTTCATTATTGTACAAAACTGCATTCTTCTGTCAGGATCGTCTTTGTTTAGCTCATGGAGAAGGTGTATCTTGTAGGGCTTGTGTTTGTTCTTTTTTAATATTCGAACAACCGACGATTGACTAATATCATAATCCAAAACCAGTTGCGTTGTTGATGTAATTGGATTAACCATCACATTAAATACAACATTCAGTGCTCGATCTTCATTTGTGGCTGATTTTGGACGTCCAGACCTTGGGATATCTCTTACATTTTCCAGTTTCTCTAAATCTTTCAACCAATTTAGACACTGTGGATTGTATAATATGATTTCTCTCCGGATGAACGTTATTAAACAAATGACAAACATCTTCTTGTGAACGTTGCCGATCTCCATAACAAACCATCATTAGTATTTCCATTCTTCCAGTTTCACTGACTTTCACCAAGTTTACAAATGAAAATTAAACTATTCTCATTAACTTAGCTTGTTCACTTATTGAAAGGTACTTCACTATGACATGATAAATAACTAGCGAAGCAGAGGCCACTATCATAAACTGTCGAATCTGTTTTCATATCACATTTTGTCGTTTTTAGGAAATTCTGATTTTACACAGAAATTTTCTTATTCAAATGTATGAAAGAAATATCAAGTCATTTGAAGAAAAAGAAGACGAATAAAATTCGGCAAAAAAACTGCTTGCTTGCCATTTAAAAAAGAAAATTCGTTACTATGGAAATGCGTTTACATACTAAAACAAGGAGTAGGCTAACAAATGGAGAATAATTACTAAAAAAACTTATGTTACAGACAATTTGTTATAAAGTTTATATTTACGGAAATAAACCGCCCATTCCATACTTTTGACTAACCCTGTATACGAAGTGTTGTGGAATTGTTTGCACGAGATATTCTATAATTAAAAACATCTCTATGTACAAGACACCATTGTCAAGCGAATTGCGCACTAGTGTTTTTCTTTATACGGTACTAGTATAACAATTTGTACACAGCTAATATGTTTCAGTTAATGTGTTTTTTTTAAATATTTTTCCCTTTCTAAACCATCTGTTGATATCGAATTAAATTTGTATTATTCAATGCTGCTTTTAAAAAAGACTAATAAGTACTATCATTTCAAGAACAACATTGTCATGTTTGTACCATTTTAAAAGTACACTTATACTGATCGTATATTTTCCAATTTTCCAAACCTTCGAAAGTTGTACCCTAAACAATTTTTGTGTACCATTCCACGACTCACGCGAGAAGAGAAATAAAAACAAAACTTAGAAACGGGAGACCAACCGGTAGCAATTTTTAAATTTCACCCAGCTCACTGACCATAGAATTGTAGAAAATTGATTTTGAACTTTTTGCTCCGATTCCACAGCTACCTCTTCTACTTACTTTAAATTGCTATTTCATAAAAAGAACCATCCATTACAGATTTCGCAGAACTTGCTTTTGCGGAAAATAATTCCTTCGCTATTTCAGAATTTCTTCTTCACGAACTTGCACAAAGAAAACGACGGAACTACGGGAGGAGAAAAACCCTCAATTAAAAAAGAAATACACCCATAGAAAGATTCGTTCTTTCGCGCAATTTTTCGTCTTTTATCGGCGGTGGTTGGGTAGTGTGAGGATGGCGAACATTAAGGAATTTTACGTAGAACGGCTTATCGCGTTCATTTGAGATATCTGAAAAAGCTTGCCTGCGCAAAGGACAAAAAGCAAGGAAAGTCGAAATTTATATGAAATTGAAGTATACTATACAAATAATTAAAGGAAAAATAAAATCGTTTTTAAAATTTTTAATACCATATCATCAAGTCATTGTCGTCGTTTTATTCTTCTTACCACGGGTTTGATATCAATATTTAGTTCCACTTTTTAATTTTTACTTATTGTGTTAGAATTACTACACACTTTGTTTACTGAATATACGGCTAAAATTGAGGGAATTATTATTTGGGGTATTTTAAGCTTTCTATGTCATTTTCTGAATAACGCAGAAAGATAAACTGGTAGGGGTCAGTGTGCAAAAAAAAAAAACGTGATTACTGTAACAACAACACATCATTGTTCCTAACCAATCGAGTTTCAGAAAAAATCATTCTTGTGAAATTGTTATTATGGACATTTGTTATAAATCGTTAAAAACTATAGATAAAAAGGGCTTTTTACACTGGCATTATTTCTGGACTTGCGCACAGCCTTTGAGACTATTGATAGGAAATCATCAATTAGTAAACAAGTGGTGTTAAGAATTAAGAACAAGGTTGAACATTGGCTAAAATGATATCTAACAGATTGACTACAAAAAGTAAAATATAGCTGTACGTCAGATGCAGAAAAAATAAACTTTTGTGTTCCTCAAGGATCAGTACTGGGTCCATTACTATTTCATACGTATGTTAATGCTTATGTATAAATGGATAAAGGGCATTTTGTACTGGCAGTATTTTTGGACTTACGCTAAGCTTTTATGACTAGTGATAGACACTTATTAATCAGTAAATTAGAGGTTTTAGGATTTAAGGACGAGGTTGAACATTGGCCAAAATGATATTTAGCAGTCTGACTACAGAAAGTAAAATATTATGACTGTACATAAGATGCGGAAAAAATAAATTGTGGTATTCCTCAAGGAGCGGTACTGGGTCCATTACTATTTAGTATGTATGTAAGTGGTTATGTGTTAATACTAGTAAACCTAAAGACATGATTATGGAAAGCAATTATAACTCAAGTAGATTAGATGTAATGTTAAAATTAACATAAATGATTATGAATTGGAAAA
Source organism: Amphimallon solstitiale (assembly GCA_963170755.1). Lineage (NCBI taxonomy): Eukaryota > Metazoa > Arthropoda > Insecta > Coleoptera > Scarabaeidae > Amphimallon > Amphimallon solstitiale. The sequence goes on from OY720678.1 coordinate 146,213,459, forward strand.
TGTAGGAGACATAAAATATCTTGGGACGGTAATTAATGCGAATTTAAATTTAAATCACATGCATAATAAGATATGAAACAAAATTAGAAAGGTTCGTTTATTTCGTATAATTGCAAGAGGTATATCTGTGAAAATTAAGTTACTACTGTACAAATCACAAATAGCTCCTCATTTAGGGTTTTGTCCGATCCAACTTTTGAAAAATTTAGATCCCTGCAATGGGTTATGTTGGATACGTTAAAGTTAACGAGTGTCAAGAAATATATTGTATATCGGGGTCTCTTACTTATTCATAGAATTAAGAATGACTATCTGTCACCTTGATTAAGTAGCAAATTAGTAGTAGTGCAAAACATATATAATTATAATATTATAAACATAGGTAATTTTTATTTAATTTAAGTAGCTATAAACGCGTACAAACCTCAAAAAACATTTTTGTTAGTGGTTTAAATTACATGTAGATTGCAAAGATACTAAGGAATCGAATTTTTCGTTGTTTATGGCAGCACTGGAAGTCCGCTTTTGTCAGCTTGTTGAGAACCTCCGCCGCTTTAGCTTCCACCGCTCTACATTGTCAAGTCTTGTTCCCTTGAACATAGATTTTATCTTGGGGTTGGGTTGTTCCACATTGTGATGCAGTATTTAGCAAAGAAAGCCTTCACAGACAAGGCCGCAAATCGGCTCTTCGTCTCTTCACTCGTTCACGAAGGACAATCAGAACTCTACGGACACTCAGAAAACGATTTTCACGGATTAATTAACCAATTTTTTTGGATGTTTTTGATGTTGAAGGTCATCCTGAGTGCGGATCGCATTCGGTTGCTTCACATCCATCTTTAAATATTTTAATCTTCTCAAAAACTTAAGCGCGCTATAAACATCCACTACTGTACACTTTCTTTAATATGGCATGAGCTTCTGTAGGAGTTTTCCATAAATTCACAAGAAACTTAAGGTTAACTCGTTGCTCCATCTGAACTCTTTGCATTTTGTTACGAGACGCTAGCTCAAGAACTTGAACAGGCGACAACCGTGCCCATCGAGCTCAGGGTGCGAGATACATCAACAGGCACAGACATGTTCAAACCTGCCCCGGCGCGCTCCATGTTTGCCAGTAGCAGTATCAGTCAGTTTATTTAATTGCCTCACCTCGTGTTATGTGTAATGTAAGCATCTTAGTTCCGTAGGTCTGTTTTTAAGTTAAAATCGTATTATGCAACTTTTAGGGTGGTTGAAAATGTTAGAAAGTTTGAAATTTGAAACGCATACCCTCTATTTTTTTCATTAGAACCTAAAACCATCGTGTAATAAATTTCAGCCAAATTCGAGGACATTAACCCATGCCGATGTGGATTTAAACATTTACCATTCTGAACATTCAATTTTGCTTTCGGGAAAGGGAATTTGAACTGAAATTGTTAAATCTTTTTGACATCGCGCATGCAGTCGCAATGAAAATGTTCAAGATCGAAGAAGATAAGACGTTTTTAATTATTCTAAGAAAATCAGGGCGTGTTAGGCACTTAGCTGGAACAGATATGATATTGAATTTTATCTTGCATTGATTTCGTTGCAAATAGTAATATTTTTTACTTTCTTATACGTAGTATAAGGAAGTATTGTGATGATGAAAATTTTCGACCTCGAGATTTTTGCAGATGTCCACGTTTTGAGGTCCCCTGATACCGAAAAAGTTGTTTTTAAAAAATGTCTGTGTGTGTGTCTGTGTGTCTGCCTGTGTGTGACCACGATAGCGGTCAAACCGCTGGAGATATCAATTCCAAATTTTGAATTTACATGTATAATCTCCCTCTTGAGAACTGATTAAAATTTGAGCAAATTAGGCCGACCGGAAGTAGTAGTTTACTTCAGTGAAAAACTCGAATTTTGCCAATATTTCGTCAACTACTAAGTTTAGACGAATTTATAAAGAATTCATATGTACTTAAAATTAAATTTGAGAAGAATTTTATTAAAAAAAATTTTCGAAATTCCTACCGGAAGTAGGTGTTTTACTCTTATCGAAAATCGGTTTTTTTACAAATATGTCGTAAATTATGCATTCTATATATATTTATGAAGAGTACAAAAGTATCTAAGGTTGGATTTGGAATATTTTTTATGAAATTTCAAAATTCGGACCGCAAGTAACACTTTTATACGTATACGAAAGTCGTGTGGTGGCCACACCTCATTTTTTTATCTTACTCTTCTTGTAGATAAAACAATACACGATTTCGTGGGTCCAGAAGGTATGAATTTATTGAAGCTTTTGGGAATTGGTACGGGGTTTCTTCTAATAGATCTCTCAAATTTTTTAAAAAGCTAGAAGGAAATATAATAAATATAATAAAAGTAAGTGCATTTGCTAAAAAAATAATTCGTTAAAAATCGATACGTACATTTGTACGCAAAAACACGTTAAATTGTGTGTTATTTGGAATGGTAAATGTCCACATCGACATGGATTAATGTCCTCGTATTTGGTTGAAATTTACTGTAGGATGTTTTTAGTTCCTAATGAAAAAAATTAGGGGGTATACGTTTCAAATTTCGAACTTTTCAAAATTTTGGGCCACCCTAGTAACTATACATATAAGATAATGTAAAATGATAGCAATTGCAAAATAAACCTATATTATTATTATTAATACTATTTTTGCTGATTACATCTTTCGCTAATGAACATGTTTATAATTTCATATTTCTGAAAAATTTTGAAATTACTCAAAATTACATTGACAAAATCATAAGCATAAGTTATTATTATACATCCGTATTTTCCCGTTGTATTTTATTTGTTTTGTCCGGATCCGGTTCACTAAACTACTGAAACTTTTCAAAAACCCAGTTTCTTTCAATAAATTTAGTAACTGCATTGCACGATAACAAAATATAGAAACTAACACGACGGAGCTCGTTTAACCGAATGTTTTGTACGTACTGCAGATACACGTTGTAAATGTACATACGTAACTTCGAGTAACACTTAAACGAGGACATTTTAAAACGTGCATTGTCTCTTTCAGTTTAGTGGCGTTCGGAGTTTTGTACGGATGCAAAACGAAATTTGCAGCTGAAGTTACGATTGTCTGACGGCGTCTGAACATTTTTAGTTTATAGTGTGCAGTTGGCGTTGTAACGTACATACGTATAAACTTGTGTGTCGGACAAGCAGACAGACGTCCCGAATGTAGAAACGGCGACCTATACGTTTAAATTGGATTAATTAGGAGGATGTTTATGGAAGTCGTATAAATGTCTGGAAATTTTATTTTTAAATGCGACGCGAATCTCGTCTCCATGTTTCACATTATTTACAAGTATAGGTGCAGCTCAATTTAGGGGTTTAAGTTCAACGAATGTCCTAAAAACTTGTCTGTACAATCGATCTTTTTAATTTTTTCACATTCGTAAATACAAATAATTGGAAAATGCTGACTAGGAAAACCGAGATAACCTGAGTTGAAGAACCGTAATGTCATAGCTCCTATTTTCTCTCTATGGTTTATATATATATATTTGTAAAATTATGTATATTATTATATTATATATTATAATGATATTTGTTGATAAATTAAGCAAGATATTACTGCATATTTATTTGCAATGGTTGCCTCAAACTAATGCCTTCTAGCACTATTTTTTCTTTTGCTTTTTCTTCAAAAAGGCAATTCCTACTTCGAATTAATTGTATTTGTATTTCATCATCATGATTATCATTTAGATTGTATTTATATCCGTAGATGCTGAGGATTATTTTATCCACTGACTCAGTTTTCCACGAAAATTATTCAGTCTTTTCCATTTTTCTTATTTCTTCTATTTGCATTGGTTTTTCCAAACTTCTTCCATTTCCCTTCAAAATCTTCGCAAAACTTAGTACCATGTGTTTTTGAATGTCTCTCTTTTGGTTTGCTCTATTCCACTAGATGCTCATATCCTGGTATCGTGTTTTTCTTGTCTGTTCTAATCAAGCCTCTAGTGCATTTCAGTTGTCTTTACTATCAAAGCTTTAAGGCATTTTAAGTTCTCTTCTGATATCTTCACTTTTTTTGACTAACCTCTTTACTCTTTCCACCTTCTTCCATTTAACACTCAGTGCCAAGTCTATATTATTTTTGGATTTTATCGTCATGATTATCATCTAGATTGCGTAGATGTTGAGGATTATTTTATCCGGGCTGGTTCAATTTACCCGGAAAAGTATTCAGTCTTATCTACTTTTGCTATTTGCATTGCTTCTTCCATCTCTTTCTTGTCTATCGTAATTAAGCGTTCTGTCCACTTCAGTTGTTTTTACTATCATGGTTTTAATGTATTTTCTGTTCTCTTCTGATATCTTCACTCCTTTTCTTGACCAACCACTTTACTCTTTCCACATACCTCCATTTTATCATTATGATTACCTAGATTGCATAGATGTTGAGGATTATTTTATCCACTGGCTCAGTTTTACACGAAAATATTCAGTCATTTCCATTTTTGCTTTTTACATGCTTCTTCCAAACTTCTTCCATTTCTCTTTATAATCTTCCCAAAACTTCCATGTGGCTTTGAGTATCTCTCTTTTGATTTCTTTATTCTTCTAGATGCTCAAATCCTGATACCATGTTTTCTTTTTTCTATCCTGATTAAGCGTCCTGTCCAGTTCTTTTTACTATTATTGCTTTAAGGTATTTTATTTTCTGATATCTTCATTTCTTTTTTGACCAACCCTTTACCCTTTCCACCTTCCATCATTTAACACACAATTTTCAAGTCTACATTATTATAGATTTTATCATGATTATCATCTAGATTCCGTAGATGTTGAGGATTATTTTATCCACTGGTTCAGTTTTCCACAAAAAGTGTTCAGTCATTTCTACTTTTGCTATTTGCATTACTTCTTCCAGGCTTCTTCCATTTCTCTTTAAAATCTTTGCAAAACTTTAATCAATGTGGTTTTGAGTCCCTCTCTTTGGAATTGCTCTATTCTTCTAGATGCTCATAGCCTGATATCGTAATTAAGTGTTCTGCCCACTTGTTTTCGCTATCATGGGTTTAATATATTTTCAGTTCTCTTCTGATATCTTCACTTCTTTTTTTTACCAACAACTTTACTCATTCAACATTCCTCCATTTAACACTAAGGTTTCAAGTCTGTAATATTTTTGGATTTTATCATGATGAGCACTGGTTCAGTTTTCTACGGAAGTGAATATTATTCAGTCTTTTCTATTCTTGCTTTTTGCATTGTTTCTTTCAAGCTTTTTCCATTTTCTTTTAAAATCTTCGCAAAACTAACCCATGTGGCTTTGAACCTCTCTCTTTTGGTTTTCTTTACTCTTCTAGATGGTCATGTCCTGATACCATGTTTTTTCTTGTCTATTTTAATTAGCTCCTGTCCATTACAGTTTTTTTGCTATCATGGCTGAAAGGTATTTTAGTTTCTCTTCTGATATCTTCACTTCTTTTTTTGACCAATCTCTATACTATTTCCACCTTCCTCCATTTAATAATCAGTTTTCAAATGCATATTCTTTGTGCATTATATTCATATATCTTCTCAAATACATATGAACCAGTTTGTTGAAAACTTTCTAACAATCTTTACTAAGCAATAAATACACGAGGAATTACCAGAATCCAATGAAATCCCATCTCCTCAGATTATCATTTCATTAAAGGAAAAGTGATTCATTTCAAATAACAAACACAAACGTCTTCCACTCTTGGCACAACGACTACGACACATTCATGAATAATACATCTTTAAGCTTTGACACAAACTTAATAATTTATATAAACAATTGCAAAACGGAATTCATCTTGAATGTCTGGAACCTTTAATAACCTTCTCCTCCGTAATCCCCCCTCGAAAGTGCTGAATGTTAAATCCAGTGAATAATTGCTGGAGGACTTAATTTACATTCAAATAACTGCCTCGAGGTGGCGGAAAATTTTTGAGTAACGTCGCTGCTACCTCTCTCTCGACTGCTGGCGTCATCTACGCTTACGATTCTGTGTCGACCGCGTCACGTAATATTACCGATGTAAATTGAAAAGATTCATGGACATTTCCCATTGAAATTGATGTGTTTCGGGGGTGTTATGTGGCGTACTGGAAACAAAAAAAAAGCCACATGAAATCCTATTAAATTCTATTACAGCACGCGCGCACATCCTATTAGCGAATAATAACAGCGGGTGCGAAAACTGGTATCATCACATCGGATTTTAATCATGGATCTTTTGGGGGGAATATCACACACAATGGTGGTATTACGTTTTGTATAACGACCTAACCGCATTCGCGTAAATAATTTTAATAAATTAATGTTGTAATTTGTACGTCATAATCAATAAAGCTAACAATAATACAAGTTCCGTTTTCCTCGTTTCTTTTTTTTATGTAAATGTATGATATCATTGTGCAAATTCTGCTATACCTCATTCAGTATAAAAAATATAAGGTTTGAGCTCCACACGACTTTTTACACGTATTGCTGTGACCTCAAGTTTCTGAGATATTTAGTAATTAAATTTGTCGGGATCACAAATTAATTTTTTCTACTCCCGTGTTTAAAATACCATTTATCGCATAGGTTTTCGTGACGCTAAGTGACCTTTTAAATACATTTTGACAAGCTGTGACGTCGTGCACTTTAGTCATGAGCTGAAGTTAGCAACGGGCACTTTAGTCACGGGCTGAAGTTAGCTCTAGGTTTCTTAAATGCAAAAGTGAAATTTTCAATCAAGATGGACACTTGTCATCAATCTGTCAAAATATCCGACATGGTGCGACAATACACAAGTCATTTTGTATTATTTTGATTATTTGCGGTCGTAGAAAAAGTAGAGTATGAAACTCGTTTTATAACCTCGTTAGTCACTCGTTTTATTAATCACGCTACGCTCATGTTTAATGAAACTCGTGACTAAAATGGCGTTTATAAAACTAGATACATAATATACTATTAAGATACAATTAATTAAGTAAGTATCTAATATTAGTTGTAAGTTAAAATAAACTACCCGATATATTTACGTTTGTGTTTACAATTTTTCAAAATTATGTAAATACACAGAGCAATATTTATTTATTTATAATAGGAATCAGCACAAGAAAGTATCAATGAACGTTTTCCACTGGGTGTAATAAAACCAGAAAAAAATGTTATTATTAAATATTACATGATATTGATATATACATTTATGTATACCTATAGTATGGAGACGTTCACGTGTGTAAACAATATCAGGTGGACCGCTTTGAAAAAGATGACCAACGAACATTGAGGATTTCAGTATTTAGTATATATATCCTCAATTTTAAATAGTATTGAAAACGAAACTAACATGGAGTCTGTGGCTTGATACTAAACGAAAACACTAAAACACCTCTACCGCACTAAAGCATAAACGCTAAATACGTATTTCGACAACCATGTTGTCATCTTCAGTAGCACTGGGGTCCGAATTAAAAAGAAATATTCAAAATCCTGCTCTAAGTACTTCTGTACTCTTAGTAAATATCCATGGAATAAATAATTTAGAATGTATTTTCAAAAAAATGCTATTCGGCAAGAGCAAAAGTGTTACTTCTGGTTCGGGTGTTCACTTTTTTTTTATCATAAAAGTACTCAGAAGTAAACTTTAAACAGCTCTCTACTTACCATGTATCTGCCATGAAAGCATGGCATATCAGATATTTGCAAAAAACTGTTTTTATACACGTTAAAGACCTACTGCCGGTAGGACTTTCAAAAAAAACATTTTTATAATTTTTTCTTATACTCTTGAGAGAGAGAGAGATAGAAGGAGATTTTCCAAATACCAGGGAAGTCCCCTGATACCACATCTCAGAGGACGTCCAAATTTGAGAATAACTATATTAGAAGAGTATGTTTTCTTTTCTTACCGAGAATGTATCATTCATTTGCTACTATCGATGAAATTAGAAGATACAGGTAAGAATTCCAAAATTTGCAACAGCAGTGTTCTTAGACATGTCAAACACCTACTGCCTCCAGTAGGACTTCCAAAAAGCGTTTTATATAAAATCCTTTGAAAATTCACTTTATGGTACTTTTGCATTCTTTAGAAATTTGATATTGGTAGTGTTTCAATTTTTTTACTGAGATAAAGTACTACTTCCGGTCTACCGATTTTTCTGAAAATCTAATCAGATATCAAGAAGAAGATTATACTCGTAAATATAAAGTTTAGTATTGACAGTTTTAGTCGTTTGGCTCTTATCGTGGTCACACACACACAAAGAGAGAGAGAGAGGCAGAGTGAGTAAGAGGCAAAAAGGGGTGACATGTTTGCAGAAACCACTTTTTGATAATGTTCGACCTCGAGATTTTTGCAGATATCCACATTTGAAGTCCACTGGTACCATAAAGTGGTTTCTGAAAAATATCCGCCTCTCGAATGCTAAAGCTATCAAACCTTGTATTTAAGAGTACCTATATTTATCTTCTTAAGAGTTGATATTAGATATTCAGTAAAATCGGTAGATCGGAAGTAGTACTTTACTTCAGTGCAAAAATCAAATTTTAAAAACAAATATGTACAAAGTTTAAACAAATTTTTAGGAAATACAAAACTCAATTTGAAAATTTGTATATATTTTTTTTTCGAAATTCCTACGTAGTAGGTCTTGATTTTGAATAACGTTTGTATAAAAAATGTTTCAAATTTCGTGCGGGAACTTTTACTCAGCAATATTTCTCATTAATTCTCATTATCTGTGCAAATGGTCTTACCATATTGTTATCTTTCCTTATTTACTGAAACGTTATTTCATAGGTATTAGCGTCGTTGTGTCTAGCTTAATTATGTTTTCCTAAATAAATCAAATTTGCAGTACCTACCTATTCATTTTACAATAGTCAGTTTTGACTTGATTTACTGAAACATCTTGAGTTTTTACGATTGTATTCATATTTTGTAATTTTTTTCACTTGTTATTTATAAGAACTGATACTCTTTTTGTTCTCTACCTAAAATAGGGAAAGGGGGTTCCATGTCATCAAATTAAGGCATCTCCAACCTAGACCATAAACAAACTCCGATATAGCTCCACGGAATTCCGACTGCCGAGCCCAAAGATCTTAAAGGCTTGCGCGCACTAGTCGGCAACAGCCCGGAAAGGAACGCGCGACGGCGGCCGGCATTTTTTTTAGGGTACGCGCACTAGCCGGTAAATAATTTTTGCAAGTCACCGGCCGCTTGTCGCTTAGGTACCAGAGCTGGGCAATTACTTTATAAATCAGTAATTGTAATTAGTAATTAATTCCTTTGCCTTTTCAAGTAATTTGTAATTGTAATTGTTTGACAAATCGTGAAGTATTTATAATTTGTATTTAAATACTTTTAGTTTTTTAAAAGTCAATTACAAATTACTTTTCCAATTAACTCATATTAAGAACATACCCTTAGCTCCCCTGGAATAACTAGGTGGAATTTAATGTATGACAGTGTCAAACAAATACTGGACGTGAAAAAAAAACTTTCCATCTTTTTAAAATTAAAAATACCGTGCTTTTCTGAATACGAGTTCCTTACTCTGCAAGAATATTGTGAAGTCACTGCACTTTTAGCAGAGATCGTAAATAATTTAAAAGGTGAAAACAAAGCTTTTTATGGCGTTCTTCTTCCAAGTGTAGTGTCACTTAAAAATAAGCAAAATAAATTAAGTAAAAAGAAGTTTAAAAGTGGCGGAGATATAATACTTCAAAGTGCCATTAAAGGTTTAGATAATAGATTTAAACAACTTATAACTTTAGAGAATACCTATGCACTTTTAGGAGCAATTACACATCCTGAGTTTAAACTTCGTTGGTTGCCGTTAGTCCAGTCAACTTTTGTGTTATCTAAACATGATATTAAACAACTGCTTATTTCGGAGTGAGAATTATTTTCTATCGAACAGTCCGAATTAATGAATGTTACAGATATTGGTACCGATAATTATAAGAAGGAAGTTAATAATAGTAGCTTATTTGATTTTAATGAAGGAACTGAAGGAATCACACAATCAGCTGACAATGAAAATAAAAATAAAATTCATCTTGAAATTTTACAGTATCTGGATGATATAAGACAAAACTTTCCCATGGTAGAAAGTTACCCTCTCATTAAGCAAGTGTTTTTTAAACACAATACTGCACTACCATCTTCAGCACCCGTCGAACGATTATTTTCGTTCGCAACTATGATTCACGCAGCCAAAAGACATGCCATTTTAGACACAAATTTTGAAAAGTTAGTTGTAATGAAAACCAACAAAATATACAGTTAAATGATCATTTTAAATCATCCAACCAACAATAACCAAATGTTTGAGTACTTTATATTGAATGTAACTATAAAAGGTACTTATTTCAATACTTTCCGAAGGTGAAAATAAGTTTATTTAAGGTATATGTTACCTTTGCAGCGCTTTATTAAAAAACTAGCCATTGATTTTTACGGAAAATTTCAATTTCAAGTCATTTTTTTTTGGGTTTTTCAATAAGAATAATATTATTTTAGAGCTCAACAGTAAGATATTTTAAATAATTGAAGAAAAAGTATAAAATGGGGTTAAAATATTATTATGTAAAACCAGCCTTTAAAAAAAGCACTGCATACACAAATACACTACAAAATGTAATGGTTTAATAATTATTTTAGTAGCAATAATTTTGAGGAAATACATATGATTCCTTATACTACCCCACATTTGTCACCCCAGGGTAAGTAATGTACCCTAATTACCTTATTTTCATTCCTAGTTTTATGGTGTAATTTTTTGTTACTAATTATTTTAATCACATATTTTACGTTATACTTGAATAGTTGCTTTACTTGTTTTGTTTTTTATACAGAGTGGGCCACCGAAAACGAAACAGATTGAATATCTCGAAGGAGAAAACTTTTTTGAAGAAACGCAAAAACAGGTCGATTTTTGATCCAAGGGGGACACCCTTCCATCATATCTTCAACTGTGATACGTCATTCCCCTCCCCTCCATCACTCTAACCATTACAATTTAAATAGGGAAAGTACTAAATACGATACATCATTGAAAAGGTAATTGTACGGAGAATTCAGCAATGTGATTGTTGGTTGCGCTATTTTTGATTTTAGCGCCCTCTAGCGGGTAAAAAAACGGTTACGTATTTCACAATGTGACACATCATTTCAAAGCTAATTTTATTAGCAATTTAATGCACAATTGAAAAAAAATTAAATAATCGAAACACCTTGCAGAGCTCTAATATTAGAAACTACGAACTTATTAGTTTACAAAAGACACTGACAGTCTGTACTTGAGAATGATGACAAATAAATGTCAAAGATATTACGTATTTAGTTGCTAATAAAATTAGCTTTGAAATGATGTGTCACATTGTGGAATACGTAACCGTTTTTTTTCCGCTAGAGGGCGCTAAAATCAAAAATAGCGCAACCAACAATCACTTTGCTGAATTCTCCGTACAATTACCTTTTCAATGATGTATCGTATATACTACTTTCCCTATTTAAATTGTAATGGTTAGAGTGATGGAGGGGAGGGGAATGACGTATCACAGTTCAAGATATGATGGAAGGGTGTCCCCCTTGGATCAAAAATCGACCTGTTTTCCCGTTTTTTCAAGAAAGTTTTCTCCTTCGAGATATTCAATCTGTTTCGTTTTCGGTGGCCCACTCAGTATAATAAATTACGTTGTTTTTTATACATGTGGGTTGGAATATAGTTGATTTCTTTCCAATTTCCTATTTTAAGTTCCGATTTGTATATTATATACAACAAAAGACTAATAACTGAAAAAAACGTTTTTCCTCGGATTTTATAAACAAATGTAATTGTAATTGTAATTAGAAAAGTAATTGTCAATTACATTTTGTTTGTAATTGTAATTAGAGGAAAAATTCCTTTCTTAATCTCTTGTACTTTGTAATTGTAATTAATTCCTTTTAAAAAAAATTATTTTGTAATTGTAATTAATTATTATTCGAAAGTAATTGCCAGCTCTGTTAGGTACGATGGATCCAAAGATTATAATTATAAGTTTACTGAGTGAGGAAGAGGAAAAACAAAATACAGTAGTTAAACAAAATAGAAAATGAAAATGGGTACACGAAATCTGTAAAAAGAGGAAAATCGAAAGTGAAATTGCCACTTTATTTCCTCAATTAGTAGAACATGAAGAAAAACTTTTTCAGTATTTCCGAGTGTTACGAAAAATTTCAAGAACTTTTGAGTATTATAAAACCTGATCTGACAAAACAAAATACAACGTTCAGATGCTCCATTCCACCAGCAGAACGCAGAAAAATCAAACAATTCCTTGTAGCCGCTAACAAGGATTATTAATTTTTCTTCGTCCATTCTCTTTTGTGGTCAAAAAACAGCGCGCACTACTTCACCTCACGACGCAACGCAACGAACCACCGGCGAAAGTATTCTCGCCGGAGATTTCCGCCGACGACCGGCCGCAACGTTTCCTTCCGTTGCCGTGTAGTATGCGCTGCTTCGTTTATGTACCATGGAAAAATAAATTCCCTTTCCGTTGCTGTGCGGTCCGTTGCCGGCTGGCCCGGTCTAGTGCGCGCAAGCCTTAATACCGGTAGTCAGCGGAGCAGTGGATTTGAAAAGTCCCTTTCTATTCTTTTTGGAAAGAACAGACATCGCCTCCAGTTGTTTTTCGTTTTGAATATTGTAAATTGAAATTAAATGGTTTTTTATGTATAATTCCTTTCTTCAATATTTTTTATAAATGTATAAGTGCTTGTTTTCCTTGACTTTGCATCACAGAATCTTAGATAATGTACTGGTTTATTTCTTAGGAAGTTTTTAGAAGTAACTGACGCCTTAGCGTATCTCGATTTACCGAAACCAGTACGTCACCAGGTGACCACATTTGGAGAGCCCACCCTGTTGATTACAATGTGGAGTTTGTAAAAATAAATATTTGAAATGATAAAATTCTAAAAACGTATAAAACAAGTTGTTTCAAATAGGAACAAACATGCAGTTTTGTAACTAAAACATAGCTGATCTACAAATTTTCCCAAATAAACTTCTCCATCGTGAAAAAGAATTCTAAAATTAAGAAATAAATAAAAGTTTAAAACCCCACAAACATGGGAACAACCGAACGAAAACAGTAAGCAAGTATGTATCTATTTTTCTTCTTTGTAACACGTTTATTTCAAGCTCTGATCTTACTTAATTTATCGTCCCGTGCATAATAATTTATGAAGTGTTAAAGTTAAAGGTGATGCCCGTGTTTGTAACAAGTGAAAGAACGTTTGGTTGTCACTGCATTTAACGAATGTCCCGAGAAATCCTCTTGTTTCTTTAAACGCCCTTCCCCGCAGCATGTTCACCCGCAAAGTGAACTCGTTCAATTGTAAATGCTAATGTGAATTCTTTTGTCTTGTTTTGTTTGATGTAAATTTTTTAAAATAAAAATTCCCCATGTATCTGTAAGTTATGTCCGTCTATCCCTCTCGCTCTGTCGTTCTCTCTATCTTTATCTTGTTGATTTTACAAGACCTCCTTTTGAAATATAGCAGTTTTATATCGAAATTTAAGTAAAATGATAATATAGTTATTTATATATAATAAAACACATTTAGTTCCAAAAAATTATAATGTTTACACACTACATATTGCTGTGACTCTTGCAAATTGAGGTTTATATAAAAATAATTTACACCATTCCATCAGTATGTAAGTAAGAATCAAGCATATATCTTAGTATCTCTCCAACTTGAATGCTCTTCAGTTATTACCAGGTCAGGTAAAGAAAATAAAATACAAGATAAACCTTATAATAAAAAGATTTTTAAAATTACACAAATATATTTACAAAATTTAAATATTTCAGAAAAATATTATATAAAATCATACATGTCATGTTCAAATAGTCAAAATAATCAAGTAATTATAATTAATGAAAGGATAACATCGAGTACAAATTTATACTTTTAAAATAAATATGATTATCATTATTTTTATTCGTCAAAGATACATGTAAACAATCAACATTTCATATGAAAATAAAATTTATTGCATACTGTGAATTGTACTGGAATATGAATAACAAAATTATGTGATTTATCACTTACGAGAATATAAACATTAAGGAAATAGCTCTGCCCTAATTAGTTCTGCCTGGCGCCTTTGCTCGCTCCCAAGACAGTACCATCAGAAAGCAAATTCACACTGGTAGGCACCCCAAAGTTCCACCCTACGAGTATGCTTTTCAACTCGTTGGACACAACCCGAACATACACCACCATGTGCTCACCCCTTAAGGCATATATATAAACTTTAAATTTAATAAAAAAAATGTCTTTGTGCATAATTAATTAACTCAGCCCTGATTAGTTCTGCCTGGCGCCTTTGCTCGCTCCCAAAACAGTACCACCAAGACCAATTCGTGCTTTAAGGATTCACCAAGACTCCATGCTATGAATTAAACATCTACTTAATTCATTGCACACATCCCTGATCTATTACCCAACACGTCAATATCAAATACACAAACACAATAAAATATAATAGATATATATAAAAAAAGATATATAGATATATAAAAATAGAACTTTACCTCGCTCTGAGATTCCAATACAAAACACCACTCAAGAAAAAAAAATTATATAACACTATATACACATTTGTAATAAACATTATTAAATCACCTTAACTCTTCGTACAGCGTCTCAAACTCATCCACCACAAATATATATTTTAAAAATTTGTCACAGTCTAATTATCCTATATGTACATAAAACAAAATTATTAAACTACAAATCTTCTAATCTTGTAAATAAAATAATAAGGAAAATTTTATTTAAAACGCAAAGTGTTTATATTTAATAGAAAAAAAAAATATTATTATGCTATTTAATTTGATCATTACAGACACTAAAATGCTTTACCATAACACACGGTATAATAACCCTGTATATAAAAATAAAACATTCTAGTAACAAAAAAAAATAATTAAAGTTCTAATTAAATAAGACTGTTCTAAACACAAATAATCATTTCCCAAAATAATTACAAGTCCCAATGTAAACCAAACTCCCGAATTAAAAATGATATTTAATTCATAAAAATATTTCAAAGTCCCACTTCAGTCTTAAAATTCATAAATACAGTAAAATTATTACGAAAATATTATAAGTTCTAATACATGAATAAATTTGTATGTTAGAATAACGTTTAATCTATAAAATATTACAAGTCCTAATTTTTGTTAAAATTTTTGTGTCGTGAAATCTTTTTGAAAAATTATTCTAAGTTCCGATTCATGAATAAACTTCTAAGTGAATACAACATTTATGTTTAAGAGGAAGAAGAGGTTTCCACCTACTTCTATTTTCTTTTGAGTGCGGTTTACACCAAGCAACTCCCGTTTTCTCATCTTGTCCGGACTTATATGGATATTTTTCTTCACAAAAACGTACGGTTATCTTCGGTACGATACGATTCCACCTCCAGAAATACATAGCTGCAGTGCTGCACCACCCGGGAAAGCAGCGCATTAGTAATCTTTCAAAAAGGTAAACAAACATGTAAATATCAACTTGTTTACATATTCATGACTCGTCTAATGCATCTAGCGAAGGATATTGTTTTCGCCGAGCCACACTATCGATCTCTCCCGGTAACAGTATTCTTCGTGCGGGAAACACTTTCTTGTTATACTTCACGGAACATTTTATGCTTATTCTAATATTATAACTTTTATAAAAATTATAATAACATTCTTATATTATCTTACGTAAATAAGAATTAAATTTGCCAAAATATTGACTCAATAAATAGCTATATACACATCATGATGAAATAAATAAAATAATAATTAATTAAATTAAATCTCGAAGTGATCTTGATTATGCCTATTTATAATTTACCACCCAACTCAAGGTCACTGCAATATGTTTCGCCACACTGTGGCTTCATCAGGTGAAGGAAAATACAATTTCAAATTACACATTAGCTCCTATAAATATCAGTACAAAAATAATCGCAATCTGAGAGGGGTGGACACATTTGAATTTTAAATTGAGTAGGGGGGAGATATTTATATCTAATTGGTCATTTAAAATTATACCTGATTTATTAAACTTATTAATTTCTGAACTTTCTAGCATATTAAGTTTTTTACTTTTCTCTAAAACATGTAAAGTTGTAAAATTGGATTGATTTCATGATTATGTTCTAAGCGATGATTAGCGAAGTGTCTGTCTTCTTATCCTTATAACATTTTTCATGTTCTTTCATTCTAGTATCGAATGTCTTTCCTGTCTGTCCTACATACACTTTTTTACAGCATTTGCATGTCAACTTGTACACCCCTGAGTTTAATGTATTGTCCGTTTTATCTTTATTGTTTTTTATTGCTTTTTGTAAGGAATTGTTTGTTTTGAATAAAATATTCTCTTCCGTACTTGTTTTAATTAAGTTCCCTACTGTATTTGAAATTGTACCAATGTATGTGATGGAGTTATAACTCTGGATGCTATTGTTTTTTTTACTGTGGGTTTTAGATTTCTGTAGTTTTGCTAAAATATTATTAATTAAATCTATTGAAAAGCCGTTATTTAGCGCTATAATGTACACTCTATATCCTGTTTAATGCTAAATCAAAGTTTTCTTTACTCAAAGGGACGTTAGTTAGTCTATGAAGCATTGATTGATAAGCAGATAATTTTTGTGTAATAAGATGAAACGAACGTGCGTGTATAGTTGTGTCTGTATGTGTAGGTTTGTGGAAAATTAAAAATTCATGTTTTTTAGTTATATGAGTTAGTGTTTACCACTTAATCAGATACAATTACATAACAAGCCTGGAGCAACGGGAAACAAACAAATTGGCAGCTTTTCAAGAGGTATTTGACCTGTTTTTTGAAAACTGTAATGAATCATATAATTCCAATCCAACTTTTTGCATTGATAAACAGTTAGCTCCATTCCGTGGTCGATGCCTTTTCAGGGTCTACGTGATGTCAAAACCTGACAAATATGGTACAAAAATATCGTTATTACCAGACGCAAGATGTTCTTATGCTTGAAATCTAGAAGTTTACACTGGTATGATGCTGATCACTCCAAAAAAAAAGATCAAAGATGAAAAGATGTTTTAGATTGGGTATCTGGACTTGGCCAAGGTTGTGGGATAACAACGGTAACATTTTTATGTCTCTTCTGTTGTCAACAGAGCTACTTCAGACTATATTAGGTACAGACATTTAAGAAGAGAAGTTTCCAAGGAAATGTTACTGGATAAAAACAGAGCAGATCATTCAAACAAATTTTTATATTTCCAAGATGCTATGATGGTTTCATATGTGCCTAAAAAAGAAGTGTTTTTAAGACACCACGTTGTCTGGAGACGAAACAGATTGTACACCAAAAGTAATCAAAAGCAAAAGCGCTGTAGACATAGTCGATAAGATGTTCAAAGAGTATGCATGCAACAGAAGTAACAAGAGATGGCCACTTGTTCTATTTATGAATGTTCTGGATATTGCGGTTCTAACTGCTTTTATTCTGTAGAAAATTAAATTCCCCGAATACGAACAACATTAATCACACCAAAAAAAAATTATCCTTGGAAAAACTTATAGCTCATTTGACCCATTGTTGTGTCAAGAGTTGATAAAGGATTTTGTTCGTGAGAGACAGAGAAAGCAAGCGTGTGAATACTTATTTCTGTGCGTTTGTAATAAATTTAAAATATTAAATTTTTTGCTCGGTGCACGTGTTTTTCTTCGGCGAGTACACCAGACAACACATGTGAAAATCAGTCTCGCTTCAACAGCCATCAGGTAATAATATGGCAAAAAAACAATTAAATATTGATACAAGCGAGTACGATAATTTATTAGTTTATATATCAAAATGCAAAGGTTGTTATGTATGTAAATAAATATTAAATACAGCGAATGTTTATTTATATCTACAAAGCTATCTCAAACAAAAAGGAAAGTAATTCGTGCCGTCCGATTATTTAAAACACAAAACATGGGTCTCTTCAATCCGGATATCTTCGTACACAAAACAGATTTGTCGGTATAAAAATGAATATTAAATATGCAATATCTGTGGTGGATATTCCCAAACAAAATATTAACCCTGCTCTAGCTTACGAAAGAAAATGAGGAAGATGCAGTAAATATCTGTTTTCAGAAGATACGAAAGTGTTAGCAATGTGGAAAATTCTATTTTTTTGAATTCCTTGGTTCAAACGTTAAGGCTATACGCCCGGCCTCGAAATCGTTTTTCCCATTTCCTAATCGTATTTTTCATGAAAACCTTACCGAATTTACAAGCTAATTTAAGAAAACAATGCCTTTAAATGGATAAATCGTAATTTCTTCGAAATTGTCCAAAGGGCCCTAAATAAAAATAAAAATGTAAGAAATTTCAAAAAACAAGCCTTTATTTAAAATTATGTAACACTCAACAGCAATACATAAATTTCATTTTTTCTTAATTTTTAAAAATAAGGTCACGAAACGGAAAACAAAATTTTGAAATTTCGGCGAAATTCACTGAAATCAAATAGAGTATGTGGTACGCTCGCACATTGTGTCGAGAGGTAGCTCCGCCTACCATTTCGGGCAGTTTCTGCGCAGTTTGTAAAATACTTCTGAGATCGGTGTGTGTGTAGAAAGTAATCGTTACTCGGACATTCTTTTACCGAAACCGTTGATATTTTCTTTACAATATAGTGTACATATACAATGTCAGCGTCACAATACTTCCTTATACTACGTATCAGAAAGTAAAAGCAATATCTCTTCCCGTTCCTAACGCTATACCTGCTAGAAGCGCATGCTAGGACTCACACGGCTTGCGGGCAGGGAGTATAATTATTATATTTGACTCGCAATAATTTGCTTCTGAAACGATCTAGAAATTTATTTCTTGCACAAAAAATAATTTTGGAATGTTGGCTTTATTTTGTTTCACATATATATGGGTAAATTCTGAAAAATAAGATTAGTTACTCGATAGCTGAAAAATATCTTACACAAATTGGTCGTCTACTAAAACTTTTTTTTTTTTATAAAATTGACACACCATAAAGAAAAATCGAAAACACTAGTATCATCCAAATACTTTAGGATATAACCTTAAAAAAAAAACAGATCCCTAGCTCTCTGCATTGCTAAGATATCACGAGATAAGTATTAAAAATTGAAGAAAATGAAAATTTTAAAATTTACACAAAAAAACGATTTTCGACCTTTTTGCGATTTCGATTTTATTTTCCAACTCAAAATTTGAATCCGGCAGGTGATTTTACATATTCAGCTTCACTTTTTTTGTGTGTTTGAGAAAATATAGATTGTCTTATTTAGGGGGGGTTGCTTCCCGACTGCCAAACATGTCGGCCAACCGGCGATTATCTGAGACCATAACGCAGCCATAAATTACAGGCAGATTAGATTAGGTGGCAAGTTCTTTTCTCTATCTTTTTCCTCAGCATAAGACAGAGCACGCGGACCCTTAAACATTTGTCTTTTATTACATTTGCACGAAAAAACAGTGGTACGCCTATTTCAAATCGAACTCAGCTTGAAGCGGGCGTTCAGCCTTAAGAACATTTCGTAGCATCTGAAACAGAAGTTAATTTCAAAAATTGCCTTTTGTTATTTTTTCTTCAATAGAATAAAAAATATTCTTTTAACGCAAAGTATTCCTGATTCTTCTCATTTTAATTGGTGTGTAACGCTAATTGCAAATAAAATTTATTTTAATGTATTTAGACGTCGCATTTCATTATATATCTGTTAATAAAGAAACATTAATTACTGTTCATTGATCAGAATTACCACAATTAAAAAAACCGATCAAAAAAATCGAGTCATACGAATACCGTCAAATATTTACGTAATCCGAAGGATAAGTCAGCAAATATTTCATATTGCTTCCAAGTTGGTTTTTCGAAATTTTTTCCAACTTGAAAAATTTCCGAAGAGATTTGAAAACTTAAGGGTAATTTAATTGCCGGACTTCGTAAGGGAAAATCAATTAAAAACTATTTTTACTTCAATGTTATAAATCCACTTGCAATCTGGACGAGATAAAACTCAATTTAAAAAGAGCATAGAGTGCAGTCATTCTATTAGGAGATATCTTCAGATGTGGTGCTTTATAATCGTTCTACAATAAATATAGCTTGTGTCAGCTTCGTTCTGCAAGAGTCCGTACTCCCAGAATGACCATAGCTAAATGCTTAGATTTTCGGTATACGTCTGCTCGACTTAATCTAGTAATTTATTTATTTTCCCTTACGAATACTGTCTATGTATGTCCTCAAGAAATACTGGGACATCCGATAGCATTCGATTACCTTTTCTACACAACAATTTATTACAAGATTTTCTTTGTTATGTACGATTCTTATATCAACATAAGCAATAAAGTTATATGCACAGACACAAACGATTCTTCATGAAATATAAAATTAAATTCAAGTATTTATATTTTAAATATAGTAATAATTGAAACAAAACTCTGTCTTTAAAAGCAACATATTACTACTAAATAATATATTCTTAAATGAAAAATACATTCTTCTTTGTCTGAAGTAAACTTTTTGATTAAAAAAAGATTTTATACAGGGTTATTCACGCTATACGGCACGGAATATTGTGGCCAAAATACGTGACTTTCAAAAAGTTTCACTTTTGGGATATATGGGGGTCTAGTATGGTTACTTTTTAAAATTATTTTTATATTATACAGGGTGTCCCATAAGCCCTAAAAGTATCAAAGTTGTGTTTTTTTAAATGGAACCCCCTGTATATTATTGTATTTTCGGATTCTCCGATCAAAATAAGTGTCTGTTTTAATAAGGTTTACAATACCTAAACCTTAAGGTTTTTTAAATAATTTGAATTTTGCCAAAATCTAACCTAATTTTCATGTTTCAAATACTTAAGAAGTATTTAAGTTATGTAAGCGAAATTTACAGCGAAGTGTAACAATATATCATATTTTATATCCCAATCATAATAAACTTGCCATCTTATACAGGGTGTCCAAAAATTAAAACTAATCAAATAAGAACTTTACGTGGCTATAACTTGATTAATTTAAATAGAACGCCATATTTTTTAACTTACCAGGAAATGTACTTTTTAATTACCTATCGAATGGTATTAGGGTGTTCTATAGCTAAGTCTTCGCGTTTTTACAGAATACGCCAAAAAATCGTTTTTTGCACCATTTGGTGTTTTTTAAATAAAAGTTCTAATGTATCTAGTTGCCTATGGTATTTAGAAATGTCACATAAATTCATTTAGTCTGTCAGTTTAGTCTGCAAAGTCTGTTTTTGCTATAGTGGTATTATTTTTTGTAATTGTGGAAGTTTAGATCGTTATTATTTGAATATTGTTGTGGTGTTGCTTAGTCAAAATGAAGATTTACCCAAAAGAAGAGCGTATTGATATGATTTTTATCCTAGGAGAATGTCATCAAAATTGTTTATTGGCTTCTCGAGTTTATGCTCAAAGTTTTCCGGAAAGAAATCATCCTAAGCCAGCCGTTTTTGAGAGATTATTAAACCAGTTTCAGGAAAGTGGAAGTGTCAGTTATAAAAAACCCATTACAAGAAAACCTGTCACTGAAGATGAAGAAAATGTTTTTACGGTAGTTGGTTCAGTTATCGAAAATCCCAATGTTAGTCAAAATCAGATATCCGAAAATACTAACATTAGTCAAGCAAGTATTTCAAGAATTCTTAAAAAACACAGATTTCATCCTTATAAAATCCAGCTCTGCCAAGAACTTTATGGAAATGATTTTGACAACCGAACTGAATTTTGCATGTGGGTGTTAGATAAAGTGGCAGAAAATAAAAACTTTTTTGAAAATGTGTTATTTAGTGATGAATGTATTTTTCATAACAATGGTCTCGTGAATAGACACAACTTCCATTATTATTCTGATTCGAATCCGCATGAATACAGAGTCATGAGAAATCAGAATAGGTGGTCCGTTAATGTGTGGGGTGGAATACTGGGCCAATATTTAATTGGACCCTATTTTTTTGAAGGACCTTTAAATGGTATGATGTTTCTCGATTTTCTTTTACACCAACTTCCAGTATTATTAGAAGAAGTCCCTTTAAACATCAGAACAACCATGTGGCTTCAACTGGATGGAGCTCCGCCTCATTATCATCGCGAGGTTCGGCAATTTTTAAATGCCAACTTTCAAAACAGGTGGATTGGAAGAAATGGATTTCAAAATTGGCCCCCCAGATCCCCGGACTTAACTCCACCAGATTTCTTTTTATGGGGATACATAAAAGGAATTGTCTACAATACGCCTCCGACAACACCACACGATATAAAAATACGCATAAGAGACGCTTTTGAAACTGTAACCCCGCAAATGTTGTCCAGAGTTAGCAGTGGTTTTGAAAAAAGAATATGTAAGTGTCTGGAAATGGACGGGCGACATTTCGAACATCTGTTATAAATATTTTGCTTCTGTTTTATGTTATCGTTGATATGTTATTACCATTATTGCTGTTATAGCCTGTTAGATTATAAATAACGTTCCAAGTTTCTGAACATTTGTAACGATATTCGTCATTATTATTCTTATAATTGTAAATTATCTGACATTTCTAAATACCATAGGCAACTAGATACATTAGAACTTTTATTTAAAAAACACCAAATGGTACAAAAAACGATTATTTGGCGTATTCTGTAAAAACGCGAAGACTTAGCTATAGAACACCCTAATACCATTCGATAGGTAATTAAAAAGTACATTTCCTGGTAAGTTAAAAAATATGGCGTTCTATTTAAATTAATCAAGTTATAGCCACGTAAAGTTCTTATTTGATTAGTTTTAATTTTTGGACACCCTGTATAAGATGGCAAGTTTATTATGATTGGGATATAAAATATGATATATTGTTACACTTCGCTGTAAATTTCGCTTACATAACTTAAATACTTCTTAAGTATTTGAAACATGAAAATTAGGTTAGATTTTGGCAAAATTCAAATTATTTAAAAAACCTTAAGGTTTAGGTATTGTAAACCTTATTAAAACAGACACTTATTTTGATCGGAGAATCCGAAAATACAATAATATACAGGGGGTTCCATTTAAAAAAACACAACTTTGATACTTTTAGGGCTTATGGGACACCCTGTATAATATAAAAATAATTTTAAAAAGTAACCATACTAGACCCCCATATATCCCAAAAGTGAAACTTTTTGAAAGTCACGTATTTTGGCCACAATATTCCGTGCCGTATAGCGTGAATAACCCTGTATATTAAAATATAACTTTCTAAACCTATGCAATATCGTTGCTTTTACAAAAAAAAATTCTAATCAAATGGAATTTATTTATTTATTATTTATGTTTAGTAATTTTACAAAAATTTAATGTGTAATTTTTCTAATTGTAACAATATTTTAAACTTATTGATAAGATTTGCGAAAACTCAAATTCATTGTGTGTCCTTGTTTTAAAATCAAACAGAGGGGTATTAACAATTTTGTTGTTCTTAAAATCATGTTGATTACTATTTAACAGACCTTTCCTCAAATAGAAATGTCATTAATAAATAAATAATAGTAGATTATGAATAAAGTTTTATAAACTTCATTTCAGCCTCGGATTTTATTAATCACGAGTGAAACTAAGTGTAGCGAGTATTTAGTAAAACAAGAGACTAAATAATTTCATAGAATATATTTCCTACGACAGCAAATAATCAAAATTATACAAAAAAAAATTAAAAAATTATTTATAATATTTTTCGGCTTGATTGAGTCAAAAAAGTTTTTGAAATTCATACCGGAAGTAGATATTTTACTCTTAATGAAAAATATTTTTTTGCGAATACCTGACAAGTTATACTTTTCAAATAGATATATTAAGAGTATGAATGTGTTTAAAGATAGATTTTGAATATTTTTTGTATAAAAAAATTTTCAAATGTCGGGCCAAAAAGAGCACTTTCACTCTTATAAAATATACATCCATACATGATCAAAAATATATATCCAGTCTAACTTGAATCTACCAAACAAAGTCCACAGGGGCAATAATAGTCTTCTCAACCGTAGTAAGAAATTCACTCATTTAGGTATGTAAGAATGCCCTTGTAATAAAACTTCATATAAACATATAAGTAGGCTATATTTTGATGTTGACAAATAAGTTTTGACATAAATGCTGAAACTAAAAGCCAAGTATTTATTAGATTATTTTTCATTCCATTTATAATGTCTGAAGAATTTAGATGTACACCACCTGAAATGCGCGAGATTGCAGAACAGGCAGTTGAGTACTTGCTTCAGCAAAAATCTAAACACTTATAGATGAAAACATATACAGAATTTTAAAAATGGTGTAATTCCAAAAATACAGTAGTAATTTCTGAAAACGTACTTCTGGCTTATTTTCAAGGATATTCAAATAATAAAAAAGGCTCGACTTTATGGGCGCATTATTCCATGTTGAAAGCTACACTTGGCCTAAAAGAGGATATTAAGGCTGGACACCCGCTTCAAGCTGAGTTCGATTTGAAATAGGCGTACCACTGTTTTTTTCGTGCAAATGTAATAAAAGACAAATGTTTAAGGGTCCGCGTGCTCTGTCTTATGCTGAGGAAAAAGATAGAGAAAAGAACTAGTCACCTAATCTAATCTGCCTGTAATTTATGGCTGCGTTATGGTCTCAGATAATCGCCGGTTGGCCGACACGTTTGCAGTCGGGAAGCAACCCCCCCTAAATTAGACAATCTATATTTTCTCAAACACACAAAAAAGGTGAAGCTGAATATGTAAAATCACCTGCCGGATTCAAATTTTGAGTTGGAAAATAAAATCGAAATCGCAAAAAGGTCGAAAAATCGTTTTTTTGTGTAAATTTTAAAATTTTCATTTTCTTCAATTTTTAATACTTATCTCGTGATATCTAGAGAGCTAGGGATCTGTTTTTTTAAGGTTATACCCTAAAGTATTTGGATGATACTAGTGTTTTCGATTTTTCTTTATGGTGTGTAAATTTTATAAAAAAAAAAAGTTTTAGTAGACGACCAATTTGTGTAACGTATTTTTCAGCTATCGAGTAACTAATCTTATTTTTCAGAATTTACCCATATATATGTGAAACAAAATAAAGCCAACATTCCAAAATTATTTTTTGTGCAAGAAATAAATTTCTAGATCGTTTCAGAAGCAAATTATTGCGAGTCAAATATAATAATTATACTCCCAGCCCGCAAGCCGTGTGAGTCCTAGCATGCGCTTCTAGCAGATATAGCGTTAGGGACGGGAAGAGATATTGCTTTTACTTTCTGATACGTAGTATAAGGAAGTATTGTGACGCTGACATTGTATATGTACACTCTATTGTAAAGAAAATATCAACGGTTTCGATAAAATAATGTCCGAGTAACGATTACTTTCTTAACATACACCGATCTCAGAAGTATTTTACAAACTGCGTAGAAACTGCCCGAAATGGTAGGCGGAGCTACCTCTCGACACAATGTGCGAGCGTACCACATACTCTATTTGATTTCAGTGAATTTCGCCCAAATTTCAAAATTTTGTTTTTCGTTTCGTGACCTTATTTTTAAAAATTAAGAAAAAATAAAATTTATGTATTGCTGTTGAGTGTTACATAATTTTAAATAAAGGCTTGTTTTTTGAAATTTCTTACATTTTTATTTTTATTTAGGGCCCTTTGGACAATTTCGAAGAAATTACGATTTATCCATTGAAAGGCATTGTTTTCTTAAATTAGCGTGTATATTCGGTAAGGTTTTCATGAAAAATACGATTAGGAAATGGGAAAAACAATTTCGAGGCCGGGCGTACAGCCTTAACATTTTAAATTGGTTGCCTTTTTAAAGAGAAAAAATGAAAATTAAAAGCCCAAAAAATCATTAGTATTTACTCAAGAGGAAATTATAAAATTCCTTACTGAGACATTCGAGGCATGCTACATTGCAACTAAGGTAGTATGTTAATATTATTAATACTTTGGAATTATTGACAATTTATAACCCTGTAGACTGCTCTTGTAATTGGTGTTGCTGGTGCATGCTGAAGTGATAAGCTGTGTAATTTATTAATTTCTGATGTCATGAAAGATGATTTAATTATTATTCACATTCGCAATAGCAAAAATGGTTCATCTCGAAAGTTCGTAATAATGGAGCCACTTTGGATCAAAATAATTAAAAACTATTCAAAAAGTAGACCAATTCCAGATATATCAAAATTCTTTATTAGTGTACGTAATGGTAAATGTACTAGAAAAAAAATTGGACATAACATAATAGGACAGATACAAAAAAAAATGCCGTTTAGTTAAATTTACAAAATCCACAGTTATATATTGGTCATAGTTTCCGTAGAACCTCGGCTACACTTTTAGCTGTCAATGGTGGTAATACCCTTCAGTTAAAAGTACATGGTGGTTGGAAATCTTCTAGTGTAGCTGAAAGTTATATAGAAAATTCCCTAGGAAATAAAAAAAAATATAGCTTGTATGTTACAAGGTCTACCTACACGTACTTACGCAACCACACCTGCAATAAATACAGGAGTTTTTGATATGAATCAAATTTCATCAACATCTGCAGTACAATCAGGATCAATTTCGACTGAAGATCGTCATTAATGTGCCTACTGATCTGAATAATCCTGGTTTTTCAAATAGAATTGAACCATCAATAAATTTGACATGCCATAATTGCACTATCAATTTTTATAAATAAATTAAATAATTCTTTACATCTGTAATAGTTACGTGTTTCCATATTATACTATCATACATATTTTGACGGTTGACATATTACTGCTTTATTTGTTGTTATTATTCACCTAGGCCAATAATATGCTCATTATTTACCTATTATTAGTTCAGGTGGAGAAATGACATTTCATGGCGTTTTCTTATGTGTAAAAATGCTATGATATTTTACTACTGGTACAAAAAATTAGATTTTTGCAAATATCTGGAAAACTGTGTATTAACTCCTAGGATTGAAGAAAAGCATAATATTATTAATGATAGGAAGATTTTTTAATTTGTCATTCATTTTGAATTATATCTTTGTTTGTTTGTGCTAATAATTCAAACGAAACTAATCAGTCCAATCTGTTTCCGCACAGTAATAAAACCTATAAATATATCATTGTAATTTATGTAAAAATTGGGATGAAAATAACATGGCTTGGCACAAAAACAGTATTAAACACAGCAGCTTCATTAACAACTTAATCTGATTTGACACAAACGAGCACGCGCACACGGAAACATTTGAATAAATTAAGTTTTCCTGACGTGTTTCAATATGAAACCGTCTAAATAAATTAATTGCCGGACACATGTTACCGAGCATTGGGATATCGCAGGAGAAAAAAGCCAACGATCTCTGATTTACAACTGATAAATTATGGTGATAAACGGGCGAATGCAGACACATGTGCATCCACATACAACTCGGGTGATTGTGAGTTCTCCTATGATATTTCACAGTGATGACATCGATTCTGCTACTGTCCTGTGTAAGCCCGGCTAAATTTACTCTAGACTAAGTATAGAGAAACGTACAGATTGAAGCGATATGTACGACTCTCTGTATGTACGTAATTTTAAAATTACTACTGGGATTGGATGTAATTCAATAATAACGTAGTGTTGTTTACGTTCGTGTGTCACAACAATGCTCTGACACTTAAATAATTTCGAACCAAAGGACTTAAAATAACGTTAATGTAATAATTGAGAGTAAATGAGGGGCATAAATTTCAAAAGGACTGTGCATCGTAAACATTTTAAATTGAACGATTTTAATTAAGTTGAGTATTTATATCATCCATTACGATGCCTGAAAAAGCTTACATTTGGGACAGGTATTTATGTATGTGTATGTATACATAACGAATGCTGAAAACAGCAATTGGAGTTTTTAATTAAGTACTATTTCAAAATTTTCAAATCTAGAACTGCAATGTTTCACTATAATTGTAAATTAAATTCGAAGCGCTATCTAGTTAGAAAACATCAATAAATCGTGCAATTTTATCCCTTCATTATTAGTTTTGTTGAACGTTCTTTTCAAATTTAATATAGGTATGTTTGTACTGTTTGCGTCAATGTAAATTTTACATCGAGAGGGTTTCGAGATTATCAAATTTATCAATTACCTTACCTGTCATTGCTTAAAAATCAAAAGTTTTCTCGAATAAACAATTGTAAGAAAAACTGTTCTGCATCTTTGTCCCATTCTCTTAACTTACGGATAAATTAACTGATAGCTATCCTTAAGATAAATATATCTGACAGCTGACGTGCATTTGAATTTCTTCACTGCAACCTTTGGTTACTTAGCCCTTAGATAGAAACCCCGTGTTCCTAACTTCAAGTACATATGAAGTGCATCATTCGCTCTGATTCGTTTGACGTGTTAGGTTATGTTTTATACTGTGTTTATAAACATAAACATACCGCATTTGTATTATTTAATATTAACAATATGATTTGGTAAATTGTGTTTTACGTCAACCCTAAATATTATTTGTACCTGCGACTTCTTTGGAGGTAAGATATACCGTAGCATAATATCTGTGAATTATAATCATTGCATATATGGAGATTTCTCCAGTAATCGGCGTCGTTCTTGATTTAACCCCCACGTAAACCTCCTACATATATTTTATAATTTTATATTCGCAAGAAGTATCCTGATATCTCACTATATTCTAAGTTTGTGATAAAAAAGTGCTCATTCTTTATATTTCCAAGACATTATTTACTTACAAACACTTATGTAGAAATTTAACTTATAAAAAATAAAATAATGACACTGTAGTGGATAAATCACTGTATATTATCATATACAGTGACAGACTATAGTAAGGCGTTTGATAGGGTAAATCATAGTGTATTGTTGGCTATTTTGGATAGCAATGGCTCTGCCGGTGCATCATTATCACTTATTGAAGATTATCTCCGGAATCGTAGGCATTACGTGAGTATTGGCGGAGGCGCATCTGTATCACTCGCTGTCATGCATGGGGTTCCTCAGGGATCTGTTCTGGGTCCGATTTTGTTTTCAATATATACTTCGATTTTTTTCTCAGGTCTTCTGCATTGTAATGCACATGAGTACGCTGACGATACTAAGCTTTATTATTCTTCTGAACCAAATAACTGGGAAAATGCTGTTGCAAATATTAATAGAGACTTGTGCTATCTCCATAGAGTATCCACAGAACATTGTCTTACATTCAACTTGGATAAATCTAAAGTAATCCTTTTCGGTTCTGCGAAGACTTGTTCTAATATTTGTCGCACTTTTAATAGTGAAATTAATAATTCTAAGTTACCAATTGTGGAAAGTGTGAAGAATTTGGGACTGGTTATGGACAATACACATAGGTACACAGCAGGTTTATGGCTATATACGGAATGCTTATATCAAATTTGATGAAATTGTATCTTGACAGGCATGTATTCAGTGAAACCGTCAAGAAAATTCTTTGCTTTCACTTTATTATTATTATTATTATTATTATTATTATTATTATTATTATTATTATTATTATTATTATTATTATATCTGTAACACTTTATTTTATATTAAACATTTTTTAGAGGTGCAAGTTTTAACAAAAGCGAGGTGGACACCTTAATGAATATCTAGTGATATAGTTACGGTTATTTTTTTTAACCGAAATCTTGAGTAAAAATCCATGTCGTCCAGTTCCACCATATAATTATAACGATACTTTAATGGCCTCCTGATCAACTGTACTATTTCGTCTTCCTCTTCATCAGAAAAAAATGAGGTGTGGCCACCACACGACTTTCTTATACGTATGAGCGTTTCAAACTATACAATTTTAAGAATTTTTTTATACAAAAATCATTCAAAATCCTATTCTAAGTACTTTCATTCTCTTAATAAATCGCTATAGAATGCATACTTTGCAAGATATTCGAAAAAAAGTGCTACTCTCTAAGACTAAAAGTGCTACTTCCGGTCCGAATTTTGAAATTTCATGTATACCAAAAATATTGCAAATCCAACTCTAAATACTTTTGTACTCTTAATAAATATATATAGAATGCATAATATACGACATATTTGCAAAAAATCGCTATTCGGTAAGAGTAAAAGTGGTACTTCCGGTCCGAATTTTGAAATTTTTTTTATACAAAAGATATTTAAAATTATCATTTAAACACTTTTATACTCATAATGTACCTGCCTAGAAAGCATGACTTGCGAGATATTCGCAAAAAACTGATTTTCGATAAGAGTAAAAGACCTACTTCCGGTAGGAATTTCAGAAAACTTTTTTAAGACGATTTGTCTCAAATTTAAATCTGAGTACATTTGAATTCTTTATAAATTTGTTTAAACTTAGTAATTGACGAAATATTTGTAAAATTCGATTTTTTCACTGAAGTAAACTACTACTTCCGGTCTGCCGATTGTTCTCAAAATCTAATCAGTTCTCAAGAGGGAGATTATACACGCAAATACAAAATTTGGAATTGATATCTACAGCGGTTTGACCGCTATCGTGGTCACACACAGACACACACACACAGACACACACACACACACACAGACATTTTTTAAAAACCACTTTTTTGGTATCAGGGGACCTCAAAACGTGGACATCTGCAAAAATCTCGAGGTCGAAAATTTTCATCATCACAATAGGGTAAGTCCGGGAGAGTTCGACCACTTTTTGGGGGGGAAATTATAACTTGCTTGTGTTCTGAGATAAAATTTTCTTTACACCGTCAAAGCATTGCCCAAAGGGTTTAGAGACTATATAAAATATAATTTATGATATCATAGCAAAATACATTTTTATTTTGAATAAAAAGTACAAACATTGCAACTGGGCGATCTCACCCGGATATCTGGGTTAGACCGACCACCAACTACGGGTGAGATCGACTTCAAAAAATAACAAAACGTATATCTTCGAACAGCATAATAGTAATAATAGTATAATAGGAAAGTATAAACAAAATTAGTTTTTTCGACTTTTCTTTTTCATTTTTCCGCTTAAATCGCAAAAATTCTCAAATTTCTGCGATTTAAGCTGCTGGTTTTCGTAGCAGAAAATGGGATTTCAACTAATCCTTGGAAATGGTAGCGTTGACATACGCCGATTTAACTGACATTTTTTCCTTTAAATATTGCGTAAGGTGGGAGAAACATTCCCTCTGCATTGGAGCAACCTATGACGGAAATGGTTTCGTCCTTCTCGCCTGATGTCAACGAAGAAACATTTTTTGAGCCTTTTGCGGCCAAGACTTCAGTTGGTTTATTGTTCAACTGCAAACCGCTTTCGTCCATGTTAAAAATATTAGAAGGTTTGTCATGGAGTTGGTTATCAGTGAGAATATTGTTTAATAGGGTAAAATAGTGTGTCAAATTGTCACGGTTCATTCCAGTCGCACAAGCAATCGAAATTCCTTCGGCTTTTCTAATTGATATTTCTGGATGTCGTCGCAAAAAAGAGTTAAGCCAATCATAGCCGGCTTTGCCTTTTTCTTTATTGAACGTGTGCTACAATTTCAGTTGTTCGGCAAGTTGAAAGGCTCCTATTCTGACGGACTACCGATCTGGTGCAAATCCAAATGTTTGCATTTTTTTAATATGTCGCACCAATTTCATTTCTGCATCATCTACCAACACCGATGACGGACCCAGTCTCTTTCGTTTTATTCCCTCCGACTTCTTAATATAATCTTTTAGAGTTGTTTTAGGAATCCCAAACTCTCGGGCGGCTTCATTTACACCCATTGTACGATTTTGTACACATTCAATTGCATTTCTTAAAGAATCGGCACACCATTTAGCTCTTTTTTCATTTTTTCTTTTGTAAATTGTGGACATTTTTGTTAATCTGTAAGAGTATTATTTTACAATATATCTAATTGTTTAAATTGGGCTTCATTAAATCTCTAATTTAATTTAAAATAAGGTTTTTAATATTTTTTTTCGTGGTCGATCTCTCCCGGATTAATGTGGTCGAACTCTACCAAAGTCACGGGAGAGATGGACCACCTTATTAACTGGAGCAAAAACGAAGAACGACTACATTTTTGAGGTTATGTTACAGATTGATGCATATTTTATCATCCAGTATCGAAATAGTTTAAATAAACTTACCCGTCTTTAAAATATCACTAACACAGTAAATAAGTCAGAAAACTTTCAAGTTCGTAAAAAGTTTAAAACTTAATTTATAAATTCACACTGATGTCACGGCCCGTGTTTACACGTTGGTTGCAACAAGCTCAACTAATTCCATCGAATATGTGAGACACAGGGCCCTCTCTTGCTTTTTTCTTGAGTTATCCGTACTGGTCGGACTGTCCCGGTGGTCGATCTCTCCTGGACTTACCCTACTTCCTTATACTACGTATAAGAAAGTAAAACGTCCATATCCAACA
The DNA here is from genome assembly GCA_963170755.1 of Amphimallon solstitiale. Taxonomy (NCBI): domain Eukaryota; kingdom Metazoa; phylum Arthropoda; class Insecta; order Coleoptera; family Scarabaeidae; genus Amphimallon; species Amphimallon solstitiale. Next base: position 146,245,959 of record OY720678.1, read on the forward strand.
TTTACAAATCCATAGCACACATTTTTTTTCAAAATGACAACCATTACCATTTATACCACGTTAACAAAATGCGCGCACAACCAAATATGTATCTGTAAGATAATTTTTATCGACAACTTCAACTGCTTGACAAATTTATCTTCAAGATACAGTCTATCTAGAAGTAAAGAAATCTATTTTTGTCAGTTTCTAAGGGATATCTATCAGATAATTTTATCTAGAACTTAACTAGAAATTAAGAAAATGGGCATTTGTCGAGAAAGCTGTATTGAACTACGTGTTTAAAAGATAATAAATCAAATTGAAACAAACATTTTTAATTACGCTAATTTCAGAAAAATAAGGCAATTTGAAATATTGGTTAAAAGATGAGTGCACGATTTTAAGAAAAATTTAATAAATACCTATATAGAGTGAAATCAGTTCTGTAATCCATAAAACCATTTTTAAAATTCGTTGGCGGGCCGCATAAATATCGACAGTGGGCCGCGGTATGTGCATCGCAGCTTCAAGGGAAGGCATAATAGTTTAATAGTTCAACAAACGTACTGAATAAGTGTAAAGTATGCGCAAACTTTTGTACATTCGCTTGAATTTGCTTGTAAATTTTCCAAATTAATAGTTTGATATAACCTCAATAGAACGTTGATTGAAATACGCTAATATACTAAACATATTTATAATTTAAATTAAATTACTTTTTATACATATACAATGAGTTCAATTATTTATAAAATTGCATGCATTATTAGTAGGCACTCATCATCAAACTATTCAAAAAATGAAAAACAGCAGTGTTTTCTTGATGCAAAATACAACATTTTCTATAAACTTCATCAGGTACTTGCTATAGGCTTTTGGGCAAATCGTTTTTGACATAAGCCACAGAGGACGGGAGCGTCGAGATGAGCCCACACAGTGGGGGTTGTTAATCGACTGCTTTGAATTGGCTCCAAAATTGAAAGCATGTGTATTACCGTACAGTTTTATAAGTAAAGCAGCATTTTGAAAAGCGAAATTATTTCATTTTCATTCACGTCAGATTTCCTTAAAATATAGACACAATAATTTATAGACATATAATATTTATAACTACATTAATCAAACAGGGATACTACAGGGCAGTATACTCGGACCCCTTCTCTCTGTGGTGTTTCTGAACGATCATTCGCTGCAACTTCATCTATAAAAAATATTTGATGATAAGATACAAGGGAAAAAGGGCAGTTACAGAAATATAGAGTGTCATCATAATAACAAGCTACTGCAAGATATTAAAAAGAGACATAAAACTGTTAATTCAGTGTCACTGCTTCATGGATACTCGTGACTGATAATAACACTAATTTCTTAATACATTGTTTATTATAATCTTTAATTTTATTTTTTTAATTCGTTGTATTTAATTCTACATTATAAATAAACTTTAATAATCATGAATATGTTTTACTATTGTTAGTTCTGTTTATTATGCCCCCCCCCTAATGGCGTTGACTAAACTTTATACATATTTATATAGAAAATGTATTGGTACTTACTACCAATATATATGTATCTAACAAAGAACAGTTAGGATACAATAAAAATAGCTTACATCATCCTAAAAAAATCACATACATATAAGAACTGTGACCAAAATATAAGAATTATTACCCATGTTACATATAAAATCACACATAAGAACTGTGTATGCTAATGTTTAAATGTTTAACAAATATAACATTACACTTATTACTTGCTAAGGCAGCTAAAACGTACAATAAAGTATTTGAAAATATATATTTTAATACACATGTATAAACGTGAATTTGACAGATTGCACTTTAGACCTCAAAACATTGTAATTAATTTCGAAAAAGCAAGATTGCTGCATCCGCTACTCATACTCATCAGCCATTATCATTGGCGTCACGTCATTAGCGTGGTGGAATTGACAAGCGCCAATATAAATATCATGTAAGATGATTAGATACGATAGCCTAAGGCCCAGATTTATAAATCATGCTCAAGGCACACATCTGCGTTTTATAAAACAACCTCAAGCACCGGCCGGTGCTTAAAGCGACGAAAACACGATCTTAGCAGTAAGCTGTGTTCGACCAGGCTTGAGCACGCGATTGACAGATTCATTTGAAAACATAACCTTCTTACAAATATATGTTTGAAGATTTACATAGTTTATGGAGTATTAAATAATGACATCTATTATGAAATTGTGATTACATAATGGTAGAAATATGCTTACTAATAAACGACGGGTATGTGCATGTTGAAATTAAATATGTCCAGTATTACAAGTAGGTATAGTTGTTATTCATTGCAACTTATAATTGGCCAACATGTGTTAGAGTATAAACAAGAAATATGATTTAAAGTGAGACATACAAGAACATGCAATGTTATTAAAATATTATTTGTAACCTCGAAGGGAGAATATCCAATAATGTTTATGAACATCACCAAAACCTATACCTGTAATGCCGAAAGGACATTTTGGAAAGCATTTAAATGATATTTTACATACGAGTATGTAATACTTCAGTATGTTCTTGTAATATCAACAATTACATTATATTTATACCTAAACAATAAGTGAGGCTTTAAAACCTTAGAAAGAGAATGTTTTTACTAATCATGATTGCATTCTATTTTATTTGACGGTTACTTTTTAAAGAAAAATATTTTAATAATTTGTTGAGATTAACATTAGAACATTGGACATAATCTTAGCAAATATATATTTCCCTTAAAAGCAGCAAGCTTACAAATCTATTAGTACAATAATTACACACACATTAAAAGAAAATTTTATTCTTTTTTTTACAATTACAAATTATAATAAAGTAGTTCAGATATTAGTAAATAATTAAAGTATGTGAATAATATTTTAACTCAACCATATAAGCAATTTAATGGAGAAAACCTGCATATATGCTTAAAAGACAATTGAATGTATTTTTAAAACTAAAATATGTACTGTACAAACATTGTTGCTGATGTGTAAATTTTCTTTGAATACATTCATTAAAAAAGTAAATGAACATTTTGTTAAATATAAATTAATATTTCCCTTTGGTTTCTCTATTTCCAATTAAACTATGTCCTGAGAATAATTATCAAGTTCTGTTCTTTTTCATATTTTTCTATAGTAAAAGTAATGAAATTAATTTTTATAAATTATACATCCCTACAGAATGGATATGAAGATATTAACATTCCTAAATATTCGTTTACCATGTGCTTCAATATGCAAACATGTATACTTGGAGGTAGAATGCCGTATGTGTTTAGTAATCCCTCGTAATTCCATATGTCTATAGATTTTTCACCAAATTTTAAGTGAAACCCAATTAACTGCTTTTGGTAAGATACAGAAATGGACAATGCATTCATTTCATCTTCAAAAGCAACCGTTTCATATTCAAGTTGCTATAATATACTCCACATATTGCATTTTTCTTAATTTAGAAATACTTTCGACATTTTCTCTCAAAAAAAAAAAACGTCTTATTAGGATATTGTTATTAATTAGTATAGTTTCAGAGTTATTATTTCCATTGCATTTATCTGAAATTACAAATTATTTAATTACTTACATGCAGATGTATAGATTTGAATGTTAAGCAACAACTCATAAAAATAGCTATAATTCAATATTGCATTTAAGATGTTTCATTTTCAACTTACTTTAAAAAAATAAATACTATTACTACTACTAATTATTTTTCGGTTTTACTCATATTTTTCTTTTTAAAAGTGTTGGTTATAACAACTGATCTATGTTTGCAACCAAAAGTTACTAAAATTCCCTAACATTGCGTGCTCAAGGTCCCTCGTTCACGAGAATTCCCGAAGTATGTTCTATAGAATCAAACGCATGCTTGAGGCGACGACACCGAAATCCCGTGCTTAGGTGAGTTTGTGGATTACATGAGCTGAGTTCCATTTATAAATACCGGCATAAGTCTTAACGCAGTCCATATTGGGGTTTCAGTGTTAGATCTAACGTAGTAACAATGTTAGTCTTACAGCAGTGATAAACCAATTCACACATAGTCTGAGACATCATCAGGGCTAATAACAACATTTCACAGTCCATTACAGTAATATCAAAGTTACGTTTTTAAACTAAACCAATTTTCAAACAACGTTGTTTTGTAACACATCGCATCTTCTCAAGTTATTTCTATCGTTTGCAGTGCAACTAGCAATTCTTACGTAACATATGCACATAACACTGAAGCATGTACTATTAATAGACATTCGTATTTAAACCCATTCATCAAAGGCAAATTGAAATTAATTATAAACTCGAAAACACACCAGAACGCTCCACTTCTAATGTATTAATTAATATACATTTTCCAGCTATCTCGACTACGAGGGTCTTTGTGAAAAAAACGCCGCCTTTAATAATTACACATTAAACAAACATTAGCACTAATCGGCGCACATGGTTTATGAATGGATTAGAACTTTCTGAAGTACCTAAAGATTAAAGGAGGGGCCCTTACGGAATTCCGAGATAAAGCCCGGAGAGTGTTTCCTTATGTCTTATGTTCCGGCAAAAGAGGTGGACGGGGCAAGCGGGCAGGCAGTCGCTGCGAACTGAACTCTCTCTCTTGACTCGACCAAAGTAAACTCAAAAGTACTTATCTCTTCCAATACATTATTAAACGATAAGTACTTTACCCGACTATCGTAAACTAGAAATAAATGTTTAACATGAGGTCAAAACAGCGAACATTTCACGTTCCTTATCTGTGAACATGTTTACCAGATTTATTTCGTATTGAACCGTTCAGCGGTACAAGTAATGACAACGGTACGGAATACATGAAAAGTAATGTCTTCTTTAGCGACATCGGACTGTAACGATCATCTTGTGAACATTACGTTATCGAAATGTATTTCGATATGGTTTTGTATTCAGTTTTATAGTGCACAGAAGATCATAAATACTGTATTGATGTTGATGTAACAACTGAAGTGCCTAGACAATCTTAATTTTGACAATAAATACTCAGAGATAATTTAAAAATACGATAGGACCTAAATTATATTATCCACAAGACATTATCTATCTCTATGAATGTATTTTTTTATGACTAGCCATAGATGAGGTAAACCGGGTCAATTATGAGAAGTGCGGATAAAACGGCATACTTTCCAAAAAAAATTCAGTAACTTTACTTATTGTTTATAGAAGTCATTACTATTCCATAGAAATTTAAAGTGTATATTACTGTAAAAAATAATAAAAAAAAACAATGAAAAGTAACATACTTTTTGCAAAAAATAAATAAAAATGTGTTACAATGTACCATTTTATCCATACATGCTTGGATAAAATGGCATCATTGCAAAAGAAAATAATAGTATCGTTACACTTTAATTTAAACACATAATTTACACACGAAATGCTTTCATTTTGCAGTCTTTAATTGTGTCGCCTATATCCGTGTCACTGCCCTGCAATACTTTTCTTTTAACTTTTTGCAGCAGCCTGTTGCCTTTTTCTCTCTAAATCAAGTTTATCGTTCTCTTTCTTCTGTAAGTCCGCAATGTATGAATATGCTATTAGAATTTTAGATTTTTGTGTCTTATTTCTTTATTTGCAATTGTCTGTTGTAACTTTCTTCGAAAGAAGCAGTATGTCTCTTAAAGATGTATTAGGTTCAGAACTGGTGGTTGCAACATCTGCACGAGTATTTATACTTGATAAACTTCTAAGGTAAGCTGAGTTTTCGTTTGTTTCTTTGAGAAATACAGTGGCAGGGGCAAAACAGTCATCTGAGAATACATCTGGATTTACTGGATAAATTCCAGTGGTTTGGAACCCTTTAGTCGCATTTCCTATTCCTGCTGCCCTTCCATAGGCTAAACCAAAAAGTCGAGCTACTTGAAATTGCATTAAAACGCGGGAAGGATTATTGTGAAGCCATTTGGTTATCTCTTCATTAAAATATGTCGTCAACGGACCAAAAAGGGCAACATCTAAAGGCTGAACCTATGGGAGATAGGCAAAGTAAAATTATTCCTTTTTGTTTTGTGAAATGCAGTGCTTCTAAGTATTTATGACTTCCATGACCGTCCACAATTAAGAGAACTTTATTTTCAATAAAGGCATTAGCATATTTTGCAAAATGTTTTAACCATTTTAAAAATATCGGTCCTACCATAAATCCTGAATCACTATGTAGCCGTAATGTTTATGGTGGTGCGCCATTAATTAATTCCGCTTTCCACTTTTTCTAGAGAAAATTAGAGCTGGTGGAATGTAACCACCTGCGGCACTGATGCAACATACCATAGTACTGTGAATTCCTCGTTCAGCGCTGGTGATGGCTCCAACTTGGTTGCCAATATTTTCCTTGGTTTGTGAACCGTAGATAACGCTGACTCGTTCATATTATACATTCTTGAAGGTTCGAACTTATGTGCTGCCATAAGTTCTTGCAGTTGATCAAAAAACCGTCCCACTTGGTGTCTGTTAATGCTAAGGCTATGGAGAGCGTAAGCTGATTTCTGGATTGCATTGACGAAATCCTCTCACCCATTCCCATCCTGCCATTTTTGCGCTATGAGAAAATCTGTGACTGATCTTATTTGCTTCTGCATAGTCGTAAGCCAACCGTCTTAGTTCGTTAAGTGTGATATCGTAAAACATTACTTCCTGTTCTTGGATCAGAGCCACTATTTCTTTTTCTACTTCTTCAGTAAACGTTTTTGAGTAACGACCCGGACCTTTGGCTCCCTTATCTATCTTCTTGTTTTTACTTGCAGCATTGTCTCCTCAGGGTTGTATGAGGAACTCCAAATTGTTGCGAAACACGATGCCAACCCATTTGTCCCAGTTGGACAGTCTTCATCGCAAGCTTCATACTCTCCTCTGACCACGACTGACGATTTGTTTTTATTTCATACTTGGAACACATTCTAAATGCACGAACTGTGTTAGTTAACATTGCTATCATTGTACTATGGTAAAATGTCATAGTGCCATTTCATCCGAGCGCAATGACAATTACAAAAATAAGTAAAAAATGATCAAATCAAAATTATTCATAATAATCTTCAAAAGACACTGAATACGCTTATAACAAATATTATGGAAATATAAAACATCTTACCTGAAGAATACTCTTTACTTAACACAGTTGTTAAAAATTTAGACAAACGCATAATCTACATTACCGGCCTCTAATCGCTCCTAATTTTGGGTGGTACAATTTTAATGTAATTCCTCACAAAGAGATGACACTAGTAGTTCTGAAATATATATGGTTTGGATGAAAATGGACACGTGCCGTTTTATCAAAGTATGCCGTTTAATCCACATTTCCCCAACATCAATTGCGAGGTGGTTATTCTGAACATTTCCTACTAAATTTTAATACAGTATAAAGAAATAATATATTCAATTGCCTCATACACATAAATTGAGTAAACGAGGACTAGTTTATTCTAGTTTTGTTGCTACTAGCTTCTCAGTAACAACAAATCTAAGATTATAAGACTAACTTGATAAGTGATTCATTTAAAACAAAATAGACATTCTATTAATTTTAAAATTGATAAAATAAATTTAAGGCGTTTTTTAATAATTTATTTGAAAATAATTACATTACAATGTCTGTTAATATACAGTAATTGATTTAACACACAAAAAATCACATTTGTCAATTAACTGACTGGCTGATACAAAATTGCAAGCACCTATTCTTACCGCCTAGCGGCAATTTAATATTTAAGTGTTAATGTCTAAGGTTCATTAATTGGTGTTATAATATTATCCTTTGTTAAAGTTATTTGGAGTTTAAATAATAAAAGTTAAAGGATTTTCTCAAAACTTATGTAACCGGTGTTATACACTCATCACTTCCACCATAATATTTCGATTACTCAGGGTATGATATGAACCAGTTATTTATCCCACATCAAATGCCAACATTATGTGATCTTTCAACGAAATGTTTTACTTAAGACCATAACAACTGTTTGTTAGATAACATGTTCAGTAGATATTCGCAAGTAATTTTCGATATTTTGTCTATTTAAATTGTGAGATTGATTTATAATAGACATTTAGTATAATAATCTTTGTGAACCACCCGTGGTCGAAGGGGATTAGAAGGGTTGGATTAATTTCTTTTGTGAAGATCGGGTGCGCTTTAAGAAGTGAAATCGTTATATCTATAGACAGAGTATACAAAACAAGTACTACAAATCTTACAAAATAATAAAAAGAAGTATTGCATGTTGAAAAATAAAACACCATTTAGTTTTAATATGTAAGAAAAAACTACAGAAAAAATATTGACAATGTCAAAACATTACAGTTTTTAAGTTAGCTTACTCAATAGCCTCTGGAGATAAGTTTGCAACTCGATTTATTTTAAGCTCACCGATGACAATTTTGAAATACCACTTAGAAAATGGATGGTGTTGAATTCGATGAAAATTATTGAAAACTTTAAAGTTTACTTGACAAATTTTAATAACAACCAATATATAATATATAAGAATAAAACTTACTGAATTAAAAGTAGAAAAAATGTAGCTGTCACTTTATCAGAGTAACTTTGATCTTACTTCATCTTTAGAGTGATGACTACGTTACATTAACCATCTTGGAACATATATAAATAGTTGAATTTAACCGAAATGAGAAACAAGTGTAACATTTTCATTAGAGTTACATACCGAAAAGATTTACACTACATTCGGAATAGTTAATCTAGTAGGTATTGTACAGTTAGAAAAGTATATAAAGGGTAACTTAACATTCTAACTTTGGAAAATAGTAGTGGCAACATTTTCTAAGCATTAATAGAAGTCTAAAACATGAACATTGATTGTCGATTGTATAATTTATTACGACAACTGTTTTTCAACATATTCTTATTAATTATCTCCTTATACATGTTGATTTGTATAAATTACTTAATTGAGTTAAAGGGATGTTAATATTTAAAATACGCTTACAATGTTCTTTAACAAAATTGTATCTTTTAAAATAATAAAGTTTAAATTGTAAACACTGGATTATATTACAGAAAACGTAATTACCTCTCTACGAAAATCTGATTTCTCCTAGTATGGTCCATTACTTCATTTACAAGTTTTCTCGGTACCTACGGCAAGAGATAGCGGATAGTCCCTGATAATATTCTTAAATTCTAAAAGGTCAAATCCTTATGTTGATGGACAGACTATATATGTTTCTTTTATTTCACTTATTATAGTAATACTCACAAGTAGAAATCACTCTGTATATAACTTGTAAGATGCATATAATAGCCTGGTTATTGAAGTTTCAAAAGGCCATCTGATAGTTTACAGGTGTTCTAAAAACAAATATAAGACTTCATTGAATTTAACATAAAAATACTCTTACCTGAATTATTCCGACGCAAACTGTTTGTTAACCCACACACGCTCATTGTTCTATGCCACGGCGCTGGTTAAATTATCGTAGCATTTACCTACGCCGGTCCAACGACGAACAATAAACAAATTTATTATAATTGTCCGGTAAATAATACGTATGTTCCTGATATATTTATACACGTAGGACCATAATTTGTTTCATGGTACATTTTACGCCGTTTATACGTATACACTGACGCCACATTATACCATTATGGGAAATAGAATGTTCCTGTGTGTCTGCTTATATTTTATGATCAAATTATATACATATACGTATTGTTAAGGATCCATTCTCGTCACTGAAGATGTATAAACAAATTAAAAAGCAGCATTCAGTATCAGAACAATTTGAATGAATTTCAAAATTAAAATCCGGGATGAGTACGTTATTTTTTAAATTTAAATGGTAAAAATTATTATTCCTGATATACAGGGTGGGTCATCTCCGCGGAGAAGGCCGATTGTTACTTTATATTTTATTATTTATATTTCGAGGCGGTTTTCTTCCTAAGATAGCCACTCATTACGAGCACCTTCTAAATTTATTTTGTTTTATACAGAGTGTTCCATAACTTGGTGGGGACGATAATTATAGTTTTTTATGTGGAATAATCTGTATATTACTCATTACATTTGATAGTATAGGCCTAAAATGTAAATTTTTAGATTTATTATCATTTTTCTGAAAAATTCAATTTTTCTAAAAGAAATATTTATCTCGAAAACGGCGGATCAGATGCCCACAAGTTTTCGTAGTGTTATTCATAATAAATATGTTTCACTTTTTTTGAACTACTAATTGCTTGCGCAGAAAACTGAATTAAAATTACATGACAATTTTTTTATGAAAAAGTCAATTTTTCAAACTGAACAGTATATAACGCTTCATTTTTGAATTGTTTGCTAAATTTTACACCAAAAATGTATGAGATGTTATTACTTTAAAAGTGACCATTGCTGAGCTATTGTAGTTGTTTTATAAAATTTTAATAATTTTATATCATATTTGAATACGGTATTTTGGTACTGGAGGAATATCAAAGAAATTATTTATTAACCCAAAGTGTTTACTAGCACTGTTATCCTGGAAGAAGATTTTTTGGCGAGTAATGGACACTTTCATTACTACTGTTAGTATTACTTATTCAAAACCACCGAAACCTAAATATGTGATAAATGATGAACATGAATTACTACTTCGTATGGCAACAACAGAAAATCCTGACGTCAGTGCCCATGAAGTATGTCGTTTCAACGATATTAGCCAAACCAACGTTACAGGAACATGCGTAGTAAATAACTTTAAATATTAAGGTACACACCTATCACTTTAAAGCTAGAAGAGTTCTGCTATTGGGTAATAACTAAAGTTAATGTCGAGACAATTCGTGTTGATAATGTGTCATTGACGGGTGAAACTACTTTCCATATTAGAAGAAATTTTCATTGTCATTCTAATGAAAACCCTTACTTCACTAGTAAATGTATCATCAGCATAGGTGGACCATAAATGTCTGGGGAGGCATTTTTGTTGGTCGGATGGTAGACCTCTACGAAATATTTTAATTTAAACGTATCCAGGGATTTGGCTACCTCGTGGAGGCCCTATTCACTAGCCTGCTACATCGTCGGACAAAATTAGATTGTTTTATAAGGTTAAGTAAAACAGCAAATATACAGTATACCTGTAAACACAAGAGTCTATGCGGGAATATATTCTACAAAAGATATAATATATCATTACTCTTGTTCTTTGCTACCCGCATTTATACGAAAATTGATGGGCACATTTTATTTACAATACTTGTGTTTTCATTGTAATTACTAATTAAGTAATGGATACCTATAATTATATCTAATTAAGTATTCGAATATTAAATTAACAATTGGCAACCATATGCACTTGTAAGTATGTTTTGTTATATACATGTCAGAAGTATTTTTATTCTATTAATAGGCGATAATAGTAATCATAAAAACAAATTTTATTCATATTTCAATTATTCATACTCCTATTCCAGTGTTAATTAAATTTATACTGTTTTTTTTTTAAGTATTTATCTGTTGAATAAAAGAACTCAATTATAATTATTTATTTAGTTTTTAAATAAAATATTGTATAATGCTTAAACATAGTCGTATAATTTAACAAAAGGTACATGTAACAATTCCCGCAATGCAATCAAAAATTCTTTTGAGCTATTAGATAAATTAAAAAAGTATTGTATTAATCTATAACGTGAAGTTAATCTCCTTTGATATTAAAAGTCTCTTTACTTCAGTACCTGTCGAAGAATTAACAACAATTTTATTTAAACAGATGCAGAAGGCTCAATGAAAATTACTTCAAATTTTGCACTAAATTTTATAAACGAACTAGTGGTCTATTTATGAGTAGTCAGTTAAGCTCTTTACTTTCCGAGATATATATGACAGATTTTGAAACATCCCTTTTTTAAAACTCGTTTCCTTTTGGGACTGATATAGAGATGACATATTATGTATTTGGTCAGGCATTTACAGACAATTAGATTAATTTTTACTTCATTTGAATTTAGTTAATAAATACAACTTATAATAGAAAAAGATGTGGAAAAACCTTTTTAGACATGAAAATCACGAGAGTAGAACAAAGATTAGAATTATTAGAAATCCTTGAAATTAAAACAGCTACGACAACAAATAAACACTTTACAAACACATAACTAAATTATCATAAATATCTTGCATTATTTATTTTCTAAGTTTAGTTTGAATCTGTAAACTCCTCGATAATTACCGTGCTGTCAAAACACGTGTCAGAAACAAACAAATTTAAATATGAAAGAATTCATTTAGATTTTCCAGTTATCGAACATCCTGTATTCGCTGCTGAACTTGTGAATACCTTGTTTTGCTACAGTTTTCTCGGCACTTTTGCTTGCGCTTAGCTTCTTTTTAGCGGTACATACACGTGTTGTCGTTTTTGCGAAACGAAGTAAATACAGCAAGAAGAGCAGTCGTCGTTAAGTGTTTTTTCTTCCAATTCGGCAGCTATTTTACTGTTGACTACTTGAAATACGATTGCGTACCTTAAATGATTACGTTCTTGCTGGTTGCAAAGGCAGAGAGAGTGCAGAAGAGGAGACGTATCGGTGGAAAAACGGTCATTCCATCGTATCATTAATACAATTAGTGTGGTAATGCGACCGTTGCGATTGGCCGCGACACACAAATCAAGGCGTTAATGTGAGAGACAAGGAATTTCAATTTTCTTTTAGAGGGATATTTGTGTGCGAATTTAATACGAATAATTGCGTGACAAAGAAATTGTCTCCGTGTAGTTTTGTGAAATTCTTTTATGCCTGTATGCGCCTAAGAAACGTTGTGTACGTGCAAGAAAATGAAAACAATCAAAGAATGATCTGAGTTTGTTTTAATTTTTGCACAAAACTCAAAAAAAAAATATGGATCGCGTAAAAAGCTGCCCTCAGTTTCTAAATTCTACCTTTTACATGTGAATTACTTTTAATATTTTCGATGCTTAATGTATAGCAAGCATCAGTACGAGGGGAGTATTTTATTTATCTACCTAGTTATGAAAACAATATGTTATTGCTACTATTTTCTTACATGCCGTTTCTGTGACATTTTATAGTGTCATCTCGAACTTTGGTTGGAATCGCTTAACATTTGTTACTTTTAGGTTCGCTCAAAGAAGAAGAAATGAGTGAATTAAATTTTGAACATTGAAGTGTCATGAATTTTTATCAAAAGAAGGCCCGAAGAATAACTATGAAGAATTGGTGAGAGTTTATGGAGAAAATAGCCTGTCCTAATTCCAAGTGAAATTTTGGTGTATGCAGTTCAAATGGGACAGAGAGTCCATTTATGATACCTAAAGTGTGGAAGACCTCTAGAAGCACGAACTGAAGAAAATCATCAACAAAGTTGAAGATTTGGTGTTGACTCACCGTCGAGTAGAAGTTTCGGTTATTGCTAGAGAAATAGGAATATCAGAAACGTTTTTAAATTTTTATACGAAAATTTATGAATGATCAAAGTATGGGCACGATGGATTCTCATATTGCTCAGACCTAAACAAAAATTATATAGACGACAAATTTTTGAAGCGATTTTGACTCTTTTATCACAAGATCAAGGGTTTTTAAAAAGAATTGTCACAAGGGATGATACTTGGGCACATCACTGGATTCATAAGGGCTCTCCACCGACCAAGAAGGCAAAAACGCTATTTTCTGCAAAAAAAAGTGGTGGCTACCTTTTTCTGAGATGCGGAGGTGATTTTCTTAATTGAGTAAATGCCAAAAGCGACTACAATAACGGCAAATGTCTAGACATTAAGAAATTGATGTTTAGAAAAGCTGGCTCTGTATTATAATACGTTATAATATATTTATAACAAATAAGATAAAATACAAACACAGTCGACATAATCATTCCAAATTAGGTTAAAAATCAAGGACCCTTGCGAAAACTTTATATATATTTATATTGAAAGAATTTCTCTAGAAACTTCCTTTAGCAAAGATTCTTGGTGCAGCGATCTTGTTGATATAATTTAAATCAAATTACAATTAATATGAAAGTTCCAAATTGAGAATTTTAGTTTAAATAAAAAACAAAAAATGAGTTAATAATGTTTGAACTTTATTCAGTATTTTTCAAATTATCAAGTTCTGTTTTTTTTTAACCTTAACCAGAACACATAAGTTTGTTGTACAACACAGCTGTAACAAAAACAAAACAATCAACTATAAAACGTTTTCGAAAGCAAATATTTTTTAGATGAACTTGGCATGTTTTATTATTAAATATTAAAAAAATTAAAACAATCATATTGAAATTTATGTTAAATTAAAAAGAAATATGAGCAAAGAAACCGGAAATCTGTAAACCGATAAAAATATAGTATTAATGAATTTTGTTAATAATGTAAAAAGAAAAAAACAGTAGTCTCGCAAAAATCATTTCTAAAAGGTTATTCAAAGTTGAAAGTTCATATATTTTTATATTCTGTCGTAGTTCCAAATCATGAGTGTAAATAAGGTATTTTTTTCTTTCTTCATAATTTATAATTTTAAAGATTTGTAATTCTTTTATTTGTTTAGACCTCAGTGTCTTGATATTGATTCTTCACATACACATATTTTTTTGAAAGTTCTTTTAATTTCTTCATTTTAGTATGTTCTTTTATGATATGTAAAAATTAATATTCTCAAATATAGGGGAAAAGATATTTATCCCATATACAAGGTTTTTTCAATAATTTTATAGTCATTGTATGAATGGGTAAAGAAACTGAAAGACCATCGACTTTACTTCTATCATTTACAGCATTATTGTGCCGGTCTATTTGAATCGTTTCGAGAATATTCCTCGCTTTTGTATTTGGTTGTTTTGCCAATATTTTCATGTTCGTAAAATTGAAATTATGGTTGAGGTTTATTTGATGTTTTAATAATTGACTTGTTTGACCAATATAAATTTTATCACGTTTCACAAGAGATATACTCTATATTACATGTGATCGTTTTAGTGGTGGATTTGGATCTTGAAGTTTGGTATAGAGGAATTTAAGATTCCTATTATTTTGATGACTTATTTTAAAGTTGTTACGTTTTACTATTTGGCTTAGTGTTTCTGATAAATTTTTGATGTTGGGTACAGGAATACAAGTAGATTCGAGAATCTGTTTATTTATATTTTTAATTTGTATACTCTTTTAAGTTTGTTTGATGATTTTTGTATGAAATTATCTAGGTAATTATTATATTTTTAATTCTGTTAATTACAACTCGCCGATATTCCGGGCTTGTGAGGTAAATGGCTCTTTCAACCAACTCTGAAGTCGGCAGTAAAGTAAATCATTATTATTACATTACGATTTTGGTGTATGTTGACTTGCATAAGTTATCACTAGTTGACAGCTGACAGCGGAACGTGGTGATAATTATTATTGTACCTTCACAATTAACATTCAGTAGTAAAATAAAGATTTGTTTTGCTTTCTTAAGAACGATTTGAGATAAAATTTATTGTGCAATTAGGCAGTGAAGTCATTTTTAATCGCCCATAGTGGTTATTTGCATCCGTAATTTAATTTAGAAAGTTTATTGGTAATTATGTCAGTTCGATTGTCTTCGAAAATTACATAGTATAATGCGATATCTAATAAAAATGAATAAATACTGTATACATTATAAATTTACATTAAAATGAAAAAAAAAAAAAAAAAAACTAGCAGAGCGTAGTTTCGATCTACGGACCTCTGGGTTATGGGCCCAGCACGCTTCCACTGCGCCACTCTGCTCTTGCTTCGAAAGATTCGGAGAGAGGTTTATATACCTAAATATAGTGATACGATATTATTAATAATAGAAATGTTAATTAAAACTTTAACAAATATATTAATAAATAACATGTTCGTCACGTATGTAAAGGTTAATTTTATTTTATAAAATAAATTTTAAATTAGTATAATTAGAAAATCCTAGATTCTTTAAAGCAGAACTAGCTTCATATGACTAACTGATTTAAATAATATATTAATTATACCTATAATATTTAAATCAAAATAAAACACTTGAAAAAACGTTTTACTAATTTTATTTGTGATATGCGACACATGTTCGAAGTTAAAGATCAGTGTCCTAAGAAAGGTTTCTATTTGATCATGTCTCTTGTCTTTTTGTAACTGTGCCTGTTATTGTTATGTGTTTTCGTTTCTTTGTACCTATCGCTTTCGTAATTTCTAATAGTTTTAGCAAGTTTACCTGAACTTCAAAGACAAACCGCTGTAGATATCAAATACGCTATAACATTATCCTAACATTTATAATTTTTATGCAAATTAAATTATAAATCAATTTGTGAGCAAGCAGGTTTAACTTTAAAAAAAAGGTTTAAGATAAATATCGTAGTAATTTGTGATGTTGAACACCTACAGGGAGAAAATTTCAATCAGGTAATCACTAATCAGACTCACTAAAGTACTTTGTAAAGTGACAAAAAAAAGATTTAATTATTAAGAGAACCCCCCCGTAATTGACAGAAAATGACTATTATTACATAAATGACAAGCTATAGTTGAGTCGCTCTCGCAAGCGACATGCGCCACTAAATTAAAATGGCGTCAAATTTTAGATGTCGCAAAATTTTACCTGTCAAGTAATATAACCTACAGAAGCCATTTCAGGACTGTCATAAATAATAATATTCATACACCGTTTGAGATTTTTCATAATTACCTTTTGACGTTTATTATAATTGTCATCTAAACATTTTAAATTTGTCAACAATGCTTGCCTCCTAAACAGTATAACCAAATGTTATAAAAAATATTGGTGTAGAAAAAATAATATTTAATAGCTTTATTTATAATATTTAATTTGTAACTGACTTTTATGTAATAGTATTTTACTATGGGAAGGTATATATCCTGAAATATTAATTAATTAGTTAATTTTATTGTTTTGTAATTGTTCCGGCCGATCGAAATTTGTAGTGGTATTGAATCGTCGTCTTTAGTTCGTATTTCGACTATATAACATGTGCTTGTACACAGGGCTGATCTGTGAAGTGTTTCTTTTAACTAAATTTGACACACGACCAATCGATGTCAATAAGACATTTTTTCACATATTCTCATTTCTGAATTATAGCTCTCAGGAATTAAAACAAATTTGTTGTGTACATTTTCTGTTTTATTATTTTCCTTTCCACATTAATTCTTTTTTGAATCCCTTGCTAGGGCAGCGTGGCACCTATCTATAACAGAGCTAATATTTACATATTCCCATACATTGTATTACAATTTTATTATTATATTATTCAATTCAATGCCATTATAAAATTCTATAATAATAAGACAATAAACTTTACCTTATTTAAAGTACTTACACAAGTATGTTCAAAAGCATTAAATTAAAAATCCAGGGTAAGTGTATGAAATTGCTTCCATGTGTTTAAATTAAACGTCGACATTCAGCAAGTTAACAGACACTATTAGTAACGGGCATAATTACGTCAATTGACCCAGATATTTAGTACAATGGTGTCTCATTTACTCCTATAATTACATCAATTAATGTTGCATTCATATTAGCGTTGCTCTATTATATGTGCCAATTTACCGTGACGTATTTTGCTTGATACCTAGGTACCTACCCCGTATTATGCGCTTAGTTCGCGATATCTTGTCGGTAATATCCTGAATTGTTGTTAAATTATTTAGGATCCTATTCCAAAGTCACCAGTTGAAATGATGCAAACAGGAAATAGTTGCTGGTGCGGATACATATGCAACGGGAATATGATAGGAATTAGATATTAGATCATGGTATCAATCAGCTAGTTGAAAAATCCCAGTAAATATTTAATCAATGCAGGCAAACAATTAAGTTAACATTATAATTATCAGTAAATATTTTTGTACAAATTAAAATGTTCAACATTAAATATTATTATTTATTATGTTCGGTATTTACTAATTACAGGGTGTAACAAAATAAGTGTAAAACATTTCAGGGGGTGATTCCTTAGCGAAAAAGAGATAGGGTCTTTCATATAAAAAAACTTCAATGGAGCATCCCTTGTTAAGATACAGCCCCATAAAGGGGGTACATAAAATTTGTTTTACAATTTTTCTCACAAACACTAAAAATGTAATTTATTTCCAATGTAACTTTTTGTCTGATTATTTGTTTACCATTTAAAAATCTATTTCCAATACCTTGTTTCATTCGAAACAAAAAATGTCTCTTGAATTTTTTGCCCAAATGTAATCAGTTCGCAGCAAAAAATTATTTTACGAACAACTACAGAGATACATCGTCATAAATGCGAACTGGATTAGTATTGTTATTTTGTAGTTACTACCTGCATCAAAATACATATGATTAAAGATGAATAAACAAAACTAATTTATTAATAACAAAACATAAAACATGTAGAAATCATAGTAAATGTTCAATATGTCCACCTTCAGTCATTACACATGCGTCAAGACGTCGGCGCATTGACCCACGTATTCGCTCAAATATTCCTGGATTCTCTCTAATTACCCTGCACGCATCGATGATGCGGTTTCTTAAGTCCTCTACATCGCGAACAGGAGTAAGATAAACCAAAGTCTGTAAATGGCCCCAAGTAGAGAAATCGAGAGGATTGAGATCCGGGGATCGAGCGGGCCAATTATGTGGTCCTCCTTGACCTATCCAATGATTTGGATATGTTTGGGTTAAATGCTGACGTGCTGCTTGACTAAAATGGGCGGGAGCCCCATCATGCATAAAAAACATATCCCTTCTGACGCCCAAAGGAACTTCCTCCAGCAGTACTGGATGCACTTCTCTTAAAAATTGAGTGTACGCCTCACCATTTAATCGAGGAGGATTTTTAGTGTTTGTGAGAAAAATTGTAAAACAAATTTTATGTACCCCCTTTATGGGGCTGTATCTTAACAACGGATGCTCCATTGAAGTTTTCTTATATGAAAGACACTATCTCTTTTTCGCTAAGGAATCACCCCCTGAAATGTTTTACACTTATTTTGTTACACCCTGTATAATTATATATAAAGGTGTTCCAGAAATAAAAAGACGGAGTAGCAGGTATGTAAAGTCCGAACAGAAACAGGCCGAAATATACCGCAATAACGAAGAAATTAAAAATTTAATTTTCTATGTTGTTTTTTAGATAAAAAAATTACATTACGGACCTGGAAAAGAATGTATGTTTATAAATACACGTAAGAATGCTCATTTGTAAATTGAAACGAACACGCATTCATAGAAAAATACGTTTTTATTTGTATAAAACGGGAAAAAAACATTAAATCGTACTCATTTATATAAAACATATTTTTTGCCCAATGCTACATAATGCAGCTATGTAGTCGGTTGTTGACCCAGATGGGCGACACACTTTATTCCAGACAATAAAAGATTGTTTCTATTTTTAAAATAGCAAGGTTGTTGCTCTTTAATGTGTTTGTAGCCGGAAACAGCTGATTATTATTATTATTTTAGAATATTCAATAAATCCTAGTTTTTATAGCCTTTATTACAGTAAATATCAAGAATGTAATTCTTTTTTTCTAGCAGGTGTAAAATTAAAGTAATTAATGGTTTGATATTAATTATGAAGTCTCTATTTCTCCTCCTTTTTTTTTTAACACAAGTAATATGGTGGTCCTGAAAAGGACCGAATGTGAAAGTGAAGCAAGTGGATATTTAGTGCAGGGTCGACGCAAGGCCAATTGAGTTTTTATTATTTTTTTTCTGCCGTCTGCGCACGAATAGACTTGATATTTTGAGGGTACGTTTTTACACAATATAGCTTCCGATTTCTGCTACTCCGTTTTTTTTATTTCTGGGACATTCTGTATAGTATGTTTAAAAATATTATTGTATTATGGTATGATTATTTGATAATTTTACGGTTAATCGAAAATGCTTATAAGGGTGGTCTGAATAATGGAGGTTCTACTGTACTTCGAATTTTATGTTTAAGAAAAATTTGTTATATATTGAATTGATAATAATAATGGTGTTTATTTGATAATGTACCGCATATTACGTTTGTAAATAACACAAACAAGAATATTCAATACATATCAGGGCTATTATCCATTCTATATAAGTATTGAATTGAAGAAATTTTTCATGTCTATTAGAGCATAGCAAAATTTATTGGAAAAATTAGAACATTACATTCTTACAAAAAATAGGATAGAAAAATATGTGCAAATAGGAAACTAAAGACATAAGCCATAATTTCCTTTATTGCATATTTTCATAAAATAGTAAATTAGGTATGACCCATACCTGATGCCGTCTCATAAAGTTGTAACAAAGTTTTTAAATTATCAATTTTGTTTTTTTTTATCTCATGTTTCAATCCTATATTTTAACTCCATTTTTTGGTACAATACTTTCCAACTTTTTCCCCTTTAGTTACAATTTGATATCCCAATTAAGTGTTTGACTGTTCTATTTGATAAAAATCTTCTCTTATTTGAACACTCTTCATGTCCTTCATGCCATTTAATTTTTTAAGCATTACCTGCTTGTAATCCTGCACATTCGAATCTTCTGCTAGCTTTCTTACGCAACCTACTTGTTTATACAAATCCCAGTATTCTTTTTGTTGACGTATAGTAGTACTTTGTTTTCGTAATAGCTTTTCAATACGTTATCAGTCGGCAGATACGAATGTACTCTCTGTAGAAAAAGAACTGAAATGACTTTGATGTTGACGGGAGCTTCTTAAGATAATCATAAGACCAAACTTTTCATTAAAATATGGTCTTTCTTCTGCCCAAAACAACAATCTTCAAAGAATGTTATGGTAGTAGTCTTTGGGAGAAGACTTCAAATGATCCGTGTACAGCAAGATTTTGTGTTCAGGTGAAAAAGCGGAATGTTCAGATTTTATGTCGATAACACAAAAACAGTAGCACAAAAGTTATCTTAAATAAAAAGCTTACCCAATCGGCAAACACTGCACTTGCTGGATATCAAAACATAAATAAACTCCTTCGTCATGCTCCACTTTCATCAGAAGATGAAATTGTTTATGGACTCAAAATTCAGCCATAATTTGCGTTGTAATTGACTGATTGTGTTAACGTTGTAATTCATTTCGCTTTTTAAAACAAAAAATGCACACATCAAGTGCTGGCGATGTACATCCAATGTTGAACTTATTGCAGAAAAATATTCTTGAAAAACCCAACTGGACGCTTAATTCTTCAGATGTTTTGTAATTATATAGTTTCCACAGTTATGCTTAGAATAGAAGGAAGATAAAACCTTTTCGATTTTCGAAAATGGTAATAAAATTTGTATAAAGCCTGTTTTACATTTGTCAATTAAGGGTCCTCGCTAGTGGCTCTGTCAACAATGGCAAAATAGCAGATTTTAGAATCCAGATATTTTTGTTGAGTTTAAAGATGGAGACAACCTTTCAACGTCAACTTATGAAGAATTTAGTAATCTCCCCGGCTGAAGAATCAAATTTAGAAAAAAATTATCGGATTAAAGAAAATTAATTAATATGTCAAAATACTAAAAACCAGTTTTCTCCAAAATCCTTCGGAGGAGATTTGTTTGCTTGGGTTCACGTTATAAATTGAATAGAAAGCTACCCGGCTGTGCACTTATTTTTCGTTCAACTATTCTTTACTTTATTTAAAATGAATATAAAATAAATTAAAATTAGGCAACCCACATTACAATGAATTGTTATTCTGCTATAAATATTTCCCGCGGTTACAAATGTGTAAATAGTTGGTCATAAATGAATTTTTATTCGCTTAGATATTGAGTTATTATTTCAAATATTTATTATATGTTCCCTATGTGTAAAAGTACTCGAACATCCTTGGCTTATTAAATTATGTGCTATGCGACCAATATTACATTACCCATTCACTAGCGAGGACCCTTAATTCACGAATTCATTCATGAATTAATTGGTGAACAAATTTATGAATTAGAAGATTCTCAAAACTATCGTCAATTTTCTAGTAATTTTTAGTAATTTTTACATTTTTATGTTAGATACCAACCAGCTCACTATTTATTTACGTCCGAAGTGACTTAAAATTTACTGTTACGGTTGGTCATCATGATATTCATGAAAAAATTAATGAATTTATTGTTAAGTGTAAAATTATTCAAGATCATCAATTTATTTGTACATAAATTCATGGATTATTTCATGAATAAGTTTTTGTTAAACTTTTGAATCGATGTTCTTCATATATTGTTTTGTTCGTTTAAAAATCAACATATATTTTTTATAATTCTAGTTTTATTGTTTTTTCTATTAATTCTTTATTAATCCATAAATATTTAGTAATTTACACTACTGGAAGCAAATAATATAGATTGTGTAAATTGCATTGTAAGCTATAAAGTAAGACGTTGAAAGTTATCTGATTAGTTGGTGGATAAATATAAGATAAATAAATACAGATCATTATTTTTACTATTAAAAAAAAAAAAGAACTTAATACACTACAAACAGCTTTTGATTTTGAAATTTGATCTTGATTTCGATTAGTAAAGCGAAATCCCTTTTAAGTGATAATAAATGTCATTTCTGTTTTCGTGCTTCTTCAGTATGATGTTTTTATAAAAAGATTCGTCGGACCGTTTCAGCAGTTCGAGTGACTGATTGATGGACGCTAGTGACGTTTTTTCACTTTTATTGGCAATTCTGCCGGCGTGTATCAATTTTAGTGCAAGACGTTCGATTAGTAAAGAAGACTCGAAACGAGATTTTTATGTGAACATTGCTCCGAAAGTCGAGCACACGTGAAAACGTGATTCTTCTACTTTTTCCGCTTCCGAACAGGTCCGGGATTTTCAGAATTCAATCTCTCGTCATTATAAAAATGCAATTCTTGTGTACAGGATGATTCACGTGTCACGTTGAGTAGAAAATATTTCATTGCGTTGAATGCTATTAATATGACATCAACGTAGTAATACTTGACACTATCCTTCTTTCGTCGAATCCAAAGTACTCGTTTCATATTTGAATTTTATAATAAATTGAGAATTCAAAACTTTTCTGTTATAGTTCTACCTAGGTCACATTTTCGCGAAACATCAGGGTTGCAGAGGTTCAGTAAAATGAATAATTTATATCAACAATTGTGGTAGTCGCAAAAAAATTTGAGTATATTATCTTAGGAAAGAATTACTATTAAGGAGAGGCTAATAGGATTGAGAGATCATTCTGGACTTTGAAACAATTTATTGAATGTAAATTTTGCCTACAATTTGCGCTGGTTTTGTTTGAGGTGTCATGCATCGTGAGGATTTGACTATTGCTCACATTAGTACTAGATCACTGGTTGCCCATTTCGCTGACTTTGCTGAATATTTGAGAAATTCCGATGTTGACATAATTGGTATCACTGAATCATGGCTGAATGATAATGTGGCTTCTGAAACTGTTCTGGTCTGAAAGAGTTATGGTTTTTAGTGAATGTTCGTGCTAAGCAGTATTACATTGGAGTTGTTTGCCTTTCTGATAATATCTACAAGTTTTTGGGTAGTTTTGAGTACACGTATTGCCGATGGCTGATGAATTTTATTGTCTGGGGGACTACAATGTAAATATATTTCGTACCGGCAATCCTTTTGAAAGCCGCTATGAAGGATTTGCCCTTATGCAAATTACTGATTTCCCTACAAGAATTACAGACGTCAATTACCCTTCTTGATTACATAATTACAATGGCAGGGAATTCCATTATGGATATTGGTACTTAGGGTGGACTTGTGGATCACAAGCTTATATACTGTAAGCTATCAATATCTGGCGAAAATTATAATGTGCCTCTCTATTACGAATTCAAACAAATCAATCAAGCTGCTCCTTTGGGTGATTTATTTCTTTTGCCATTACATTATATTTATTATATGGATAGTATTGATGATAAAATATAATTTTTAGTTATCATTTGACAGCTTTGCAAAATATTCATGCTCTGCTAATTGAATACAATACCTCCAGAAAGAAAACCATGGTTGTCGGAAAAGATTAAGTACCTGATGTCTCTAAAAGCCTTTCACATGGCACTGATGAGGCTGAGATACATATCGTAAGCTGCACCCGGGCAGATTACCGGTCACCGTAAATGCGAATAGTAGTGACCAGTGATTTTTTGATCACGGTGATTAAATCACCGGTAGTGAAATATCGCTCATCCCCATGTGCGATTACTGGTAATGACTTTTAAACTAGGTGCGCTACTATGTCGGTTTAGGTGGTATATGCCCGTGAGAAAATCACGACGACATCTGTCACCCAAAAGCTGTCTGTGCGTTGATTGTCGGTAATGACACTAGATGTATGTGTGTATCCTGACACAGGCATATATGCTTTGCGTATATATGTGTATATGTTATCAGTATTATATCTTGTTGGTAGTTGTATCATCTTATGTATTTAACTCTTGTCATTTACAAAAGTTATTGATTTTAAAATCGGAAAAGTGCTTTTTGCCCAACCTGTAGTAAGTAAAAAAATAGCCACTTCCAAATAAAAATCACTCAAAAACAAATAACTATTAATAATTTTATGAGATGTCAAAATGTTTTTACAAAAAGATAATAATTATAAGTTGGTGAATTTGTTCCCTAATTTAGCCGCTCACTGTATTTTGTGATATTAAATAAACTAGTGTCGTCGTAAATTATCTTTAGTTACGTTAAAACATAAAACATTAAAGAGAGAAAACATCAGCTTTTACATTTTAATATTTGAAAGAAACTTTTTCTAAAGCGCTCGTGTTTTAAATTCTATAAAGCGAATGACATTAATTAACTTGAGAGCGGTTCTCTTTTGTGGCGACGTGAATTGCGGACGGTTTTCATTTGGCGAGAACGTAACACGGTCCTGTATTTTGATACCGTCTGGAATCTGCAACAGTATTTCTTCTTGTCTAACTGAAAAAGTTGTCATAACGGCATTGTTTATACATTGGGTTTCGGTTCAAGGACCTTATTTTAAATGTTACATTCGTCTTCCAGCAGCGTAATATTCGGAGCGAGTGCTCGCGGTGAGAAAAAAATTTGGAATAAAGAAATTTATTCGCATTATTTTATAGCGGTAGATGTAAAGTAGTTACTTTTTTCCGGACTGCTTTCGGATCTTCGTACAGATGTCACGGCTAATATGCTAGAATTAGTTTTGGGCAGGTTTTTTCTTCCGTCTACAGTTTCCCAACATATTACGATAATATTAGTGTTGCAATGGATTTGGTATGCGTGCGTCCGCTGTACGAATTGTACACGATCACATTGAGAATTACGTAAATACCAAGTTTTGTCACTGGATGATTAATTGAAGTTTAACAAACTGATCATCTTTTGCTCTATAAAAGATACTTGATTTGATTGTTTCTATATTCATTACATTCATTCTGAAAAGAGGGGAGAAGGCAACGGCCCTAATCTTAGTTCACAATGAAATACGGGGTTAAATGATATATTATACAAATGTATGTAATGATATTATTAATATTATCGCCAAATTCTACCCTCTCTCATTCTTAAGATGTGTAAAAATTTAGCCCCTGCTAGGGGCCACATAATAGTAATAATAATATATTAAAGTAATGGACGATATTGTTAATCTGCATACACAATTGTATAGAAGAAAATAATTACTAAATCAGGAGAAAACTAACCAAGAAAATATGTTCTATCTAAACTTGTTTACTTTAGTTTCAATTCCATGTATAATGACAATATTGCTTTCTAAATAACTGAACCAATGTATTTTTGAATATATGACTTATTTGATAAAAACGCTTTTCTTGAAAAGGCCAGGCATATATAGTGGGGGTGTTAAGATATAGCAATATCGTTTTAGCAACTGATATGCACCAATAAATTTAAATGGATGTAATTTGAGGTGACGCAAAATTTTACCTGTCAAGTAATATAACCTCCAAAACCAGATATCTAGCTAACTGGGCGAATTGGACACCAGACAAATCAGGTACGTTTTCGAAGCGACTAGACTCTTTGAACAGGTGACTTGAGCACCTTGACCTGGGTCCTCTTTCTGACAACCCCTGATGATAATCTCTTAATTTAATTTCAAATTATTATTGGATAATGATATTAATACTAGGTAATATTGTAATTTTTGGATGTACTACGAGAATCTGGAGAATACGTATAAATGTCTAATTGAAAATCAAAACTGAAATGTATTTGTTACTCACCAAAAATTTCTAAATTTTTAGAGCCAAAATGTAGTTAAATTCGGCCCATAACTAATTACTAGTAATTCCAGTTTAATGTTCTTCTAAAAAAACGATAAAAAGCAAATAGCTACAACCTTTGAGAATGAATGTCAATTGAAAAGATTTTCTATGGCGATGTTTTTCTTTTTGTGTAAATAGCACGCCTTTATGTGGGAAAGGTCGACAACTTCGGTGATTTACTATGTTTTTTTTTTCGTGAAATAGAACTATATTATTTTGAAACTTAAATTCCTCTATCAAAATTATTATGTTTGTATATTAACAGCGACAGGCTCGAACTCAACGAAAAAAAATCAATTACTCGTCACTGCATGCACATTGGACCGCGATTTTTTTGTACGGGTACTACTCATATTTTTCTTTCACCCCCTTTTTTTAATGACGCTATTTAAAACTAACCCTGTATATGGATGGAACATTTAAATATTGTACAAAATTCTTTTAACATTTATTTACAGTTCATGGGTTGTGCAATGGCCATTATATTTCATTAGGTTTTTGTCTTCTTCCAAATAAGCTATCAAAACCTTATACCACTCTGTTCAACAAGTTACTGATGATATCAAACACCATAAATATTTCATTAACACCTCAGAAAATAGTAATACATTTCGAAATAGCCATTCATAATTCTGCTTAAAAATTCTAGATTTTCGATTCCATTTAGCACAAAGCTGCTATCGAAAAATTCAAAACTTGGGTTTAGTAAACCTTTATAAAAGTAATACTGAGTATGGAAAATGGATTCAATATTTATTTGGTTTACCTTTTCTTAATTCCGAAAGTGAAAGCGATTGTTTCGTTAATTATTTTATTTCCGACATTCCTAAATGTAATACCTTTCCGAAAATAGCAGATTATTTAGTCAATTGTTATATTTTGGAAATGTATGTATTTTCTCTTTCAGTATGGGCTTCAAAAACTAGTAATTTATTTTTGACAACCAACCTCTGTTTTTTTCACTCTAATTTTTCCAAAAGTTTTTACCATACTCATCCTAATATTCATGCTTTTGTTCAAACTCGTGTTGAATTTCAATCCTTAGTTAATATTAAAATTCAAAGTATTAGTATTGTTGTAAAAACGAAAAAAAGTCAGAGATGCGGAAAATTTCATAAAGTGGAAAATTTTGGAGCTACACAATAAGGAATTTGCAGAATATTTTTTGTCAAGTTATTTGCCCGTAGATACAAACTATAGTACTATTTACAATAATTTGTTATTGATAAGTATTACTTATCGCTGCTATACTTATATGTAAACTATTTTTTTATTACTATGTATCTATGTATGTACGTATTGTATTAAATATGATTTATAACTATACACTATAAGATTTAATAACATAATTATTGCTAGTATATTTTTTTAATAAAAAAAATGCCACTATTTTTTGATTTTTATTTGGCCGAAAAAGATAAATGTTTGCATTAATTCAGCACCTGATAAGTTGTTAGTTTGTTCATAACAAACTACTAATAAAGTGCGCAATTGGCTAATCTAAAGTGCTCAATTGATCGGTCCCTGTATGGTCCTTGATGCTCAATTGGTGTGCTCGGCAACGGTCTACATTTTTACCTGGAGGTAATAAAGTGCTCAATTTGAGCTAGTCTCAAAAATCATGTGTTGTAAATTGTGGAAGTACAGTAATATCTCGATGTTATTGTATCATTTAAAATATTATATAGTGAGTTATTTTTTCCATATAAAGGAGATTTAAATGAACCTTTAAAAATTAAAAACCAGAAATGAGTACAGATAATAATTGAAAACAAACAGCTTTTAGTTTCTGAAAATAATTTTTTGCATATAATTATAACACAACACAATTTAGAGGTTTCCATAATTTATTGCTATATAACACAAAACATAGCATAATATAACAATTGCTTTGGCAACACAGTGACTTCATCACTATCACATATTGCAGTCTGTGCTACTAGCTATTGCTGTGCATTTCCTATTAACCTTTTAACTGATATATTAAACACTATGCACCAGGTCGCACAGATATTACTGCATGTGGTGAATTTTGTAGCTGTTTATATTTATCTACTTCTTTATACACACAGGTGATTGTTATGTGATGTGTTTATCTTAATCTCTTACTCTCAGATGTAGTTACATTTTTGTTTTATGGTTAATGTAGAAAAAACAGGTATTTTTGAAAAGAATGACAGATTTATTTACAAATTAGCAAATGAATTTTTATGCAAAATTTTATACAAAGAAAACTCCAATATACATATACATATAAGCTCGTATGATTCTATATGCAAATTAACTTTCAAAATATGATGTAGATTAAAATACACAAAAGGTACAATTAGCATGAAATATAGATAGCAAACATTTAATTCAGATACTTAATAAACAAGAGCATTAACTCAAGTGTTATTCCTGTTACCTAAGTCATTCTCATGACATGAGTAACATACTCATCCCTGGTTCAATCCAGTAAACACGAATATTGTTCACACAGTCACGTGCCAAAACTAAATGAAAAACGCGTATCTATTTACTTGTCTAAGTATTGTTTGCATAACCGTGCATTTTCACGCTTAGTCAATGATATCCCCAGAAAACATAACACACTTACTGATTCCACAAGTAGTCATTCTATATATCATTAATCGATTTATTGATTGAGTCCTTGTCAAAAGTAAATATATGTAAATAGTTATTTAAACGAGAATTTAATATGATAATATCCCCGAATAGTAATGAAATTTGTTAAACTGTGTTAGATTGTTCAGCTGTTTGCGACCTATTTAGTGTATCTGGATATATTGCTAGTTGAATACTGGAAGATACCAATTTTATGTGAGTATACGAACATATTTGCATTACATCAAATTAACATGAGATAAATTTACAGGTCTGATTTACAACATTCCTGACGTGATCAGGAAATCAATATATATCCCAACAACAAATGTTGCAGTTATAATACAGATACTTCATGTAGTATGTAAAAAAAATGATAAGTACAGAAGAATTTCTAGGTATTTGTGGTTCATTTTAAAAAAGTAGTGATGCATCACACGGCAACTAATATTGCACAATGATATTGCACTTTGCAATTTCTTAATAAGCATATGAATTTTCAGTGCAATTCTATTAAATTTTAGAAAGAACGACTTGTGATATAGAATATGATTTTATAAATATTTTGATTAAAAGTCTGAAAGCACTAAAACTGAAACACTAATCTCACTTTGCAGCAATAGAGAATTTATTTAGTGAAACGTTATGTAATCGGAAAAATTACAAACCAGACAACAATTAATAAACTCAATCTAAAATATCTGCACATTTATCTTATACATAATTTGTTAAATAATGTAAGTACCTATATCAAAAAATTAGCGAAACTAGTTTTGTAGTTAGACGGAAGAAAACAATAATACAATAGAATATAATACATATACAATATTCCATAACTGTATTAGCTATGTTTTCAACAGATTTAAATTCAATAGTGTGTAAACTGGCTATATCATTTTCATCTCACAATATTAGAAATTTGAGCATGACCGTTACTTCCGTTAGTGATATCGCGATCTCTAGATTATATTGCTTATTCACATTTTTTTTTCTATACAGTGTACAATATATTTCTCCTAATTTCTTCCTTTCAGCAAAGTATCTTCGGGCTTTTAGATGTACAACCGTAACTACATTACATTATCCAGTTATATTCGCTTCTTAAACAATTAATGATAAGAATTTGATATTCCCCACAACCCTATTAATGACATGTTGGACAACAAAAATACTCGCATTATACATTGAAGTAACATGTTAATAATATTAAAAATGAAGACGAACAAGCAGTAATGTAAATTCCTGAACTTTATTAATTTAACAATACTCAACATCATTTGGGAAAATTTCACAAATACCTCTTGTATTTGTGTTTTCATGTTTGTTGGTAAATTGCTCCAGGCCAAGGTAAATATCTCTTTGCAGGCAAATTCGAATTCAGAGTTCAAAGAGTCGAAATTATTTTAATTAAACAATAGTAAATTTATTTAGTGTGTATACCTGTTCGTAAGCTGTCACAAGCAGAACTTCCATATTAATTTTCAGCTCGCTTGAGTTCCCGTCATCTTTATTATAACGTTCATGTTGAGGTGTATATCATCTGTTGTTGACGAAATTATTACAATTTCGTTTTAGTTAAGTTGATGAAGTTCTCAAATGTGGAAACGTAAACGTAACATGTTAAAATATTGTTTATTTATGAAATGGTATATTTTAATGAATTTAAATGCGAAAATGATTTCTGTATCTTTCTGGTGTAGACAAATAACACAAACACACACATATAGACATACATATATTGAACACACATTTAGTTTTAAGTGAAATATATTTACAAACTTATGAGATTTTTCTGTAAAGAAAATATAGTAAAGAAATTGCACGTAAAATTAGAACATAACCTCTCTTGACAGGTCGGAAAGTTAATTTCAACAAAAAGTTTTACTTTATCAAAATCGATTAGATGGTACATTGAATATTTCTTTAAAACATTTCAAATAAGTAGAAAAATTACTGTTACAACTTTAAGAAATTCTTGACAACTCATATATGTAGGCGTTAGACTTTATTCGATTTTACAAATTCATTTATTACGAAAAGTTTTACTACTAACTGAATAACTCTTGCTTTGCAATTTTAATATCGGAAGTGTCTTTAACATACTCCGATGCCGAGATTGGTGGTTTTGTTAAATACGGAAATTTTCACCAGGAAGGATATCAGTCTTCCACTAGGGGATGACTAGTTGACTCGGAGGAAACAAGACTACCTCTAGGGGCTGACCCGGTTGACTTGAAGAAAACAAGTAAATTTAAAACCTTAAGGCTATACGCCCGGCCTCGATATCGTTTTTCCCATTTCCTAATCGTATTTTTCATGAAAACCTTACCGAATTTACGCGCTAATTTAAGAAAAAAATGCCTTTCAATGGATAAATCGTAATTTCTTCGAAATTGTCCAAAGGGCCCTAAATAAAAATAAAAATGCAAGAAATTTCAAAAAACAAGCCTTTATTTAAAATTATGTAACACTCAACAGCAATACATAAATTTTATTTTTTCTTAATTTTTAAAAATGAGGTCACGAAACGGAAAACAAAATTTTGAAATTTGGGCGAAATTCACTGAAATCAAATAGAGTATGTGGTACGCTCGCACATTGTGTCGAGAGGTAGCTCCGCCTACCATTTCGGGCAGTTTCTACGCAGTTTGTAAAATACTTCTGAGATCGGTGTATGTTAAGAAAGTAATCGTTACTCGGACATTATTTTATCGAAACCGTTGATATTTTCTTTACAAAATAGTGTACATATACAGTGTCAGCGTCACAATACTTCCTTGTACTACGTATCAGAAAGTAAAAGCAATATCTCTTCCCGTCCCTAACGCTATACCTGCTAGAAGCGCATGCTAGGACTCACACGGCTTGCGAGCAGGGAGTATAATTATTATATTTGACTCGCAATAATTTGCTTCTGAAACGATCTAGAAATTTATTTCTTGCACAAAAAATAATTTTGGAATGTTGGCTTTATTTTGTTTCACATATATATGGGTAAATTCTGAAAAATAAGATTAGTTACTCGATAGCTGAAAAATATCTTACACAAATTGGTGGTCTACTAAAACTTTTTTTTTTTTATAAAATTTACACACCATAAAGAAAAATCGAAAACACTAGTATCATCCAAATACTTTAGGGTATAACCTTAAAAAAAAACAGATCCCTAGCTCTCTGCATTGCTGAGATATCACGAGATAAGTATTAATAATTGAAGAAAATGAAAATTTTAAAATTTACACAAAAAACGATTTTTCGACCTTTTTGCGATTTCGATTTTATTTTCCAACTCAAAATTTGAATCCGGCAGATGATTTTACATATCCAGCTTCACTTTTTTTGTGTGTTTGAGAAAATATAGATTGTATAATTTAGGAGCGGTTGCTTCCCAACTGCCAAACATGTGCGCCAACCGGCGATTATCTGAGACCATAACGCAGCCATAAATTACAGGCAGATTAGATTAGGTGACAAGTTCTTTTATCTATCTCTTTCCTCAGCATAAGACAGAGCACGCGGACCCTTAAACATTTGTCTTTTATTTACATTTGCACGAAAAGCAGTGGTACGCCCATTTCAAATCGAACTCAGCTTGAAGCGGGCGTCCAGCCTTAAGTCGCCTGCTTATATAGGCCTGAGCACCTCGAAGAAAGTCTCCTACTCTGATAATAGAATGCGAAATCAGCTCTGTCGTATGCAGAAGTGACGTAGTAGGTAATCTTCCATTCTGCACACGCAAAGCTTTGACAATTTAAATATTACTTCAAATCAAATACCAAATTGCTATGAGATACACAAAAAATACACTGATGACAAAGAAACATTAGGAGAAAATTAATAAAGAAGTTATACTTATTTATTAATCTAACGATGCAGAATCGTTAGAGAGTAAGGCGTTCGATTCAGTGGATAACAGTCTTCTACTTACGAAGCTACATGCGTGTTGGTTGAGCGGCGTCTACTGAAAAGGTGATTGGGACCCGCCCCAGGGCACTGTTCTGGGACCCATTCCTTTCAGCATTATGATTAACTACCTCGAAGAGAGTTGTCCCACAGCAACCAGCATTAATATTTATGTGGACGATATCATCATCACGATTGCTTACGAAAGTATACAAGTATTAGAGTAAAGACGCACAAGAGTGGCATGTATCATTTTGGATTGGTGCACTTCAAAGGGCATAAGGCTTAATATATTATACCCAAAGACGAAATTAGTGGAGACGAGCGTCTAGGTGACGCTTTGGGGCAGATCCATAGAACAATTAGTCTGTGTTAGAATGCGAATTCATACGTTTTTTAAATAAGCCATTTATATACAGGGTTACCGCTAAATAGGTACCAGGCTATGAGAATCTGAATAATACCTATAAATGTCTAACTGAAAATCAAAAAAGAAATGTATTTGTAACCCATTAAAAATGTCTACATTTTTAGGGCCAAAATGTAGCTGAAGTCGGTCCATAACTTTTTTTTATCCTATAGGCATTTACGTAAATACGACTTGTAATTTCAGTTAAGGATTCGTCAAGAAAAGCGATAAAATGCAAATAGTTACAACCTTTGGTAATGAATGGCAATTGAAAAGATTTTTTATGGCGATGTTTTTTTTGTGTGTGAATGGCACGCCTTTATGTGGAAAAGGTGGACATCCTCGGTGCATTACCATTTTTTCCCCATTTATATAAAAGTATATTATTTTGAAACTTAAATTCCTCTATATGAAAATTATTATGTTTGTATATTAACTATGACAGGCTCGGACTCGGAAAGAAAAATGAATTTCTCGTCACTGCGTGCACATTGGACAGCGATTTTTTTTGTACGGGTATTACTCATATTTTTCTTTCATCCTCTTTTTTTAATGACGCTATTTAAAACTAACCCTGTATATATTATTATAATCTTATCTAAGTAAAAACAATTTATATACACATAAATAAGATTATATATGGAGAAAAAAAGAAGTTTTAGTTTCCTCTCAGCCTTTTTGTCACCTGTTTTTAATTTTAACTTAAAATTAGTTTTTACGTAACAAACCAAGAAGAACAACAATTTATAATAACTATAGATATGTGTGTCTACAACATACTAATTTAAATAATTATATTTTTCTATGCCGTACAAATGGAGGTACTAAGTATACACAAACAATTTTTAAAAAGAAATAATCACCTTTTTTAGTTTATTTAAAATACATACATAAAAGCGTATTGAGATTGTAATACAATAAAGAACGACAAACAAGCATTATGGGTTTAATGGATTTTTCATATTCCCTTTTTTTTCCCAGTTTTCATGTCCTTTTGGGATTTTGAAACATAACATGTGTGCGTATTTACATTACATTAGTGCTGTAATACAGCTGGAGGCATCACAAGTAATTGCATATGAATGTACTCGGTTTATACGAGTGATTATGTTGTGTATTTAAAAATTACACGCTTTGTGTAAATATTCCTTTACTAAAAATATTGAAAAGTAAAGGCAGGAATTCACTTAAATAATTCTGTGGTGATTTGCCAAAAGCTGATATGTCGATTTTATTAAGTTTACAGGACGCCACTTTAAAGTTTTTAAGAAAATGACAAATCTATTTTCGCAAACAAGTCCCTCAAAATAATGTCTATTTTCTGTATGTAAGTATTTTTATTAGAATGTTAAAATACGTAGTCCACAGAGGACCGTTGATTTTGATTAAAACTTTTTTCAAAATTGAAAAAAGTGACTTTGAATGACATATCAACTTTTGCCGTGAAATCATTTTTGACATATCAACAATGGAAATGACTTTTTTACTATGAAATTTATCATTTTTTTTAATACTGTGAAAGTGTTTATCTAAAGGAACACCACAGTGTATTATATTAACATACTTTATTATCAAAATTTAAGTATTATAACAACAAAATTTCATAGAGCATCTTCAGCATTTGCATTTACGGTAAGATTCTGATAAAATGGGTGGTAAACCCTGTCTATGTATTTTAACAGAAACACAAGATTAACTTTCTTTTTTGGATTGATAGGTTTGGGACCATCATAAACCTGTGGTAAAAATTCGGGGATAACGTTTCCTCTTCTTTTAATGTTAAGCCGACAAAACGGCTCATTCTCATCGTGCGAATACTTCACTTCAATAACTCCAAGTGGCAGTTCTTTTGAGAAGCGTAACACTTTAATATCATGCCAACGTATATTTGCTCCTTCTTCGGTGTGATCGCGCTTAACAAAAACGCTTCTTAACAAAGAAGAATATAGCAGAAAGTCTTCTTTTTGCATTTCAACAACCTTGAAAGGTTTCTTCCCTCGAACGGTTCGAACAAACTGATACCAATCATGAGGAATCCTTATTTCGATATCACATGCAGCTTTTTTGGCTCGTTCGATTCGTGCATGATCGGAGTCACATTCTAGTCTGGAGTGGCCAACTTCTAAGAACTTGTGTTCAATAATGTTTATATTTTTCGATTGATGCAGAAACCAAGAAAGTGCAGCTGCCACAGTATTATTTTTATTTTGCCCGGGGCAAGAATCTGAATATAAAACTACCTTATTAACACTATCGGGCAAATCTTTCAAAAAGTGAACTATACAAGAGGCAATTTGATCTGCTCCACGGTCTGACAAAGCTTCGTGCCACATAAAACAAGTTGTAATTTCTGTACAACAATCTCTCATGGTTAAGTTATAGGTCCATAATTGTCTTTTATAATATACTTCACTTGTGGTCAAAGCCGGCGTAGGCAAATTCTGTTGAAGGTCGAAAACAATGACTCGCTCAGTTTCGGAATTTCTAGCTCTCTCTTTGTCAATTCTTTTTTGACTGTAAGCTTTTTCCGCCAGTTCCAGATGTTTATCTTTCTCCTCTACTTTCTTGTTTCGTTCTTCTTCAGTAGCTGCACATTTAATATCATTTTGGAGCTTGTCGCACGTTTTGCAAGTGTCAATACTTGGGTTTTTTATTTTATAGCCTAGTTCATTAAATATTTTTGCATACATTGAATAACACAATGGTTTTTCCATTCCTTCAGTCTTTCTTTTGTTAACATACAAGTCATACATTTTTGCAATGCTAAGCGTAGGTGCTAAATACAATTTTGATGTATGGCTTCTTGAGTAGTGACTCTGATATTTTGGGAAACTGTTAATATGGTTTATTACTTCTAGTCTTTCTTCCTCTCTTGCATTTACTGGTTTCTGCCGTCCACTTAAATTGTCGTCTATAAATCCAGTTTGGCACGCACGTCGCTTTTGAATTAAAATATCAACTTTTGCCCTTGTGACTGAATGGACTATTTGAAACATAGTCTCGCAAATATGTATTTCCTTATCGCTGAACGTAACAAAGTAAGACGCTGTTATTTGTCTCTCTCTCGTAATGCCAGTTTTACTTCTTCCTTTTCGTTCTATTTTTTTTTCGGACAATTTAATCCTGTCGCTTAAAACTTGATCTTTGTTTGTAACATTTTTTAAAAAGTCATCGAAAATTATTTTTTGACTCTCTGGAGGTAGTTTATCAGCACAATTCTTACTGCAACAGCTAATGACAGGTGTAAACTTTTTAGTTGGTACCAAAATACCCTTTCTAGTTAAATACTCTTCTCCTTTTAATTTCTTTTCCTTCATTAATTTTCTGTTAACTGACTTTCGTTTCCTACCTTGATCGTTTGCCGCTTCGATCTTGTTTTCTTCATTTGCTTGATTTGTGTTTTCTTCCCTATTTAGATTTGAAGAATTATCTAATCTGATTGTCTTCGGCCCAATTCTTACAATAGATGGTTCATTTTCAGATTCTTCCGATGAATCTTTAGGAACATAATCGACATCCCTGTCGTCGTCACAAGACTCGCTATCATAATCATTTTGTAAATCATAACCAATATTTTCATCTGCTCGACTGTTACTGCAGCTTGGTTCAGGTGTAGAATAATAATTATTTAAATTATTTCTGTTTTCCTTTGGTTGAATTTCATTTATGTTTGGTTCGAGAAGAATAGCGGTGGAAGGAGCTAAATCAGCTAGACTGGGAATTGTTTCAACAGTGACTTTCTGAATTTCATTGGCACTAATTTCATTAAGCTGAATTTTTACCATTTCTAACATTCGTTTTCCTCGTGACATGGTTTAAATCTAAAATCAATAACCTGTATTAATATTAGTACTGGAATGATTTTCTTTAGTTTTTTAAAATTTCACTAAGGCTCAGTTAATTCGCCGTTTAATTATTAAATTTGTAAATTTATCCAGTTGTTGCTATGATTAACGATTCCCCATTGGTAGATCACTGATAACTACGTGACAATTATCAAATTTACTTAAATGTGAATAAACCGGCCCTTAATTAAAAAATTAATTTAGTTCTAATTACTGAATTCCAAAAACCCGTTGTATTTAGTTTCTTAAAGTACAACAAATAAACCTACTTACCTGTTTTATTGGCTTTTTATATTAAAAACTAAACTAAACTAAACAGAAGCTGCACTGACATAACCTTAATACTATTTGTCAAAACTTGATATGTCACCTTCCCAAAGCCGACCAAACATGATATGTCAGACATAACAGGTTTTGGCAAAAACTGAAATTGCGTTCACAGACATATCGACTAATGTAAATTTGTAACGCATGCTCAGACTCTTGGATTGACATATCAGCTTTTGGCGTAGATAAAACTTTGGACTCGACTACATATCAGGGTGATATAACCAAAAAATTGAAAAAAATGACATATCAGCTTTTGGCAAATCACCACAGAATTGAAAGCTATTTTACCAAATTGAAAGTTTCTTTATTTTAATATTAATCAACATACAATAGTAAATATAACACGAGGCTTCTAAAGAACAAATTATTATGTTCTGCAAAGTGTCTAAAGTCTAAAGGAAAGTAAGGTAGAACTTGGAACAAAATCAAAATCCATGAAGAGTAAAGAAAGCCTGAGTGAAATTAGTCACCTTTTTTTCGAAAACAAAAATCTGAAGCTTATTTCAGGTTGCTGTCGGTACGTTATAAATTGTTACAAACTCTTTCACAAAAAAAAACAAAAAATTGTCTGGAATAATTGAATAAGCGACTTTTTCGCTCTGCCGCCCTCTTTTAAAAAGTTGTAATTTTGAAAGTTGTGCCAGAGTGTTCTAGTTGTAAATATTGATCCAAAGAATAAATCAAAAAAAGTCAGCATTGTTTTCTTCTTCCTTTCTTTTTGCAAATCGCAATTATAACGGTTTTTCCAAGTTCTTCTGGAGAAACAAAATCCAAAAAATGTGAAGTCAGATCACTTTCTTCAAAATTTAAATTTTGACGATTGTTCCAGGTTGTTCTAATCTTGTTCTAAATTATTTCAAAGTATGTCAAGGAAGAAAAACTTATAATCGGCCAAGAAAAGGCAAAAAACCATTTTTCGCCACCCTGCTTTGTTCGAAAATAGAAAGTCTAGGGTTATTTTAGGTTGTTCTAAACTTGTTCTAATTTGCTGCAAAGTATTTCAAAGCTCATAATCGACTAGCCCCTCGGTATTTTAACGGTGGTTCCAGGTTGTTCTTGGTTTGTTCCAGATATTGTTGCACAGCAAATATTATTGTCAAGAAACCAATTCCGAAAGTTCGAAGACAGTCCCTCTTTCTTCGAAAAACAAAATTCAGACCGCGGTTTCAGATTGTGCCAGATTTGTTCTAAATAGCGCCAAAGTATTTCTAAAGAAAGCACAATAATCGGCTGAAATAAGAGGAAAAAAAGATTTTTCCCAACCTCCATTTTTACAAAAATTGGAATTCTAGCAATTGGTTCCAGGTTGTTCTAGGTTTTTTCCCCAAACATTGTTGCAAAACAGTAAAACATTATATTCTATATACCAAAAAATAATAAGCTACCATTAGAGAATGTACAAAGATTATTTTTTAAGATATGATATTGAGAACGCATCAAACGCCTTGTTGAAATCAAGCAAAGTAAGAATAGTAAATTTTTGCTGATCTCAGTAAGTCTCTTTTTAAATAATAACGATAATGGAAATATTATCACTGCGACCAATATATAACAACTCTAATTAAATTAAAATCCGAAGTAAAAAACTAATATAACGAATTTATAATTTAATTCTGGCGCATAAAAACAAGAAAGACGTGAAGATAATCGTTCGATAAAAGCCCACAAACAAGAATGGAGGAAACCTTAATGAAGATTCATAGAATATTCATTTCTGATCAACAGGACGAATCAATTGGACTTTAATCCGAGCAACCTCACAAACTGTGGAAAATAAACGACTCCATGTCCAACTAAATGAAATTAAGATCATTATGCATTCACCTTATATATAAAAAAGACAATATAATTAACGCAATTAAGCAGTCAGCTGTATAATAGAGGATTCGATACAATTAACGGGCATATTTTGTCTCACCCGACTCGGGTCGTTCTGTTTCGTTTATTAACCTCGGTACGTGTCCGGTTTACGAATTTCGGAATCGAATTTAAGAGAGGAGAGGAGTCACTTTCCTGCCATCACTATTCGCCACCGCTTCAAAATGGATGATGACACTCTGTCGTCTTCATATTCTCGTTTATTTTTCTACGTCTACTTTTTTCTTTCTCGTGTGCATTTCTTTTCCTTTGCGCTGAAAATTCCGACACAACGGCCGATAAAAACTAATAAATGTACGGATCGATTTGAAAATACAAGGTCTTTAACGTCAAGGGATGGCAGTTTTGATGCATGGCAGTATTTAAGAATTACCAGATTCAATGTTGAGGTCGCTTTAAAAGACTGGTGACTTGTTCGACATGGCTTTTACATAATTATGACAAATTTTCGTCAATCCTTCCATTTAAAATCATATATTCTGAGAGAAAGGAGGATGATTGATAGATATATTTCCATATATGTATAGTAGGCTGAGGATAATATGTGTTTTCTTACAAATCTATATATTACCGAAGATAATTCTATTAAGATTCTATTAATTGAATTAGCAGACGGTTCTTGGTGGAACATTTTATTAATAACTATTTTAAATAAAAATAAAAATACACAGAGATTTTACAAACACACACACACCCATAATAGACACTTATGTACAAAGAGGCAATAAATACAACGACACCCTACACACAAACTG
The DNA here is from genome assembly GCA_963170755.1 of Amphimallon solstitiale. Lineage (NCBI taxonomy): Eukaryota > Metazoa > Arthropoda > Insecta > Coleoptera > Scarabaeidae > Amphimallon > Amphimallon solstitiale. Next base: position 146,285,919 of record OY720678.1, read on the forward strand.
ACCTGTTAGTTCGGCTCGAGAATGGTATGAAAAATACCGAAACATATGTCGCAAAGACTAAATAAAAATTGTGGAAAGTTATCAAGAGTTTTATTTTTATTTTTATTTAAAATAGTTATTAATTCAATTAATTACATTAATTTAGAGTATTTTATTTATTTATTTATTTAAACTTGGTAGGTATATGGAAGTATTGCACTAACAAAGATTTTCAAGTTCGACAATATTGTGCAAATGCCTACTTTCCAAGACCTGTGATAATGAAAGCAACACTTTTATTCTTATTGAGAAATCGATTTTTCGAAATATATAACAAATTTTGCATTCTATACAGATGCATTAAGTGTATATACTGTGTGTCCAAAAAGTCTGGAAACACCCAAATAAAATCGAAACGGATGATTTTTGAGAAAAATGCAAAAACAAGTCAATTAGTATTTTCAAAAAACTACTGGCTGATGGTATCTGTTTGGAATTTTTGATGACCTTGAAAAACTTATAATGTCATTAAAAAAATTTAAATGGCAACGTCGCATTTTTAATTTTATTTTTGATAGATCTTTTAATTGTCTAAATGACTAAAAAAAAAATTCATTTTACTTAAGAAAATGACCGAGAAAAATTTAATTACTTCTTCGAAAATGGAAAAGTTTGTCTTTAAAGAAAAAACATAGTTGGCTTAAAAGTCGATTATTTTTCAAACACATTTTGTTTTATTTGTGACATTCTGTCAAATACGAATTGTGCGTAAACTAAAAAAAACTGTTTAAAAATGGTTTTAAGTGAGAGGGAACGTACTCAAATATTGATGAAGATTGGTTTTGGGGATAGGGCTCGTTCAGTTAGAGAAGTTTGCGACTTATTTAATACAGAACATCCGGAGCGTGCCCCAATTAGTATTTCTGCAGTGAGTAAGATTCACAAAAAATTTCAAGAAGAAGGCTATGTTCGAGATCGCCCTAGAAGTGGTCGTCCAAAGATCGCAGAAGATACGCAACTCGACGTATTATTGTCAGTAGAGGAAACTCCAAATTCTAGTACACGGCAGCTTCCTCGGGAGTTTAACGTGTCGAAGAGTACAATTGGTAATATTTTCCGGAAAACTAAGTATCATCCCTACAAAATCTATTTTGTTCATGAGGAAGACGACTTCGACAGGCGTGTACAGTTTTGCGAACAACTGATGCCTATGTGTGATAATGATCCGTTTTTTATCAGAAATATCTTATTCTCAGATGAAGCTACGTTCATATTACATGGGACTGTTAATAGACAAAACTGCAGGTACTGGGCACGCCAAAATCCACGCTGGATGAGAGAGGTACGAACTCAGTATCCTCAGAAATTAAATGTATGGGCTGGTTTAATTGGTAACAGAATTATAGGGCCTTTTTGCTTCAACGGTAACCTGACGGCGGAAATATATTTGGATTTTTTACAAAATTATTTAATTCCGTCATTAGCAGAAATATTTCCGAACCATGAAGATCCTAATTTGCCCAGCCAAAGAATTTGGTTTCAACAAGATGGGGCTCCACCCCACTATGCGGGAAATGTTCGGCATTATCTCGAGAATACCTTCCCAAACAGATGGATTGGCAGGAGGGGGGGCTATCGAGTGGCCGGCTAGGTCACCAGATCTAACGCCTATTGATTATTTTTTGTGGGGTAAAATAAGGTATACGCAACTAAACCTGAAAATTTGGAAGACTTGCGTCAACGGATTGAGATTGAAGTACGAAGGATCACTCCTGAAATGATAGAAAACGTTCAAAATGAATTTTATTATCATTTAGGGTATTGCCAAAATGCTCAAGGACAACATTTTGAACATTTATTGTAAGAGTTTTTGCTGATTTCTACGATTAAAATTTTCTTTGTTTTCTATAATGATTTTTTTTTTCAAAATTTTTCTTAAGTAGAATGAAAAATTTTTTTTGACTGTCGTTTAGACAATTAAAAGATCTATCAAAAATAAAATTAAAAATGCGACGTTGCCATTTAATTTTTTTTTGATGACATCATAACTTTTTCAAGGTCATCAAAAATTCCAAACAGATACCATCAGCCAGTAGTTTTTTGAAAATACTAATAGACCTGTTTTTGAATTATTCTCAAAAATCATCCGTTTCAATTTTATTTGGGTGTTTCCAGACTTTTTGGACACACAGTATAATAATATTTAGGGATGGTTTTTGTATAAAGTTTTTTGAAAATTTGTACAGGTAGTAGTACTTTAACCCGTATCGAAAAGAAATACTTTGCACTATATATCGCAAATCATGCATTTCGCCCAGATTTATTAAGAGTGTAAGAGTATATGGAACCATGGCTTCATCTATGCTAAGCGCTTCTTCAGTGTTAGTATTTTTCATTAATTTTTCATTCAGATATGTGAAAATTGGTCTGACTTTGGCGAATTTATCAGAGTGATCTAGAAAGCTGTTATGATGAAAATTAATATTGGACAAGATGAATTAAAATTTTTTTCTTGATATCGCTACCGAAACTAGTTAATTGTTGGTATCATCCGAACAGTTGAAATATATTCTTCTTCTTCGAAATGGAACAAATCTACATAGGAAAAGCACTCAACTGAAAGATTTCATATTAATAATATTCACACTCAGGATCTGTTCTTCTGTGAGGCATATCAGTTTGCCTTCTCTGTTAGATTTTCTAAAAGTTTATTGTCAAAAAGGGAAGAAATAAGTAGGTGTCTGTTCAAGCTCGAAAACATTAGGGTGACCATCATTCATGGTTAAATACTCCTTCAGTTAATGAAATGTTTTCCTTTTTTTTGCATTATTAACTCATACAGGCAAGTTTTCTCTGATTTGCGCTAGAGGCAAGTCATCTTTTAAATCCAGTGATCATATAAATTACATTTCTAGAATGCTTCTATCTCACTTTGCATTAGTAAAGCCGTTAAATTGTTTATATTTATGAAATCTTCTTCGCTGGAATCCTCATTGGCGACGTCACCAGTTGCATTTATGGGTGGGTAATAGCATTATGGTGGCGGTATCTATATCATCATCTTTTATCACCACCAAAAATTGATGCAATGTGAACCTCCTACAAAGATCATAAAACAAAAATATGCGCCCAATATACTAACTATATTGTTTTTTCTTCTGCTACTTTTTCTTCGTCTCTTATTAGAATTCCTTTTGCCTGTACTTTTTCTTTCCCTCCTATTTTTTCTTTTTTTTATACTTTTTCTTCTTTCCCACTTTTTCTTCGTCTCTTCTTACTATTTCTTCTGCTTGTATTTTTTCTTTTCCTCAAATTATTATAATTTTTCTTCCTCCCCACTTTTTCTTCGTCTTTTACTTTTTCTTTATATATTTCTTCTACTTCGTCGTCTTCATTTTCTTCCTCTACTTCTCTTTCTTCTGCTTCTTGTACATCTTCTTTTATTTTCTACTTCTACACTTTAGGTGTAGAAGTAGAAAAGTTTCTGTTTTTATTGATACGCATAAGCAGTGTTTAGAAGGTCTGTCCAGAGGTCTTCCTGCTCCAAGGATTCCATCTAGCAAGATATTCACTACTCTGTTAATTTCCATTTTCCTCCAGGATTGGTAGAGACCAATCTCGGAGCTATGAGTGATAAACATGGAGAATGCTTATATGAGGAAATATCCGTAATGAAAGCACGGTACCAGGGAAAGTGGTAGCCAAGTCTGCTGGCTGACCACTGATGGTACCTCAAGCAAATTCAAGTGAAGTTGATTTTAAACATATAAAGATTGCATATTGTTATATTATTATCAAAATACTATATTTTTTATTAGATAAAATGGTATTTACAAAAAACCATACCTGAAGACTGGAAGAAACTAGATTCATATTTGAAGTCGACGTCAAAAACACTAATGGGTGAGCCATTGTTTTTAAAAACGCTATAAAATAAGTCTACATTAATTTCCTTTTGATTTTTTTTTTATTGGGAAGGCTGGAGTCTCCTATTTAACAATGAAAAACTATTCCGTTCAGGTGGCTCCCTCTGCTGGTCTCACAGGAAGCCATCCTCTCAGTCCACTTTTGAAGAACTTTCTCGATAATTTTGCCGCCTATTTCGCATGTCATGTGGCGCCATCTTGTTGAAACCAAAAGTCGTCCACATTCATAGTTCCCACTTTTTCTTCGTCTCCTACTTTTTCTTCGTCTCTTCTTACAATTTCTTCTGCTTGTACTTTTTCTTTTCCTTCAAATTATTATACTTTTTCTTCCTCCCCACTTTTTCTTTATATATTTTTTCTACTCCGTCGTCTTCATTTTCTTCCCCTTCTTCTATTTCTTCTGCTTCTTGTACATCTTCTTTTATTTTCTACTTCTACACTTTAGGTCCGTATATAGCAACCTAGTTTCTGTTTTTTATTGATACGCATAAGCAGTGTTTAGAAGGTCTGTCCAGAGGTCTTCCTGCTCCAATGATTCCATCTAGCAAGATATTGACTACTCTGTTAATTTCCATTTTCCTCCAAGATTGGTAGAGACCAATCTCGGAGCTATGAGTGATAAACATGGAGAATGCTTATATAAGGAAATATCCGTAATGAAAGCACGGTACCAGGGAAAGTGGTAGCCAAGTCTGCTGGCTGACTACTGATGCTACCTCAAGCAAATTCAAGTGAAGTTGATTTTAAACATATAAAGATTGCATATTGTTATATTATTAGAAAAATACTATATTTTTTATTAGATAAAATGGTATTTACAAAAAACCATGCCTGAAGACTGGAAGAAACTAGATTCATATTTGAAGTCGACGTCAAAAACACTAATGGGCGAGCCATTGTTTTTAAAAACGCTATAAAAAATAAGTCTACATTAATTTTCTTTTGATTCTTTTTTTATTGCGAACGCTGGAGTCTCCTATTTAACAATGAAAAACTATCCGTTCAGGTGGCTCCCTCTGCTGGTCTCACAGGAAGCCATCCTCTGAATCCACTTTTGAAGAACTTTCTCGATAATTTTGCCGCCTATTTCGCATGGTATGTGGCGCCATCTTGTTGAAACCAAAGGTAGTCCACATTCATAGTGTCGATTTAGAGCCATAAAAAGTTTTGTAACGGTCGCCATTGACAGTAACGGCGTTTCCAGCAGCATTTTTAAAGAAAAATAGGCGAATTATGCCACCACTCCAAAATCCACGCCAAACTGTCACTCTTCGTGGATGCGTTAGCCTCTCTAGGTGAACATAGCCTTTGAGATGGAAATGCGCTTCGTCTGAAAAGATGATTTTTCGACAAAAATCGAAGTCGTTATTGAGCTGGTCTGTGGCCCACACAGCAAACTGATATCGAAGCGGATGATCATTTGCTTTCAACCCCTGAGTCATCTGGACGTTGTAGGCGAATAATCTGAGGACTTTGTGCAGTATTCTCCTCAGGCTGGTGCAAATAATGGCAAGTTGCCGCGATTGGCGTCGAGTTGAGGTCCATGGATTCAGTCCCACACTGCAGGCAACAAGCTCAATATTCTCGGTGGTGCGCACTGTCTGACCACTTCTGTTGTTCAATAGCAGGCCTGTCTCACAAACTTTCTTCACCAGTTTCACTACAGCGGTTCCGCTTGGCGCTTTTTCACGACCCATATTTTTTTTCAAATTTTGTATGGTTTCGTCTACACAACACTAACATTGAAAATAAGATTTCAATATTTCGAAACGCTCCTCAACCAAAAACATGATTGTTTTGTACCGCGGAATATCAGAATGACGAACAGTCAAAATTTAAATGAAATTGGTCCATCCAGTGTTGCCATACTTTATGATTTAATAACAAACCAGTAGATAGTTTACCTGTTATATTATTTATGCTTATTTACTAATGTAAACATAATTTTCTAATGTAGAATCAATAAAATCTTCTCGAGTAAATCATCTTAAATAATTATTTACCTTATCACGGGAAAATCGAATACTTGCTTATACACGCGTTATTTCAAAACGACGAAAATATTGACTTTAATTAAATTTAGTCGGGTTCACAAAGACTGCGTTCGCGTCTTTAAGAGTCGAGTTCCGTCGCGTCTCTTTTTGGTATTCCTTTACTTCATTAAAGGATTCGTTTGGCCAAGAGCAAAATATATTTACCGTGAGTATACGTGTGGGCGATGTAATTTTCTCTACGCAAACATGTACTCGCGTGCGCGCGTACTGAACACGTTACGTTACGTATATGTATATAAATAACGAAGGGAAATGTTTCAAAGGAAGCCAACCACTTTCGGAACTCGACCCAACATACAATAACATCGTTTTCGAAAGTAATTTTCCTTTATATTTCAATTTAAGGTTTTTATTATTCCTGTATTAAGCGAAACGGTTACCGCAAAATGTTCAACCATCTCCGAGAGAACTTTTCGCATTAGAAACGTTGCGCAAAGTTTTTCTATTTGCCCTCACTCCATAGCGCAGGGGCGCGCTAACTTGGAACATTACGTGAAATATATTTCGCGTGTTATAATTCCTCCTTTCGGGCTTCTGTTCCGACAGAATATTACGTACAATAACGGCATCTCTAATAATATAGATGTGTTTTTGGTGAACAAGTTATTTCTATATGAAAGAAGTAAAAACAAATCTTAGAAAAAAATATTATTTTATAAGTTGTAATCATTGTAATGTTTCATTTGTTATATTATTTACGTTAAACATGGGTAATATTTCTTAGTTTTTAGTGACATATTGCTGTGACCTTCACATTATCGAAAATAATAATCTTAAGAATTAGTTTAGTTATTAAAAAAAAAAGAATACTAATTTTATTTTAAAATCGTTTATTTAAAAATTAGGGTTTAAGTTAAAAACAGATACTTGTAGGTAGAATAGGTTGACAACATTTAATTAATTATAAAATAATTAAATTCTAATTTTAAAATGTATAAGTTGTTGGTATGTACTAGTTAGGCAAGTATAAATATCAGATATAATGCAAACACTAAATAAATCAATAGACTTTATTTTGTCTAAAAGACATGTTAAATACCATAATATAAAGTAAACAAAAGAAGACGTGCTCGAGAAAATGATGCAGTCTTGAACGAATAAAATGTAAATTTGAACATGAAGATTATAATAATAAAACTAAATATATATTAGATACGTACACTTTATAATAAGAAAAAAAGGATATTATAACATTTCTAGTGGGAAGTGTTAGATCTTAATAAGAATATCTTGTGTAAATAACAATATGAATTCAAAATACACTTGTTAGTTCTTGTATGGGTAGCTCAAAGGTTTCAACCGAAATGGAAATGGTCATGTGTGGTTTAAAAACCTGCAAAAGGAAAACACATGTGAAGAAGAACAATCTTGGTTATGTAACATTATACAATTAAGTTGATTTCATCTTCAGTGCATGTAAGTTTCAAATATAATTAAAATTGTAGTGGATTTTTTTATTTTTGTGCTTATTTTTTCTATTACGTACAAAATCTCGCCAAAATATGTAGTTGTAATGCAGTTTAGATTGTACTAGGTAGGTGAATAAAATTTGCAATATGAATATGACGAAAATCTCTTATACTCCTAATAGAAATGAACATTCAAACGACATTGTATATTAAAATTCATCACCGAAATAGCGGACGCATATAAATATTAATGATGCATCATAATCCTGCAAACAATCTCGTTCAAAATTTGCTGGCATGCATTCTATCCTGGCGCATTTACGAACAATGCAAGTGTATACGATATTATTAGACAACGGCAAGAAAACGACGCTTAAATTATCAAAGATAACACGAAACTTGCGAAGCTTTTTCGTCTTCTCTCGATCTCTCTCGCAAAACTATCTACTCGTACATACACAGTAAGCAAGCAAACGAATATGCCAGCGACATTCGCTGATGCTTATGCACAAACTCGTGCGAAGTTCAGATAGGAAATTCACTACGTCGTATTTCCATTTCATTTGTGACGGAGTCAGATGCGAATAATTTAATAAGAAACTTCCGTCTGATCTGACTGCCTGGTCTCTACCAAAGACCCTCCGGCAAATGCACGACATTTCTCAAACTAAAATGCGATTACGGTATTAACTAGCGTAACCGAATACAACTGTTTAAATCTTTTAATTCAATAAGAAATGTACAGCTTGAAGTAATGTCTCTTGTAGTAGCTAATAAGTATCTGATATTTAGAAAGGAACACCATCAAGTTCTCCCTTATTCTTTTTCTCCAAGGGTTTTCATTTCGTGTTTTCGGCAGTTTTCCTCTTGTGACCAGAATCGATTTAATATTTACATAAATCCAATATATTTGTGTAACATTTTTAAGTTATATCGTGGAAATACAGACAAAATCATCTATTCTAAGAGTCAGTATGCGTGTATGCTTGATCCATAATTTAACTTCAAATGTATAAGTCTAAAATTAAATATAAATTGCTTGCATTTCAAATATGTAGGAGTTTATTTCAAATTTAATATTATGTTTAATTTATATACTCAAATTGACTTAAGAATTTGGAATATTTTTTCCAAGAAATAAAATCATTTTGAAAGAATTATATTTACATTCTTGGACTAAATACATTCCAATTTTCAATCCAATGCTTTCAGATATAAAAACATTCCTATTCACAATTTAAATACACTTTTTGCATACCTTAAATATATAGAATCATAAAGTTTTATTTAAAATTATTATAACTTAGTACATATATGAAGTTACAATATGTTTCTTACCAATTATTTTTGTGTGGAAATATTAGGAACTATTTAGTGTATTTTATTAATTTAACATCGGTTATGCTCAAGTAAATAAATAGGTGGCAAACTGCTTGGAGGAGCTATGAAATAAAACAGCAATAATGAAAGAAAATGGAAGAAGATTTTTATGTAAACCAAAAATTATTGAGTACTGAAAAGCTTAAAAACGAAAACCAACCCCAGCAAAGACTAATACAAATCAGACACATTGAAGGGCAAATGCGTCATGACAGAGAACAAATTTTGGAGAGATGGAAAGAATACTTCGAAAACCTGCTAAACCAGTGTGAGAATATGAAATGCAATATGTGGCAAGAAGGTAGAAGTAAAATACTCAAAGGAGGCGATATAAAAGAGGAGAATGTAAGATAAACAATTAAAACTCTAAAGAAAAAAAACTGCGGGTTATGCTCAGATCGCTAGAGAGATGCTAAACCATATAGGAGGAAATTGTTTAAAGTTTCGAACCCAGATTTGTAATAGATGCTGGCACGAGGAAATGATACCTGAAGACTGGGGAATGGGTGTTATCATCCGAGACATTAAAAGGCGAAAGCATACATTATACGCCAATAATCGAGGTATCACCCTATTAAGCATAGTGTTGAAATTATACTGGAAAGTACTTGTACATAGACTAAATTCAATATACAGGTTCCGGCAACGAAGCGGGGACGGAAGATTACATGCTTATTTGAAAGTTAGTCAAATATTTAGTCATCAGATATTTTTGCGCGGCATCAAGCGCACGTTTCAAAAATATTTTGGTTTAAACAGGGTGTTCCAGATGGAAATGCCAGACTAAAGTTGCTTGTTTTTAAATGGAACACCCTGTACATTAATAGATAAAATGATCCGCGCTGTATGGGTCTAAAGTTGATAGTTTCTGTGTTAATAATTATTTTACTTGATAAATTAATACATTTCAGTAGGCTATTCTGCATAAGGAAAAACAAAAGGTCCGAAACCAACAGAATAGAATATTTTTTACTAGTATTGAGTTTCGTTGCTACGTGAAATAAATTCTGTAACTGTTCGCGTTATACAGAGTGTTCACAATTTCGCAAAATCGAAGAAATCTCGTAATTTTTAAATAGATCAGTCTGTATATCAGTTCATTTTTGAATTGCTTATTTAGATTCACGTCAAAAACATGTAAGACGTTAATATTTTAAATGTGACTATTACTGAGTTACTGTCGTTTTTTGATATGCTTTTGGTAGTTTTTTTTTTCATGGAACACCCTGTATATTATTTCATTTTTGAATTTCTTATTAAATTTCACATCAAAAACATGTAAGACGTTAATACTTTAAAAGTGACTATTACTGAGCTATTGTCTCTTTTTGATATAATTTTGTCAGTTTTGTGGTTTTAATTAATATAGTATAGTACTGACAAAATTATATCAAAAAGAGACAATAGCTCAGTAATAGTCACTTCTAAAGTATTATCGTCTGGCATGTTTTTGATGTGAAATTTAATAAAAAATTCAAAAATGAAATAATATACAGGGTGTTGCATTTGAAAAAATTGACTTTTTTGCAAAAACTAACAAAAGCATAGTCACATTTAAAGTATTAACGTCTTACATGTTTCTGACATGAAATTTAATAAAGAAATCAAAAATGAACTGATATACAGCGTGTTCCATTTAAAAATCACGAGATTTCTTCGATTTTGCAAAATTGTGAACACTCTGTATAACGCGAACAGTTACAGAATTTATTTCACGTAGCAACGAAACTCAATACTAGTAAAAAATATTCTGTTGGTTTCGGATCTTTTGTTTTTCCTTACGCAGAATAGCCTACTGAAATGTATTAATTTATCAAGTAAAATAATTATTAACACAGAAACTATCAACTTTAGACCCATACAGTATTATATCGATGTAACCAGCTTTTAAGCGCTGATCATTTTATCTATTAATATATAGGGTGTTCCATTAAAAAAAAAGCAACTTTAGTCTGGCATTTCCATCTGGAACACCTTGTATAAACCAAAATATTTTTAAAACGTGCGCTTAATAGCACGAAAGAATATCCGATGACGAAATATTTGACTAACTTTCAAATAAGCATGTAGTCTTCCGTCCCCACTTCGTTGCCGGACCCTGTATAAGGTGACCAGAGACTGCAAAAGCACGCCAGTTATCTATGGTTTACTTACTATTTTACAATTACACATATGAGTACTTATATTCTGTATCATTATGTAATGTATTGTTACTATGATAATCTAATTAAATATGGTGGTGGTGTAATAATAATAAAAAAATCTTCTTTTGTGTAGGATATTTATATTTATTTTACGTCTTTATTGTGGTTTTTATATCCATAACATCAAGCCTCACCATCTCTGTAAAATCTTGGAAAAATGTTCAATATTTGTTAAACAATTCAATTTCTATTTGTGATTTGTTTGTTAGGTATTTCTTCATTCTATAAGCACAAACTTTTGAAACAAACCAACTTTTGAAAGATATTAAATGTTTTTCATCATTAATTGTTGTTAATTTCCATTTAATTAATAAAATTAAAAAGTAAATAGTATACTTTATTGCCACATAATCGCAAAGCAAAACACAGAGCAAACGTCAAGGTATGCAATAATTGTAATGTCCAACTGGGAAAGTCTTATCCATATTTTATTTTTAAATACGGGTAGAGTATTAATGTCTCTAATATTTTTGGCAATCTGCCTATAATAAGTCTATGTACTGGATAGCAGCAACTAGCGTTTTCATATTTTTATCAAACACTGTTCTATTTTTGAAGATTAATATTTATGAAGTAGCCTCTGCATGACTGATTGAAGTTTAATTTGTACGTCGTACGTAGGATTCGCTTTTGTATTGTAAATATCCAGATTACCATTACAACCTCAGACCACCACGATGGCAAATCTAACATATGACAAGCAACCTCCGTAGTAGGCGGCACGAAGCAAATGTTCACTGACAAGGCATTTTGTTTCCATTTGAAAAATGCAACGACAATAGCCTCCGAACAAACTAGCTTTAATTTATGTCCGACGGCTGATTAAAAGTATCAGTCTCCACAAAAAGAGTTGTATCGTCTGCATAACTCATCACAAAAGAAATTCGACTGCACGCACAATTTACGGAGTAGATATCACTAAATTAAATTAAGACCAGCAATGGTCCTAGTACGCTGCCTTGTGGTACTCCTTGGTTTAGAGTTTCAGTCTAAAAATTGTAGGTTTTACCATCCCAAGAGATAGTAATCCTTCGCTGAATCTTTGATAAATAACTACTGAAGCAAGCAATACACGAAATTTCCAGATATTGAAGTATGTATTGATGTTTAATATTATCAAACGCTTTTGATAGATCGAGAACACCACCACGCGGAAATATTTAATATTATTCCTTAATACCCATATAACTATATTACAGGGTGTCCAGAAAGGGTATAGGGTATTTGTAAATTTAATAAAAAAAACACTACAAGTCAGTAAAATATTTTTTTATTTTTAATCTTTAGACAAAATTTTGGAAAATTAAGTGGCAAAGATTACGTTGTCCAAACGTTGACCCTCGCGCTGCTGGCACACCTCTAACCGAACACGGAAATTAGCCGCCACGCGTCTACACATCTCTCTGGAAACGGCGGCCATTTCAGTGCGGATATTGTGCTTTAATTGCAGTAGAGTTCGTGGTTTTTTTGCATACACTTTCTCTTTAAGGTATCCCCATAAGAAATAATCAAGGGGTGTAAGATCGGGGCTTCTCGGAGGCCAGTTGATGGTGCCTCGACGAGAGATCACTTTTTCTGGGAAAAGTTGATTCACCACCTCAAGTGATTGGTTTGAGGTATGGCATGTGGCGCCATCTTGTTGAAACCATGTTTCCCCATTTACGCCTTCAAACTCCTGCAGTTGTGGAACCAAAAAGTTTCTTAACATGTCGCAATACAGTTCACTGTTTACCGTAAGTGCTCGCCCTCGCTGGTCTTCAAAAAAATATGGCCCAATAATGCCTTCACCAGATATGGCAGCCCACACAATCACTTTTGGACTATGTAATGGTCGTTCATGTTTCTGTCTTGGATTTTCGTTGGCCCAATAGCGGCAGTTGTGTTTGTTCACGTGACCATTTAAGTGAAAGTTCGCTTCGTCACTAAACAGAATATTTTCGAACGTTGGGAAACGTTGAAGCATTTCATTTGCAAAATTCAACCGGACAGGATAGTCGGTGACATTCAGGTTTTGAACAAACTGAATTTTGTAGGCTGTAAGTTGTAAATCTTGCTTCAGAATCTTGTGCAACGACGATTTTTTAATGTTCATTACTTGACTGCGTTTGCGAACTGATTGAGACGGATTTTCACGCACTGAAACACTCACTTCTTCAATCGTGTGTTGGCTTCGAACAGAGCGCGGGCGACGTTGATTGAGAATTTTTACAGTCGAACCGGTATTCTCAAACATTCGAATCCATTTTCTGATGGTATCATCCTTCGGTGCATTTCGTACGTTAAATTCTGCATGATATAAACGTTGCGCTGTAACAATGGAATCACCATTGTGATAATAGGCGCGTACGCAAAAAGCACGATGATCTCCCTGGTACACTTCCATGGCTACTGTATCTCCAAAGAGCAGTGCAATGACCTATCCTTACCCTACCCCTCCAAACTGCGCCGTTACATGGGCAGCGCAGAACAAATACCCCCCACCCTTTCTGGACATATATTTATTCTAAAATACGAGATCAGTCTAGTTCTGGTATTTTAAAGATCTGCCACCGCATAGTTTAAAAACAATATAGATATGCTCGAGAGAGGAACTATACAGGCTGTTAATTTCAAAACTTCCCGCCCTCAATTTCTGAAAATCTGGAAATGTATATAAAATTCCTTGAAACAGGTAAGAAGTATTAACGTGGGGGCCATTTCTTGATGCCAAAATTGACACACCCGCTTTAACCCCTGTCTCCGGGAGCTACCCTCTTAAAAAATTATCCTGAAAAAAATAGTGAATGGGCAGGCATCTTGGGCGACCAAGTGATTGGCCCGTTGTTTTTCAATGGAAATCGAAATGGCGAAGCATATTTGGATATGTTGGAAATACTCTACTTGATGAGGGCGAGTACATTATCAACAAGATGGAGCTCCACCTGAATATGTTCTTGCAGTACGGGGGTGGTTAGACAATGTATTTCCAAATAAATGGATAGAACTAAGAAGATCTATAGAATGGCCAGACGGATAGCCTAATTTGACACCACTAAACTTTTTTCTATGGGGTTATTAAAAATCTTGTATTTGCCCCCCCCCCAAACTTTAGAAGAAATTTGTCAGAGAATTAATGCAACCTGCCGTGGAATTCAAAAAGATGTTTTTGAACATGTACGCCACAATTTTGAACAACGTATATACCATTGGTTAGCGATTAACTGACAACATTTTGAAAAATTATTGGATTGAATTTTTAAATAACTAAATCTTGGAATTGTTAAATAACTTTGAAAACAAAAATAAAACGTTTTATGCAGTTAAAGTGTGTTTGAGTAATAGATATTTAAGCGTAAAACAAAAAGAATTTTTTAAGGATCTTCAAACAAATCGATCAATTTTATAAAATTTAAAGCACAAAATCTACTGCTTCAGAAATCCTTTAAAATTACTTATTTCTCGGTTCTCCATTTAAGATATTGAATGGGGTTGCTCCCGGGGTAGGTTAAAGTGGGTGAGTCAATTTTTGCATCAGGAAGTGGCCCCACGATAATACTTGATACACGATTTCCCAAAATTTATTGTGGGAAGTTTTGAAATGAACACGCTGTATAGTAATTTAGTAATTTAATTGTAATTTTTTTAAGATAACGCTCAGCTAGTACTTTGTTTGTGAAGCCCTATCATTTACTGCCCGCTGATTTCATACAATAGCTCAAAATCTCTATAACACAAGAATTTTCCAACAAGAAATGTTTGTTTATTCTCTTTCTTTACACCATGAAAAAGAAAAAAATACACCCAACAGTAAGAAACAGCAAGAATAGGGTCGTTTCCAATTGCTGAAAACTGTACAAAATAATGTTTTTCAAAAAAAAAACAAAAACTTAACATGAAATTTTAAAACCGTAATAAACCAACGGCGCCGTGTAATTTGTGTTGAAACGTGCGGTCCTATTTCGGCGATGACGCAAACACAGAACACAGAATATATGTATAGAAAAGGGGACCGCTGTGCAGAATTAAAATGAATTGACAAAATTCCGAATGTGTTACGTGTGACGAGTATAAGAGGAACGCGTGTGTTTTGTGCCGTTCATGTAAATTTAAAGCTGGCAATGTTAGAGTTGTCCGCCAGCGGTGAAACGAACACTGACAGTGTCGCTTCGAATTTTCATTAGTGGAAATACGTTAATGTAACGCACAGAACACGTTCGGTTAACATAATTTCGTACATAATTAGAGCGCATTTCGGATAATGTAAAAGCCATTTCTGTTATATTTCCTAGCTATACGAATTATTTATACGCTAATTTGAATTAACGTTGGTTGCACTCCTATCTCTGTGCATGTGGGTTACATATGTAGAGCTTGTATTTATTGCACGTTAATATTGCATATCGTTACATTTATTATAACTATTTGAAATGTGGTCGCGGTATAAATAACAATTACAAATATTTATTATACGCCAAATTTGACGATCTCAATATATGTATTTGAATATGTGAATGCTGTAGCGGTTAATTCGCACACAGTTATTTCAGCAGTAGTATACCATCAGTTTCAGAAAATTATTCAGTCAATGAAAAGTTTTGCGACACATAAAACTTACATTTTATACACATTTACATATTACTGAATTCACTAACATATAAGTATAAATAACCTATATTTAGAACTAGCAACATAATAAGCTTGATCATTTCTTGACCTGGGGAAATTAGGAAGCGTTTTTCATCGACTACAATAACGTTGAAAAATGAGCTGCACATGTGGGGTGATAAGGAATTCGAGTAGTTTCTTACTAAATGGAACACATCAAAACTATCAGACATAAAAAATACAAAATCAATTTTCACCAAAATCTTCAATGTCTAAGTAATAAAGTTAATGAGTTTGAAGTATTTTTTAGGAACAGTGGTTTTGATGTGTTCTCTGTCACAGAGCATTGGTGCGACTATATGGAATTGCAAAAAATTAATGGTTATCATGTAGTTAAATATTATAGCCGAACAACACATGTACATGGGGGTGTCAATATTTGCAAAAAATGGTATAGAAGGTAATAATATTGATGCAATCGAGAAACTATCAGTAAACGTACATTTTGAATGTCTAATTTTAAAGTTTGAAATCTTAAATAGTAAAATTATTGTTATTGTCATACAGTGTGCACGGAGTCTACCTGCGGATGAATATACTAGACAAGCTGGTCGACTATAAGTGGGAGAATAAGAGGGTAGCCTCTGTTACTAACATTAGAGCAACGTTAAAGTCGACACCGCAGAATTCGTTACTGCGTTAGTCCGTGAAAATTGCTACTGTTACTGTTAATAACAAATTCTTTAACCAAGAATAAAGTCATTTACTGTACTGCTTTAGAGAAGATGGAAATAATATTAATCAATAAAAAATCACTACCTGGATAATTTATAAGTAGAAACTTGTTGAAGCATCAAATAATCGCAGTAAACAGTTTTAGTAACGGATTTCATCACGATTCCAAAATTGTATGAGTAAATAAAAGAAATGATCATTAATTCTAAAAACTTAAAAATAATAATTTGGCGCGTAATTGTTCTAAATTAGATGGACGAAACGCGATTTAAAAATGTGTTTGCTAGGCGCTAGACATCGACCCGACCGTTAACAAAATTCAAACGAAATGCGCAAGTACAGCTGCTATATCCTAAACGCGACTCAGTCAGCTTCACTACACTCGACCAACAGAACAGTTGTTGCGATGAAAATCTTATACAAAACTACAGGCCTATCCCGTTGCCTTATGTATTCTCTAATGTTATCGAGAGGATAGTTGGCGATAAGTTGTTATCATTTCTTAACAGATCTAATATCTTAAATGAGAATCAATATGGATTTAGAATGGGGCGTTCCACAATGCATGCAACAGTTGAACTACTAAACGATGTCTATAGAAACGTCGATTTGGGCAATGAATGTTTGGCTATTTCTTTTAGATCTGAGTAAGGCTTATGATTGTGTTAATCACAAGCGGTTGCTGGAGAAGTTATACCGGTATGGTGTAAAGGGAA
Organism: Amphimallon solstitiale; assembly: GCA_963170755.1. Classification (NCBI taxonomy): domain Eukaryota; kingdom Metazoa; phylum Arthropoda; class Insecta; order Coleoptera; family Scarabaeidae; genus Amphimallon; species Amphimallon solstitiale. The sequence continues at coordinate 146,302,906 of OY720678.1, forward strand.
CACCCTTGTAATGATTTAGGAGTTACTTGGAGAACCGAATGTAATTTGAATATTCTGTTGTCCATAACGGCTTTTCCAATCATTCTGGACAGGTATTGCTTTGCCTTTAGAGAGTAGGACTGGTTCTAGTCAAAAAAATAAGTTATAGAGAGTTGAATAGGGAAAGCAGTATATCAATTTTTAGGGACCTCATGGAACAACAAAGTTAGCACCATGTATACAGTGAAACAAGTGTTAATAAACAATATTCTATGTTTATAGATATTATTCAACATACTTTTAATTTAGCATTTCCCTTAAAAATGAAGAAAGTAAATAAATCTACTCCGCGAAATGACTGGATAACAAACGGTATCATAATCTAGTCACAAAAATTAAAAGACTTGTATTTGTTAACACTAACTAGCAATGAGGAAATTGAAGATTAATACAAAAGATACAAGAAGATATACAGCTCGGCTATTAGAAAAGCAAAAAAAGTATACAATAATAACTTAATGTTAAATTCAAATAACAAAAACAAAACGGCTTGGGAAATAATAAAAGGTAATAATTCGAATTTTAAAGGTAATGAAATGAAAGTAACATTAAATAATGAAATAATTTCAAATCCTGAAGTATTATCTAATTGTTTTAATGATTACTTTACAGACATTGTCTGAGACCTGTCTCGAGGACAGTCAAATAGATATAATATGGAAATATCAATGAACGATCTGACGCTGTTCTTCAGTCCCATTCATGAGATTGAAGTAGAGAGAGCAATTATCCAATTAAAATCAAGTGTCTCAACAGATTATGGTGAGATTTTCTCTCTAATTATCAAAAAATGCATAAACACTGTTACTATCTCGCTTACTTTTATTATTAATAAATTACTTGAGCTCTGGTCTATTTCCGAATAACTTGAAGCTTGCCAAAATAATACCTATACATAAGAAAGGCGATGAAAATCTTATACAAAACTACAGGCCTATCCCGTTGCTTTATGTATTCTCTAATGTTATCAAGAGGATAGTTGGCGATAAGTGGTTATCATTTCTTAACAGATCTAATATCTTAAATGAGAATCTATATGGATTTAGAAAGGAGCGTTCCACAATGCATGCAACAGTAGAACTACTAAACGATGTCTATAGAAACGTCGATGTGGGCAAAGAATGTTTGGATATTTTTTTAGATCTGAGTAAGGCTTATGATTGTGTTAATCACAAACGGTTGCTACGGTTGCTGGAGAAGTTATGCCGTATGGTGTAAGGGGAACACCCTTGTAATGAATTAGGAGTTACTTGGAGGACCGAATGCACTATGTGCAGGTCAATGCGTATCGCTTGCGAGAACAGCCTTTAACTTCTGGGGTTCCTCAAGGATCTGTGCTCGGCCCACTTCTGCATATAGTATATATAAATGATGTCCCCTCTAGAAAAGCTTTACTTTATGCTGATGATATTTGCAGCCTGCGATTGAAAGGATAAGGTGGCCGCATCAACGAACGAAGAACTGCGGAACCTTGAGTTATATTTTAATGACAATGATTTGCATCTAAACTCATGTAAAACAACATTTATTAATTTTAACGTATCAACTAGAGAAAAGAATTATAGTTACCTAATCAAAACTAGTGAAGCTAGTATTACTCAAAACGATAAAACAACATTTTTAGGTGTAATAGCACTAAATATCAGGCTAATGTAGGAGCAGATTTGTAACAAACACAGCAAACCAACAATATGCTTGCTTACAAAAGTAAAACAAAAATGTATGCAAACTTCCATCTTGGATTTAGAAATCCTCATATCGATACTTGCTCTAAATGCAAATTATTCAAGTTTCAATGAGATAAAAAGTATTAAACAAAACAATGATATATTATTAGACAAAATAAGTTTTATTGATACTAAGAACACACAGATAAATGAAAATAACTTGTAAAAAAATAATACAAATACAGAAAAACACATACATATAATAACAGTAACATAATCAAAATTGATTATTTACCAAAATTTAAAGGAATAAATGATAATTTACATCCAATGGTGTTCCTAAAAAATGTATTGACTTTTCTTGAAGATATGCCTGATGATAAAAATCTATTTCATATAATTCGGTTCATGTTACAAGATCAAGTCCTTGAATGGTTTCATACTATATCCCACAGGCTAATAAACGTACAAGATTTCCAAAGGGAATTACAGAAGAAATATTGGTCTTCGCAACATGCTGAGTTGGTAAAGGTAGAATTGTTGAGTGGAAAAATTAATTTTAATGCAAACAGTCAAAATTCGAAATTAAAAGAACAGTATGCTTGTCATGTTTATAATATGTGTAAGTACATTGAAAATATGGAAGAAGAAGAAATACTTAAATATCTAGTCAATCATTTTAGTGTTACGGACGGTCATATTATTTTTAATAATCAGGTGACCAATATCGAAGATTTTCTAAAGTTATTAAGACTCTTAGACCACTTAACAAAAACACAAAGTAATATAAAGCCTAATGAGAATCGCGATAGGAACAATATAGTCACATACCATCCGAATAATAACAGATATATGACCTTTAGCCGAGAACATGATTCTCAACATAATCAAACGCCTCAAGGATATGTAGAAAAGAATGTTTACCATAGAAATAACAATCCAAGCTACAACAGAGGTCACTATGGAAATGGTAGAGGTATAGGTCATTTTATCAACAAAATGATTATGGAAAACAACATGGGAACTATAGATACAACAGAGATGTAGAAAGGAATGAAGATGCAACAGACAGAAATGATAAACATGTAAACAATATACAGGTAACTATTCCAAAATATAATTCATATTCGTATTTACAATTTATATGTTAATATTTCTAATGTATCTTCTTATAATATTATTATTATTATTATTAAACACTAAAAGTGTTATTTCCATCGCCATTATTAGTTTATCATTATGTATTGATACGTTATTATATTTAATTAATTTAATAATAAATAACTATACATAAAGAAACAAACGCGTGCTGTTATATTCTATACCATTAAGTTTTTCCTTTTAAAATTAATTAATATAAACCTAAAAGAACTCTACGCTAATTTCAGCGAGATAATTAAATTTTTGCATATGTTAAGTCACATTACAGAACCGATGACTTGAAGACAGACAATGTTCATCCATGAGCGGTCCATTTAAGAATCCCATATCCTCGGGAGAGAGACTTTAATAATAACGTTTTTGCTCTCTTTTTCGCCGAAAGTTCGTTAAGGCATTTAAATTTTAATTAGACGTATTAGTTCTGGGTGTTCCACGGCATTTGGCAAGTCTCTAAATATGTTGGCAGCCCGGATTGCATTCTATGAATAAATGCTGCGCCCGTTGTGTGGTCCTCCATCTCATCATAACTCTCCGGTTTGTGTAAGTGTGTGTCATATACACATGTCAAATTAAGAGAATAATGTTTACAATTTTAAATTAATGAATCTGTCATAACTACTTTACTTTAAATATCCGGACGTTCATTTTTTTAAGAGAGTTCCCCTCCCGTTTTAATGTTTTCTTTGGACTCGCTTTCATTACTTCCTTTTATTTCTTTCATCTCGGCATATACACGTCAAGTGCGTTGCATGAAATTTGTGAACAGTATGGAGGTACAGGCTCATACTTCATTAAATTCAGTGTTATTGTTTGGTTTTATTCAACCCAAACATTTAAAATATACAAAATTTAGGATTATGTACAAGCTATATGAGGAAATTAGTATAATTTGCAATTGGCAAGCTACTTTTTGACATTTTATTAGTACTATTTTAGCTATTTACACAAAAACTATTTGTGTATTGCTGCAAAATGTACCTGAAGGGAAGAAAATAATATTTATATATAATAAAACACAAGTGTTAGTTTCAAAATTATTATAATGTTTAACACACTACATATGTTTCGCCACACTGTGGCTTCACCAGGCGGATGAAAATACAATTTCAAAATACAAATTAGCTCCTATATATATATCAATACAAATTACAAACATAATCTCATTCTAAGAGGGGGTGGACATGTTTAAATTTTAGATTTAGTAGGGGGGAGTTATTTAAATCTAGTTGATCATTTAATATTATACCTAATTTATTACATTTATTAATTTCTAAACTTTCAAGCATATTAAGTTTTTTACTTTTTCCTAAAACATGTAAAGTTGTAAAATTAGTATTGAATTTATGATTATGTTCTAAGCAATGATTAGCAAAAGTTGGGTCTGTCTTCTTATCCCTATAACATCTTTCGTGTTCTTTCATTCTAGTATCGAATGTTCTTCCTGTCTGTCCTACATACACTTTTTTACAGTCTTCGCATGTCAACTTGTACATCCCTGAGTTTAATCTATTGTCCGTTTTATCTTTATTGTTTTTTATTGCGTTTTGTAAGGAATTGTTGGTTTTGAATGAAATTGTCTCTTCTCTACTTGTTTTAATTAAGTTCCCTACTGTGTTTGAAATTGTACCAATGTATGTGATGGAATTATAATTGTGCGTTCTATTGTTTTTTTACTGTGGGGTAAATTAAAGATAGCGTTTTGGATTTCTGTAGTTTTTCTAAGATATTATTAATTAAATCTATGGAGAAGCCGTTATTTAACGTTATAATGTATATTCTGTTTGATTCTAAATCAAAGTTTTCTTTACTCAAAGGGACATTAATTAGTCTATGAAGCATTGATTGATAAGCAGATAATTTTTGTGTAATGGGATGAAACGAACGTGCGTGTATAGTTATGTCTGTATGTGTAGGTTTGCGGTAAATTGAAAATTCATGTTTATTAGTTATATGTGTTATAGTGAGATCTAAAAAGTTAATAGTTTTGTTTTCTTCTATTTCAATCGTAAATTTGATGTTTGGGTGAATAGTGTTAATATAATTATGTAAAGATGTTAATTGCCACTCTGTACCGTTAAAAGCAACTAATATGTCATCCACATATCTTACCCAGTAAATGCAATGTTTGAACAAAGGATGTTTACTTATTATGTTTTCTAAATGATTCATAAATATGTCGGCAAGTAAAGGACTTAAGGGGTTTCCCATTGCTAAACCCTCTGTCTGTTTATAAAATTCGTATTGAAACTGACATTAGTTTTGGTCTAAACACATTTCTAGTAAATTTAAAAGTTCCGTTATAATGATGGGATTTGTCTTATTTTTGTTCAATTTTAAGGAGATTATATCTATTACGTCCTGGGGTATATATAATCTCCTTAAAATTGAACAAAAATAAGACAAATCCCATCATTATAACGGAACTTTTAAATTTACTAGAAATGTGTTTAGACTAAAACTATTGTCAAAACTACAGAAATCCAAAACGCTATCTTTAATTTACCCCACAGTAAAAAACAATAGAACGCACAATTATAATTCCATCACATACATTGGTACAATTTCAAACACAGTAGGGAACTTAATTAAAGCAAGTAGAGAAGAGACAATTTCATTCAAAACCAACAATTCCTTACAAAACGCAATAAAAAACAATAAAAATAAAACGGACAATAGATTAAACTCAGGGGTGTACAAGTTGACATGCGAAGACTGTAAAGAAGTGTATGTAGGACAGACAGGAAGAACATTCGAACTAGAATGAAAGAACACGAAAGATGTTATAGGGATAAGAAGACAGACTAAACTTTTGCTAATCATTGCTTAGAACATAATCATAAATTCAATACTAATTTTACAACTTTACATGTTTTTGGAAAAAGTAAAAAACTTAATATGCTTGAAAGTCTAGAAATTAATAAATTTAATAAATTAGGTATAATATTAAATGATCAACTAGATTTAAATAACTCCCCCCTACTAAATCTAAAATTTAAACATGTCCACCCCCTCTTAGAATGAGATTATGTTTGTAATTTGTATTGATATATATAGGAGCTAATTTGTATTTTGAAATTGTATTTTCATCCACCTGATGAAGCCACAGTGTGGCGAAACATATGTAGTGTGTTAAACATTATAATAATTTTGAAACTATACACTTGTGTTTTATTATATATATATAATGGAGTTTCAACATGTATCTCCTTCGTCGATTATTAATTGAAAATAATATTATCATGTTATTTAACCTAATCTACCCATAAAATTTTAGTGACAACAAATTCTCTTAGCACAAAAGTTAAAAAAAACTTTTTATACTCAAACTTATACTGTAATAACGGGGCAAGTGCATATTAGGGCCCTGATTTTTCAAATAGAAAAAAACAAAATGATTGGATTTACCTTCTCATGTAAAGCATTTCGTACAGTTACACTTAGAAAGTGGGTGTTCTAGTTTGTCGGGTGGTGTTTCGACAATTCCCTGAGTAAGAATTTAATATAATATTATATTAAATTTAATTGTGTTTCTAGTGAATAGACAATATCTCATGATGTTTTGCAAGTTGATGGTAAAAACACGGTTTTGATCTTTCTCGTACGTTTTAGTAGATAAGACAAGTGGCACATGATTCAGAAACACGTTGTATTGTTAATGTTGGCTTCTCAATGAAATCATTTAGAGCTGCAATCATTAGAAACCAAAACTTCTTATTCCCAAGAAATCTTAAAGGAAGCGATAAATTCGACTTAGGAAGGAATCATTACTACCTACTGGGTAGAAAAGAATTTAAGATTTCACTAAAAACTCTACTGGGGCATTTGAAGATGTGACGTTGAGTAAAATTTTTTAGAAGAAGCACTGCCCTCTCAATTCAAAAAGACGATGAACTTGCTCAGAAGTTTATAACAATGGCGAACTATGGTTTTGTTTAATTAATAAAGAACGTGTTGGAGCTGGTCAGTCGATTTATCAGAGAGAGCAATATCAAAACTCCATTTGAAAATATCATTCCTGGTGAAAATTGGTTTTGCAAAAAGACAAAATTTGTCATTCAAAAAGCTGAAAGGGTGAAGGTTACACCACAAGAGGTTGCAATCGATGAATACTTCACATTATTGGGGAATACCATTAAACAACTGGGATTGGAAAACGAAACATCAAGAATATGCAAGCTTGATGAAACGAGTCAGTCAAAAACAAAATTTCTTGTTTGTAAGAATTTGCCTTGCAAACGTACAGCCAGTGCTCCTGTCATAACGGAAGCTTCAGCCTCAGGAGATAAAGTTCTTCTGTTAATCATACTTAAAGAAAGAAATATATGGAAATAATGGGCCGCACCTGATAATGCCGACTAATTTGGAATGATTTATACTGCCACTGACATTGGTTGGATGGAAGGAGTTTTCGTGAACTATATTTAACGAAGTTTTTGAAGGCAGTTGGGTCTGATCATCTAGTGTTATTAATTTATGATTGACATTCCAATCATGAAACCATTAAATTGAACGAAATCGCCACTGAATGAAATATTACCATTCTCAAATTATCTTCACTTACGAGTCACGAGCTATAGCCATTGGACTTAAGCGTCTTCAAGCCATTAAAAACTTTGTGGTATCAGCAGCTGGTAAAGTGACAGCGAAAAAATATTGGAATGAAGTTTCCAAAAATGATGAATTCCAAACTAATTGGCGAGATTTGGAGGGATTAAAAGGAAATATGGTTATGAAAGGTTCCCAACATGTAAAGCCCACATTGCTTAAAATAGGCAATGTTTTGTCAGACTTCGTGTCTATCTCGATTGCCTTGAAACAATGGAAGGAAATAAAACCAGAAGAAAAAAGCAGATCATAGTGACATGGACCACGACCATGTTTTTATAATATCTGCTATTAAAGATGCTGCATCTTGTCGTTCAATAATATTAGATATTCAAAACAATCTTCTCGGTGTTCATCAAATTATCACAGTTTGGTGAACCTTATATCTCCCGGTACTACCATGATCGAACAATGAACATACACATTTGGAGATCGTTTTTGATCTTATTAAATAGAGGTAGAGGTTCAAATATTTAACTAAAAAAAAAATCCCAAAAGAAGCAGATATTATCACCACCGATGAGGTGGGAGAAGGTTAATGAGAGAAATGTTGTTGAAATGATAAATAAGGATGTTATTTATGCTTAATTTGCAAATTCAACCGTAGACATTGTGTTGTTCGCACAAAAAGAGTGGATAAAATGCTTAATTTGTACTCACACAAGTAATAAAAGCACCAGGAAGAGACAATTTGAATGTAAGATTCTAATATTTGTGTTATTTAGATTATTGCATAAAATTTGTTATACAATTAAATACATATTTTTCGTGTTCGAAAAATTAACAATACACCGAACGGTTAGAAACGATTGCGCGTATCGCATCAAATGAATTAGTTGATTAAAAAAGGTTATAAATTTTAATTAATTACATTATAACTTTATTCACGAGATCAGTTTAATTTCGGTTGCCCTAATAATTCTATTATGAGATTTAATTAATTCATGTGTTCATATTTAGCACGGATACTACTGTATAAAAACCGTATACATAAATGAAATCGCCTTCTTCATACGGAGAACAGGTTTGGCGAGTAATGTCTATTTGTCCCGGCACATTATAAACGTAATACGAACGTAATCACTATATTCATATCCAATAAGCTCATAAGCGGCATATCTAAGGCCGAGATCTTGCCGGATCATTTATAAATTTGGTATATGCATTACAGTCATCTGCATAAATTTTTCAAAATTAAAATTCGATTTATTTAATTATCCAGATCTTAATTAAGATAGCGTCACATCAATGTTTAATTTAAGCTCTTGGTATTGGTTAGTAACCGCTGCCGCGCACCGCTGCTACAAATTCAATGATTGCATCGAACACATCGAACACAATATTACACCGAATGTGTATCTGCATGAATTTATGTTATACGTATATTCATTGCGTGTATCTGGGATTATGTTCTACATGTAAATACGAACTGTATTGATTGGTGGTTTTGGTGTAATTATATAACACTACTGTTTTGTAAATGTTATTACCACTTTCATTGATAACAGTATATTATTTAAATCTAGACAATAGATAATTTTTATTTGATGTTTCTAACTACTTACAAACAACTTACTTAGTATACAGATAGTTTAAATTCAATTGAATATACTTATTAAACTTGACAGTATAACATAATTATTAAATATGGAAATTTTTTGGCAATAAAGGATATACATTTTATTTGGTAATCTTATACAGAAGTACAGTAGTAGTAGCAGAAGTAGTTTCTACATTTTCTAAGGTTATCGAAATAATAGCTGCAAATAGTTTGTCGTCACTTCTTAATAGATGTATCATTTCAAATGAAAATCAATATGGATTTAGGAGGCATTACACAATACATGCGAGAATATTAAGCAGTATCTATAGAAACGTCACTCAATTTATTCAAAAATATTAATAGCTGCTACTGAAACTTAAAAGTATTATACAAAATAATAATGTTAATTTATGGGCTTAGCCGTCCTATGTCAACAGAAAAGTGTGATAATTTTATTAAAGATCAAATGGATTTACTTAGTTAATATAGTTATAGATGAATCAATGCAAAATGTTTATTAAGTTAATATCTATCATCATTAACTAGGGATTTATAACAAACGAACATGAGTTACAGATATTTAAATACAACATATCTTGTTGAAAAATATAAAATATATTAGTATTTTCTCTGTATATAGTATCACATAAGTAATCATATGTAATTCATTACTTGAATGATAACGTTGTAAGGCATTACATTGATCCCTTTAACAATTGTCAATATTTCTAAAAAAAAGAGAAATAATTTACCAACGTTTTTTTATGTTTTATTAACTAACTTGCAAATTGTAATTACAAATAAATTTGCTTTTTTATAATGAAAAGTATATAATTATTTTCGAAAATTGCAACTGCATACTGATATAATGTAAATTACAATTTTGTTCCATAGCTCAGATATCTTTCTCAATTAGATTTTATTTACTTTATCTTCTAGCACGCAATTTAAACAACAATTTAAGAAACTTATCTGCGTGTTTTATCTTTACTTTGTACCCTTGACAATTATCCATGTTCAAGAGAATTTATACAAATAAACGGTTTACTATATACAGGGTGAGTACATTTCTGCGGGTAAGGCCGATTATGCCTTTATGAGTAAAGATATTTCGAAGCGTTTTTTTTCTTGTGATAGCTGCTCATTAGGGGCACATTTTAAAAATATTTTGTATTATACAGAGTATTCTATAACTTGGTGGCTAACCATAGTTATAGTTTTTTAAGTGGAACATCCTATATATTATTGCATTTTTGTATTCCCCGTATAATTTTTAGTCAAAAAGTAATAAGATAGTATAGGCCTAAAATCTAAAGTCTTTGACTTATTCCCATTTTTCTGAAAAATTAAATGTTTGGATAAAATTATATTTCTCGAAAACGACGTATCAGATGGACATAATTTTTTGCAATATTGTTTATAATAAGATATCCTAATAAAAGCATGTTTTATTTTTTTACAGTTACTAACTGCATGTGCAGAAAACTGGATTAAAATTACATGACACGATTTTGTATACAAAACAATTTTTTCAAAAGGAACACCCTATATATCAGTTGATTTTTGAATTTCTTATTAAATTTCACATCAAAAACATGTAAGACGTTAATACTGTAAAAGTGACTATTACTGAGCTACTGTCGTTTTTAGAAATAATTTTGTTAGTTTTTGTATAAAAGTCAATTTTTTCAAATTTAACTACCTATATATCAGTCCATTTTTGAATTTCATATTAAATTTCACATTAAAAACATGTAAGACGTTAATACTTCAAAAGTGACCATTACTAAGCTATTGTCGTTTTTCCATATAATTTTGTCAGTTTTATGGTTTTAATTAATATAGTAAAGGACTGACAACATTATATCAAAAAGCGGCAATAGTATAGTAATACTCACTTTTAAAGTACTAACATGTTACATGTTTTTGATGTGAAATTTAATAAGAAATTGAAAAATAAACTAATATATAGGGTGTTCTATTTTAAAAAATTGACTTTTATACAAAAACTAACAAAGTTATATCAAAAAACGACAGTAGCTCAGTATTATTCACTTTTAAAGTATTAACGTCTTACATGTTTTTGACGTAAAATTTAATAAGAAATTCAAAAATGAACCGATATATAGGGTGTTCCATTTAAAAACTTTTGACTTCTATACAAAAACGTGTCATGTAATTTTAATCCAGCTTTCTGCACATGCAGTTAGTAACTGTAAAAAAATAAAACATGCTTCTATTAGGACCTCTTATTGTAAACAGTACTGCAAAAAATAGTGTCCATCTAATACGTCGTTTTCGAGAAATATAATTTTATGAAAACAGTGAGTTTTTCAGAAAAATGGGAATAAGTCAAAAACTTTAGATTTTAGGTCTATACTATCTTATTACTTTTTGACTAAAAATGAAACGGAGAATACAAAAATACAATACTACACAGGGTGTTCCATTTAAAAAACTATAACTATGGTTAGCAACCAAGTTATGGAACAACTGTATAATACAAGATATTTTTAAAATGTGCTCCTAATGAGCAGTATCACAAGAAAAAAACCGCTTTGAAATATCTTTACTCCTAAAGACATAATCGGCCTTATCCGCGGAGATGACTCACCCTGTATATGAGAATTTAATTTCAAGAAATCTGTGGTGGTAAAAGTGCTATAATTTAAATATACATTAACAATATTTTTGATATAATATACAGTCTAATTTTATATCCAGAAGGAATATTTCTAATACCTAACAAAGCACTGTTCTTTGATTTTCATTAAGGTCGAATATCGAATAAAAATGTCGGGCATTTTACTTGCAAGAAACACAATGGCGGCCGCCTCTTGTCAATTCACCACTCAGTACGTCGCCCGCCATCAGTTCTCTCTTGAAACGAGGCCCGAACAATGACTTTAAACAATCCTCAATAGATTCATTCGTTGTTCGGGTTCACTTAACAAGAAGCATGCTAATTTGCAAATATCTGGAGTGAGTGGAACACACAATGAAACAGACACTAAATAAGAACCCCTCTGTCATAACGAGAACATAAAGACCACCATTACCGGTCTAATAAGGGAGATACAAGTCTATTACGGGCGCTTCGGGGGGAACACGAGGGTTGTATATTCCGCATTGTTCCTTGAACACCGTTGTTTTAGTATCTCTATCTGTCTGGGATAAATAAGGACTCTTCATTACTGCCGTCGACTCGTACCGGTACAAACACAAAGGTACTTACTTTCTGCTACTAGCTACCGTGGATATTTGAATTTTACACAAAGCTATGCGAAGTTGCAAGTGAAGGTTTTTAAGTTAATGAATTTATGCAATTGTCAGATATTCTTCGTGTCCCTGCATTTAGAACAAATCAAGCAATATATTCACATAGGTGGGCCATGTCTTTGATAGGAAATTACATATTTAAAGTGCATTTAAATTTATATTGTAACTAAATATAAGATTAACAAGCTTATAGATGTGAAATATGTTTTATTTTGGATAAATAACAAATGGATAATACATTTATAATAAAATACTTATTTACGAAACACAATCTAATTTTTAAAGTTATTCCAAAACTATTTTTGGAGTTGATAAAATCTTTATTCCTCAATTTTGCATAATCAAACCTATGTGAGAAGTTAAAATATACATAAAAGACACATTACATGTATAAAACTTAATGAGTTTAAATGGGATTTTGGAGCAGTACAACAACTATATGGACAGTATTTCTATGTTCATTATTGTGATTTATAATGGGTAGTTTTTAATATACTATCTGTCCATCGGATCTTTTGGGTCACGTCATCAATTGCGTGGCGTTATCAAGGACATCGGCACCTAGAATGTATATATGTATTCATTTCTTTCCAATCTCAATGACTAAATAAGGAAAGAAATTTTAAACTTTAAGGTGGGGTTGTCTTCCCCGTAAGAGTAATACAACAGACAGAGAAAATATACCGCCATGACACTCTGTTACTGCGTTAGTCAACCTATATGATGTAAGATGAATGAATGACAGACCCGTAAATTTTGTTCATAACTAGCGATTATTATTGTTTTATTAAATTTCATTATAATAGATATAGCTAATTTAGAGCAATGAATAAAACATGTTATAAAATATAGAATATATTAGATATAAGCATAATAAGCTCTTTATTTTTAAATGTTTAATTCTCGGTAATTAATTATCATAATTAACCGGGCCTAGTGTTATAAGACTTATATTCACTAATTCTCAATGAGCAAGACTACTTCATCCACTGCGTGTATCTTGGGCTGCCTATACCCACGTGCATCAACGGCCGAAGCTTCGGACTATTCCTTCGGTGACAGATCACACTGTAACTATGTTCGCTTAATGTCAGATATAGATATGTATACACGAACTCGTGGTGTTGTTTTTGGGGTTAGTGAATATGAAACACATCGGCTAAGTTACAAAGCGAATTAACGGGGTGAGTACTTTGTTTATCTTTCTTTGCTTATAATGAACTAATTGTGCACTAGGAGAAATATCCACTGACAGGTTCGTGTGAAATAAAATATCGGAAAGACATGCGGTGATTCGTTTCAAAATAGTATTTATTCTTTGCGACAAATAAATTCAAAGATATACACATATATACATATACATACTCATATATACATCATAAAGGTAATTAAAGTCATCTTTATTATCAACATTATAAAATAACAAAAGCTAATACAAGTAAAACAATTTGATTTTCTAAGCATGAACGATCGGTCTGTCACTTAGACACATAACTTTAAAACAAACAGATTTTGGTACATTGCGGTTTGTAAACAAAAACGTGCTTTCCTAAAATTTGAACCTTTACATACGATTTAAGCGATAATTTACCTAAATTAGTTTCTATCTTGTGGTAGGTTCATCGAAAATTATTGAGAAAATACAAGTTACAGAAGTAAGTAAGCGTTTGCCGAGGATAAAATAATTATTGTGGAAATTTACTTCAGATATCTACGTCAAGGGCAGATTTTCTTTAAATACGCGGTCTGAGGCTCGTACGGTGATTTTGTATAATTATAAATATGCGGTGATTAGTGTTTGTTGCTTTACCCTGAAATAGAACGGATATTAATATTGGATTTTAGGCAGGAATCAGTCACGTCTTCTCAGTCTGACCGGAAAAATTAAGCGGAAATTAACCCCTCCACGGCGTTTTAATTGCCTGAATGGGATTAAGTGGATTAGTTTTAACCTCCCCACGACATTTTATGTCTGAGTGAGGTTAAGCGGAATATTTTTAACCTCCCCACGACGTTTAATGCCTGAGTGAAGTTAAGCGGAAGGAAAAGGAAGTTCCACGATGCAAACGACCTGAAATCGGGATGGGAATGCTCTCTTCAGTGCTGGAACTTGGCCTTTTATATCATCCGTAACGCGTACGTATACAAACGAACGGGTTCAATACATTGAATTTGCACACGAAACTCGAAACTGAAAAATCGCGCGAAAAATGATCATGACGTAGACAGCTGGTATTTTTCCGCATACAAATAATATTCTGTTAAGAAATAATCATACAATATATACAGGAAAGTTCATTGTTCATTATGAAACATTAACGTTTGAATAAAATATCATTCATATATAATTTAATAGTTACAGATAAATCTGATATGAATTGAAAAATGGTATTTTATTACAATTAACGAAGGGACTTCGTTACATGTAAGTAATGAATTTGAACCAGAAGTGTTGATTTAATTCATGTGGATGAAAATCAAAGGCGTAAGCCAAAAGACGTACAGATTATACGTCACTCTTGTTGTAAGGTAGCATGCGCAAGGTGTGTTGTTATTAGCTTCTGAGAAGTAAGGTTAAGTGACTCGTGTTGTAAGTTTCTTTGCAACTGGCCCATACGTATAATGTAATTGTTACAAGAGTAAAAAGTAAAATGTCCAATGCAGTAAAAGAGGAAATCAAGTCTCTCTTTAACATTGATTCAAAAATAAAAACAAAAAAATCATGATATATTAAATAAAAAACAAAATATGTATTCAAGTAAGACTGAACTTAATAATTACATGTCTTCCCTAAGAACAGTAAAATATGGGTTGAATGTTATGAGCCTTGGCGGGTTGGAAAATGTTTGTTTAGAAAATTCAAAAGTTCCTGATGATTGATGATGTAGATGCTGTGTTTTTTGTTTCCTACCAAGTGGTATAAGAAAAACAATCTTTCCTTGGATTTTTTTTTCATGTTGAAGTTGTCCTGTGATCCTAACCACATACACGCTGATGCGACATACAAATTAGTGTGGCAAAGGGTTCCTATTATTGGGAACTACAAATCGAGATCGAATATTTTATGTTTTTGGGCTAGCGATTTGAAGTAAAGAACAAACGGAAGATTTTACGTTTTTGTTTAATATAATAAAATCTGTCGATCAGGATATATTTCGAAAGTCAATTAACCCTAAATATCTCGCTTGTATATTTGGATCGAATGTTACTATCATAATGTCCTGGACACACATGAAAAAATGTGTCCAAAAGAAAGAAGAACAGCTGGTGCATCCAAAGGTGATACAAAATAAAATATTAAAAGGTATTGACTACAACTGCGCAAAAGTAAAGATGTTTTTGAAAAGGTCATGTGTTTGTTACAAAATTACAGGACGAACAAAGTGGTTACAAAGTAATTCAAACTGGTTTGAAGATGTTTCAATGCTGGTTGCGTTTACAAATAATGCTTTGGAATCTTCCAACAGAGTTATTAAAGATGATATATGCTGCGAAGAGACGTATAAGCGGGAGTCTGGAGCTCTCTGGCATTGCAGCAATCACGTCGTACACTGACGAAGTCATAGTAGACTCAAACACGTGTCTGTGCCTTGGTTGCTGTAATGCTGACTCTAGGGCAGATTGTGCATCCATTTCATGCATGCATGTATGAATTTTTAATTCGTATACTTATGTATATGGTGTTCATTATCTATTTTTCCAAGTATTCATTATCGTTTTTGAAAATTTCTTAATCAGGTTGTTTAAATTGCCAACACAACGCCTGATATGTTGGCAAGAGTCATGACAAACGCCAGAAATCGGTTTACTCAGTGTATAGAGAATGGGGGACGTCACCTACCTGATTTGATCTTCAAAACTATGTAAAACAAAACTTTAGATATGCGCCTACATTATAAAAAACAAACAAAAGTTTTCTGATTCATACAATGGGTTTTATTAAGTTTTGAAAATAGGAAGTTATAATAATTTCTGCAGGACCTTGAACTTGTTCTCTGCCTCGCCACTCACAAAACAAAAATATTCTTTTTCGTAATATATTTTTGATTTTTCTGAGAGCCAATCCAATCTTCCACTTTTCGCTGCCTCTAGAATGCTTTCAGGTGTATCAACATCTTCCATGATTTCCTTCAAAATCGTGCAAACTTTTACGTATTTTTTTTTTATAAAAGTGACATTTTTTGGTATGCTGTTTTGTTTTCGTCGTCTAAGATGCGATATTTAAATATAACTTGAATATCAACAGGTCAACCCATCTCGTACCTTGTCCAGGTGACTTGCCTTTGCCTTGGCACCTAGCAGCGTCCTCGATTATTATAAATTGCATAATATTCTCGTTATATTAATAGCTATAAATAGCCAACACCCTTATCATCTTTATACTATTTTTAAATAAATATACACATTAATCAAACCATATAATTAAATATATGCCAATATAATCAACAAATAATAATGAATAAGATATTTATTGCAGGAGACATACGCCATCTGCTATGAAACCTCACGTCACAATGGACAACCATTCGCTGGTTAATACATAATAAGGAAGCGTTTTCTAGTTAACAAGTCAATTTAAATATGGATATATTCATACTGAACTCATAGGTATCTACAGCAGAATAATCTTACACACATACCAAACCTTATTTAAATAATTTAATGTTTATAGCACAGAGGTAGACAAGTCAAAGCATTCAAGTAGGATCGAGTGAACTCCGAGAGAAGAGGTGGTTATGAAACGATGCCATTTAATGTTTTAAGGTTACACAAAAGTTTTTGATGTAATTTAGATGTAAATGAAATACATTAAAACTTTATGGAAGGTTTAGTATTCATTAGTTTTAATAGAGTTTTCTATTACGTCATTAAAATATTGTCCCTCCATTATGTTGTGTCAGTAAATTACTTACCCGTTTAGTTCGTGTTGTATAATGTGCTCGGGTGTAATAGCCTCATAGTTGAAAATGTCTTCTTCGTCTCCTTCTTCTGCTGCGAACGTCTTTATTCATATTATTAAAATACAAATACTGTATAGGTTTTCTATGTGGTAACGTTTAATGTTTATTGTTATTAACAGCGTCCTTCTTAGGGGAGTTGAAAGAATATTTACACGTCTCGTAAATTTCCCGTTAATAGACATTAAAATAAATTAATCGCACTTGTTCGTTTATATTATAAAATCGATCGTAAAATTCCGTGTTTACGATTCAAATTTACGTAAGTTATTATCAATCAAGTGAGGAATGGGTGAAATTTTCATATGCTCCAGTGATAATTTCGACAGCTCGCGACATGGGCGTGTTGTTACTATTTCAATATTGTAAATAAATTACAAATGTCAGAGTAATAGCAGAAGTTGTCTGAAATATTACTTGAGCCTTTCCTTCGGTGAATATTAATCGAAGAAAGAATAACCGGTTCGATGAATAAATAGGAATACATATATTGAGACATATTCGGGGAACATTTATAATGACCGATAACTTTGCGGGGTGTCCCAAAAAATTTCTTGCAACCGTATGAGAATAATTTTTAGTCATAATTTTTAACAAGATTAATTGTTGGGAACATCTGCTATATTTACCGCGTGTAAATAACTTTACGAAAATCAAATACATGCGTTTAGAGTAACATGACCATATTTTTTGGAGAGTAAATCGTAACAGATTTTTTTTTTATTAAAGTAAAATACTGTAATAAAAAAAATAAATATTTGTTTTTTACATTATATATTGTGGTGAATTAAATATTAGATATTTAATTCAAGTACATTGTTGTTTCTGAAATATAAAATAAGTTTGGATACATTAAAAAAGTACTTCCGTTATAGTACAGGTTAAATTCATATAATTGCATAACTTCAATTGGACAATAGGTTATCTTGCTCTCATGTTGAGATAATATTTCATTGGCTGTATTAATGCGCTCTAGATTTCAATCTTTATCTTTGTATTAAGGAACTAGTACGATAAAATAAAAATAAGAAGTTAATAGATTCTGATTAATGTTATTGTCAAATATTAAAGAAATATTCATCTGTTGAAATATGAGAGCTCCGGCCATTGTTGAAAAGCTTGTACCTCAGTTGATGTCTACCAGAAAATATGTAAATGAATTGATCTTCATAGCATCTATATGTGGGTAGTTGAGCGTTCTATATGAAGTCCAACAGTTTTACGTTGAGGGTGACATCTTGATAGGAATAGTAGCGATATAATACATGTGAATAATATTAATTATAGAGTTATTATTGTAAGAGATATTGAGCTCTATAGGGCTTTGTTTTATAAAGAAACCCGTATAAGTTCATCCAGTGCTATTTGTCAGGACATAATAAAAATAACTGTGTATAATAGAATAACATTTTATTATAAATAAAACATTTTAGCTCGGGTTTGAACTAATATTTACAGTATAATCCGTTGTATATAATAATAGAATTCTGTTTGATTTAAAATGTAAAAAAATATATATAAATAATAATTAATTCTGACATATCATTCATTTTAAAGTTAAATAAGTTATTAGAATTGTTTAATTTATAGATATTACAGTGATTTAAATGCTGTTTATTCAAATAGAGTTAGCAATAAGAGATTACAAAACTTATGAGAAAGTAGTAATACTACATATCGATAAATATAACTTAAGGCATACTTACTTTCACTTAGAAATGTACGTACAAAAAGAAATATCTTCTTCCAAAGAATATTTAAAATTGATTTGGGTCTAATATTGACCGTTTATAAATTGCTTATGAAACCATGTGTGTTTCAATATTAATTTAATGATTTAAGTATGTAGTAATTTAGAATTGAATTTCTTGAAACGTGAAGTGTATTACTTATTGGATTTAAGTAATTTAAGTAAGAATGGCAACCGTTATAAATATAGTAACCAAATTTAGTTATTAAAACTATGTAATACTCTTTCAATATGATCCAACTGTTAAATAATGAATACCTTGATGCTTCAAAATAAGTAGTAAGATAGTGATTTTCATGTTCCCAAGTTGCCTTGTATCTGACATAAGTTTTAAAATAAATAACCTATAATATTTTGGATCAAAAATTTTAAAGTTTAACAGTTTAAATAAATAAGCCTGTTAATTAGATAGAACCCCCCAAAATATTGAGATCAATTTACAAGACATGCTAAATTAAATATTATAATATATATACATTTTTTTTTGGTCCTTGGCCGTATATTTTTATTTAATTTGAAAGGTTCCTTTCGGAAATTCCTTTTATGAGTTTCTTGGTGTAGCGGCCTTGTTGAAATTATTTAACACAAATTAAAATTACTAACTACAAAGTAATTAAAACAAAAATTCTGGTATAATAACGTTTCGACATATATTTTATCTTTCTCAAATTGTAAAATGCTTTTAACCCTTTATTTGGCAACACAGGATGAATGATTACAAAAAATTGAAAATCAATAAAAATATGTTGAATATGGTTTTATAAGACGATTTGTTAACAAAACAAAATATATATCTTTTTACAAAAACAAAGAATGATATGTTGCTCTCAAGCAAATTGCTAGATAAACAGACTTTTATTTATTATAAAACGACAGAAAACAATTTCTTGTTGGTACAAAACATAATATAATATTGCATTTCTGGCAGTGAACTGTTGAGAAACCATTACTGCAGTGACGACAGCGTCCTTTGCTACCGTGAATAGGCCAATGACCGTATTCGTCATACCTTATGTCTTCAGTAGGTATAGGTAAACATGCCTTTTTTGTAGAGGTAACGATGTCACTTGATGATGGTCGACCTACTTTTTTATAATGCTTTATAAGGGCCTCAGCTATGGAGGTACGAAATAGCTTTAGAGAGATCTTGCTATTCGTGTTTTCACGCCGATATACTAACCAACCATACACAACAGCAAGATCAATAATGTAAGCAAATATTCTCAGATACCATCTTCGTGATTTCAAAGGGACTCTGTACAGTTCAATCAACATACCAGCCAAATCAACACCTCCCATATGTTGGTTGTAAGACTTTACAATTGCTGGACAATCTACCGACACTTTTCTTTTTTCTTTCGAGTTCCATCTTTTGACTGATCCTAAAGGTTCGATACCGGCAAAAGTGCTGGCTAATGTATGTATAGTATCAAAAAAAGTAATCGTACTTTCCCCTTCCTTCTTTCTCTAAGTCTTTGTCACTTTTCAAAGGACAGTTCTTCAATCTGTTCTTCCGTAAAGTGCCTAACGACTCTATATTCATCTTTTCCTTCAAATACGCAAACAGTTCAAACGAGGAAAAGAAGTTGTCAAAAAATACCCTAGTTTGTAAATTTGGCGGTATGGTTTTACACAAGGAAATAACTACCTGTCCTCCAATTCCAAATTTCCTTTCGTATTCGTTAAGTTCGTCGCTTGTCATTCCTTTTCCAATATAAGGTATAAAGTCATATATAATTCCAGAAACGCCGCATCGCACAAATATTTTGTATCCCCATTTATGGGGTTTGTTCTGGATGTATTGCCTCAGATTCCCACCTCTTGTTCCTTTATAAGGTATCATCATTTCGTCAATAGAATGATTATGTTCTTGATCTAACTTTCGGCATTGATCTCGAACAGCATTTACTAATGGGCGTATTTTCCAGAGCCGATAAGTTTGATTTCCATTTTCCTGATTATCTGCAAAATGCAGATGTCGCCTAATCTTTTGAAATCGCTTCAGATTCATGACTGAAGCAAGCTTCTCATATCTATAATTCTGACTCCAATAGTCTGTGTATGAAGGGAATTCAATAACGCCCATTAGTATCAGCAATCCAATGAACAGTTCGATTTCTGTTTTATTAGTGTTGATTGGCACTCCATTGCATTGTTGTGAATATAAGTTAGTTTGGTTAGCAATGTAGGTAATAGTGTCTTCTGTAAAAAAATTGTAAAAATAACTAATAGGTGTAGGAGCATTTTCATCTGTAAACGACAAATTTGTATCTATTTCCATATGTCTGTTTTCTGCCAGTCGAAATGGTTTAGTGGAAAATCTGGTGTAACATTTTCTAAAAGCTGCATCCGTAACTGTTGAAGAGGAATTTCATCTTCGTCTTCCCACGCGTCTTCATAACGATCTCCAACGTAATCACTGGCCAAAGCAGGAATACGATTATTTCTACCAACATCAAAAGAATCATGGTTTGGAAACGGTACTTCACCCATAGTGAGGTTGTTTACATCTTCATCTTCATCTAAATCTGATACATCCGCATCAGACAAATTAGGATCCTCCGGAGGTAGTAAAATTATTTGCTTTTTAGGTTTATTACCGTAGAAAACATTTACAGTAATTGGTTCTACATCCATTGCACAGGTCTTCTTATTGGCGGTGTTACTTATAAGCAACCTCAGCACAAAGCCAAGAAAACTGCAGCTTGCAAACAAGAACAACATCTAAACTCTACATAATCTAATAAAATAAACACTTACCTTCAAAATAGTATTTGAATACACAACAATAATTCGTTTTTGTAATAATTTTTTATGGAATAAGTAGGCGTACTTTCCATAACCTCTAACACTACAGTTACTGACAAACCACACTGCAATTTTTGCCGCAACCAATCACAAGCATTGTGTATAATTCGTCTTAGCAAATAGGAATACAGTTGCTTGTAAGTAACATTGCTAGCTACAAGCAATAGTTCCAGAAAAACTTTCATAAAGTGAGCACAAATTTGATGTTGCTTGTAGGCAACATTGTCAAATAAAGGATTAAAAACGCAATACATTTACTGCTGTACAATACAAACTGTAAACAAAGACGAAAAACAAATAACTACAGAACTTCTTGAAACAGTTTATATTTTTAATTTAGTTTTTATATTTTATCTGTTGTGAAACTTGCCATATTTTTTTCTTTGTAATGCTTAAAGGAAGGATAACTAAATCATTCTATAAATTTATGTTACTTAAGTTGAAATTAAAAACAATGTAAATGGGAAATTATACTGTATTAATAACTTTTTACCCCTTAAATAATGACAAATAGTGTATTTACGAAACATCATTTTTTTTTCAATTTACAAAGGTTTTAAAACAATACTATTTCATAATTTTTTTGTAGTCCCAATATTATTAATTGACATGAAGTATTTATTATTTCCTTCCATAATTTAATAATACTACAAATCTTTTTTGGTTTTAACGTTAATGCTTTCTTGATACTAGTTATGTATATAATGTCGTTTTTAAAATGTATGTCTATTTTTCATGTATATAAAGTGTAAGTTGTTATTTTCAAATATACAGGAAAGGACATTTACTCCGTGTACAATATGTTTCAAAAGTTTTGATCACTGTATAAGCGGGTAATAAAATTTTGAGAGACCATCAATCTCACTTCTATATATCGTTTACTGCATTTTTATGATGTACTATATGGATCATCTCGAGAACATTCCTTGCCTTTGCATTGGATTATTTTGTTAAAATTTTGGTATTTGTGAAATTGAAACTATAGTTGAAGTTTGTTTGATGTTTTTTTAAAGCCGTGGAGTTTTTGGCATATTTATGTCCTTTAATCCTTTCTTCAAGTAACTGTTTTGTTTGGCCAATATACATTTTATCACATGTTTCACAAGAGATGCTATATGCACAACGTGTGACCCTTTAAACAGTCACAATATTCATACAATTATAAAAATCATAAAGATATATAGTATACAGTCTGTTAATATAAAATAAACAACAATGAAGTTCCTTTTGTGCATAACTTAGAAACATAATGACATAATGCATGTGTGTGGTGAGTTTTCGAGAAATGTCTCTGAGTGAATTTTTTTGTAAATAATTGTTTTTCTTTTTTTGCAGTATTAAAACAAACTAAAATGAATTTTAATATGTTGTGTATGTACAAACTGAGGAAGACAATATACAGTTGTCGAAACGTTTTTAAATATGACTTTTATTTTACCATGTTAATTTGAATAATGGTAATAAATCAATAAATGGTCGCTAAGCCAAACACTGCACCATTTGGTCTAGGATGTAGGAAAAAACCTACAGAATAAAAAACCTCCATCAGAGCGTCACAATAGTAAAGGTCTTTAGTTGTTAAGATCCAAGCAACAGCTAGAGTTAAATTATGTAAATCTGTTATCCAAATTCAAACTTAGCTGTTTCAATCTCAGCTCCGCAATCACACGCTGAACTCACAATCACATTCCACTTGAATAACATACTATTGCACCTTCTATGGCCCGTCCTAACACGATTCAACTTACACCAAATTTTTCTTGGTTGTGTAAAGTCAAGCACTTCAATCAAAGGATCATCTATTAATAGTTTGTTAAGCACTTCACATACTAACCAAATCGATTTCCAGAGATCATTAATAGAAAATTGTTGATCTAGGAAATTTTCCATTCAAATTGGACTACGTGATTTCAATCTATAAGGTGATAAGTTCTGATGATCTTCAGTAATTAAATATAAATTTGGAAAATTTTTATTATTATACCAACAACATTTTAAAGCCAATTTTCTTCTTAACCGATGAGGATAAATGTTAGCCAAGACGTTGAGCCAAGGAATTCGCGTAGATTTTACTGTGCCCGTAATTATTCAAAGTGTACAATTTAACTCAATATCTACTTTACCAACATGTACGCTATTCATCCAAACTGCAGTACAATATTCAGCAGCAGAATACACGAATGCAAGATCGGACATACGTAAAATGTCTGCTTGAACTTCCCAATTTGGACCAGCCAACTTCTGTAAGATATTATTTCTTGTTTTAGTCTTCATACACAATTTATCAATATGTTGTTTATATATTAGCGATGTATCCAAAGTAACTCCTAGGAATGTTGGATTAAAGTTATGTCCTAGAACAGTACCATTAAAAGATATTACAAGTTTTTTATGTTTTTAGTTATTCTTAAGATGGAAACAAGAAACTTCTGAATTAGATGGGTTATGACATAACCTCCATTTTCTCAAATAGTGACTCAGAATCAATATATCTTCGTTTAAATTAAGTTCAATTTGATTGAAATTATTGTGTTGATAAGCAATTGCCATGTTATCAGCGAAGATGAATTTTCTAGAAGTCGTATCTGGTAAATCACGTGTATATAGATTAAAGAAAAAAGGAGATAATACCGATCCTTGAGGTAAACCATTATATAATATTTTAAAGGTACTTCCTTCTCCATTGATAAAAACTCTAAATCTACGATTTGTAAACATATTTTCCATAAGTTTAATTAAATTAGCATTATGCAATACTTTATATAATTTTAAAAATAATCCATCTAACCAAACTGTCTCATAAGCAGCTCTTAAATCAATCAAACTAGTTCCTGTTTTTAAATTCTTTTGAAAACCATTCTCTATATAATTTGTTAAAGCTAATACTTGGTTATAGCAATTACGATTTGGTCTAAAATCAGATTGCTCTATGGGAAAGATATTTTCCATAATTGGAGAAATTCCATGATATAATAATTTCTCTAACATCTTGGAACATAATGATAATAATGAAATTATTAATTTTGATAAAAGCTACATACATAGACTGACTTTTTTTGGTGTTAGGTACGATATTTGAAATGTATTCTACCGAGCTATACCTGATCAGTTAATAAAATTAAAACAAGACTTTTTGTAAAACACTGTAACATGTCTAAATAAAAGTATTAAAAAACAAAGATTCTCTTTAATCATGGTTATTTTAGTTAATTAAATGATGAGAAATTTCACTTCCCGGGACACATTTTACAGTAACTTTTCTTTTTTACGTGTTTAGCTTCTTCCTCTTTTTCTCCTTCGAAGCTATACGAAACGTTTGTTGTTTGCAAGTAGTTGCTGGTGTTGTTTTTGTTAACTGGTTTGTTGTTTCTGACTCCTGTATTATTTTCTATACTATTTAAAGTGTCTTCGAATTTATAACCTCTTTAAGAATTTAATGCAAGCGGAATGCGGTCTTGGGCGAAGTGAAAAACATACCCCGAGTTTTAATGGACAATGAGAGACGGTGGCTTTTAGAAGAAGGGAGACGACTTCTTTCTTGTGTGCTTTCGCTCGGAGCAAGTAAGTTATAATTTATAATATAACGTCACTGGCAATGAAATTAAATATACGAGTTAACTTCTTCACAAAGGTGTACTCGAATAGCTCCGCTGGTAAAGACGACGCAACGAAATACAAAGAATAATGGTATTAATTCTTTTTTTTCGGATAGGTCGAACCTTTAATGGAACAATTTATTAACCCGTTATTTATATATTCTTTCATTCCGTGCGGAGAATTGATAGAATTTTTGACATAAGTTTCATGAAGAATCTATTAATTAATAAGTTTACATTTAACGGATATTTAAGTGATTACTTTCACAAAGAAGGTCATTTTAACCTTAAGGCTTAATGTAACAGATAGGGCTACATGTTCATGTTCTATAAAAAGCAAGCTCAATAGTGATATTGTGTGTTGCAATGAAATCGAATAAAAACCAAGCAAACTATTATAATATTCTGAATCGTAATTTGTCAGATGTGTTTGTAAAAACAACCTCGGCTTTGAGTACACAGCAAGCGAGTTATAGCACAAACTGATCGTGCTATAATAACTCAGGTCTAATATGTTGGATATCAACTAACAGTTGCCTTATTTAAAACTATATTTTTACTAAAATATTCATCGGTAGTGATGTTAGGTGTGATTTGCGGCACAGTCCTTTTGAAGTCAACCACATTTCATAAGAATCGATTTCTTCCTAATTTCGATACAAAAATCTTGCTAACATTAAAAGATATCGCTCACAAGTCACTATAACTGCATTTAAGAGAAGCCAAATGTTCCCATAATGCCATAAATAATACAACGCAGACATCTTTTGCGCAAGCAGGAGCTCTTGTAGATTGTTTTCATACTTAAATCACAATTTTCTTTGTTAACGTATCCATTTAACCAGAAATGGTCTTTATCTAAAAAGGTAAAATTTTCCAAAAATTATGATCCTTTCAAGTTGTTCTAAAGCAACAAAGTCGATGGTCTTATGATGATTAAGCAGCTCTAATTTATGAGTCAGAACAATGTTATACTGGAGTAAACATAATTCATTTATTTTTATATTTAGTTGCCGTTCTTCTAATCTCTAATTCTTGAACAAGGATCGATAAACTTGGAACCTCTGCAATGCTATTTTTGCATTTTGACGAAAAGCAAGCGCAGATGGGTGATTATGTCGACCATAATCTTTGCGATACAATTTTTGTTTAATTGGTTCTTAAAACTCTCATGGTGTGCAGTGATTGTAAAGGAAAATTAGAATATATATTAAACTGACTGAAAGCGGATATACATGAAGCATTTGCACACATGAAGGAGTAACGCATCGCGGAATTCTTCTCTATAACTATAACTGTCATAGACGATATTGGAAGAAATACCGATCATCTAACAAAGGGTATTTACGTAAGATCCAGAAATCTCCAACCAATAGTAGCCAAGAAATTTTTGTAGGCCCGACGACTTGATAATTGCTGTTTCTAATAAAAATATTCTACAAAGAAATATAGAAATATGGCAGGAAACTGTAAAAGGCTATGGAATGAATATTAATAAAGAAAAAAACGGAAATATTGACAGTCACCAAGGACGAGATGAAATAAATATTACGATAGATGATTATCCAATAAAAGTGACAGAAAACATGAAATATCTTTGACCGTAATAAACCACAAAGCAGATATGGGGGCAGCTGTCAATAATAGAATAAAAGTTTGCACAGGGACAAAAAAAGGTTTGCAAGAAAATATTCTTTCCAACACTATCCTACTGTAGCAAGTCATCTGTACTGACTAAGAGACTGAAATCAAGAATAACAGCAGCTGAATAGAGCATTTTATGGAGAATAGAGGGTGTTACCAGGTGTGGTATTAGCAGTGGAAAAAACAGAGGAAAGACAAGTTCGTTGGTTTGGATATCTTACATGAACGAGAAAACCCTGTAAAAGAGATGTGGAAGGCCAGTTGGAACAAGATGAGAAAAATGGGTAGATTAACCAGGAAATAGCGCAACTGCTGGCAGACCTGAACGATGCTCAAAAAATACTTACTTACTAACGGCAAAGGAAAACATGGATAAATAACTAAGTATGTAAGTAAGTTAAAACAGAGCGGAAGATATAATATAAATAATGTACATGTTGTTTTTCACTGGGGTAGTTGCGTTGAGGCACAACCAGTTTTTTTGTTACAGAAGATGGCTCTAAGAGTCGTGCTTAATAAGAATCGACAGGATAGTTGTAGAGATGAATTTCAATATTTTGAGCTTTTAACATTCTTTAATATCTATATTTTAGAAGTAGTTTGTTTTCTTTGCATGTATAGGTCTGAATTCTCTACCTTGCTCCGCCTTAACTGTCTTGACAAGCGTAATCTTCTACGAGACGAAACGGCAAAATTGCATCAAAAAATAGCAGTGAATAAATAGCAATCCTAATCACATCTGCCTATATATGAATCAACGGCGAAATGCCAAATGCCAAATGCAAAATGGACAAGAGGACGTACTCGACCAAGACGAGAACTATCAATCACATGGTACCAACATGTGATGTTTAATCGACGATACGTGAAAACCCAAAAAGGAGCCTATTAATTAATTACTAAGGGATGAAGGAGAAATTAAAGAAAAAACAAAAGTAGAACAAAAGAAAAAAGTAATTAATCACTGTTTAAATTTAAAGCCATCAGATTAACGTAACTAAGGTTGCAGATGTATCAGTAGTGTAAACAGTACATAGATTAAGCATAATAAAAGTTGCATATACCTGAGTTGACAATGATTTGCGGTACAGAGCCGCCTAGAAGAGATCTATTTAACGGTAAAGACTGTTCTCGCCAACAGATAGCGGGACAATCCAATAACTTAGAATTTAAACTAATTCTCTTTTTAAATGAAAATACAAAATTGCAGTACTACTAAATATGATAACTTGATGGATAAAAATAAGTTAAACGAAAATTTCTAACGTCAAAACGCCAGGTAACATAACAATAATGTTACGAATATAAATAAAGGAAACAAAATTCCGTAATTTTAGTACCATTCACCTTTTTTCTATCCGAATATTTTGCGATTGAATTTACCATCAGTATTTTTCTAAATTTACTTTGGAACATTTCTCGTCTAACGACGCAAACTAGTTAGAGAAGTTCTGAAAATACAGTTCTATTTAAGCCATATTCTTGAAATTCGAATGGTATTGCAAAGTGCGAGGAAAATGAAACTTTCTGCGGCGGTTATTATTATTTCTCTCTAGGTGGCGCCCGTACTCGTTATCAGCACGCTTCAGGCCCCGGTATGATAACGGGCGCTTAAATGTCCTTTGAAGTATTGTGAGGCATTTTTGTGGGAAAAGAGGAGGAGAGAGAAAGGAAGACAGGGTATAAGAGATATACAGAAGGAGGCATGCCGGGATCTCTCCCTCACCCCCGAGTGAAAGCGCACTTCTAATTTAGAAACTCGCATTTATGCAGGGGCGTTTGTTTAATGACCACCTTCCATTGTTAATAATTTATTTCGATAAGAGTAGTACTTACGCCTGTCTCTGCAGCTACATTTTACTTCCTTTAGGAGATGAGGAGGATATTAATTTGCCAAGGAACTCTTCCGTTCAACGGTAACAGTGTTTTGTTGAAATTACCATAAAGAATAATAGTAATAATAATTATGCTTCGTTGTTTTGAATTCAGTAAGCATGTATTACATTACACGCACATAAAGCACTTCAAATCTAATACTAACAAATGCACAAATACAAAAAAAAATTCTCTGCTAACAATGGCTTATGTATTTTTGATAATTAGGTAAATTCAAACACCAATCAATTTTCATAGAAAGTTAATTTAATAATTCCATTAGCCTAATAATTTTTTTATTTATGTTATACACTAAGGAAACTTGAATAAAGTTAATTTATATTTAGTGGACTTACGTAATACGTAATAATAATATATTTTTTTCTTGACTTCAGTAAATTTCCACAATAAAAGAGAAAATCTGTTATAACCCAGGTAAACAGGAAAATGTATTGCATGTTATATACAAAGTGACATCTGTAAAAACATTAAATTGTTCTCCAATTAATAATACTCTATAATCTTAATGTAAATCTCCATTTTAAAATGTTGAAAGCCTTAAATGTTATTTGTTCGTCTATTAAAAGATTTTAATTTTGTTTATATATAGGTCTGATGAAGAAATATATATACAGGGTGAGTCATCTAAGCGGGTAAGGCCGATTATGCCTATATGAGTAAAGATATTTCGAAGCGGTTTTTTCCTTGTGATAGCTGTTCATTAGGAGCACATTTTAAAAATATTTTGTAATATACAGAGTGTTCCATAACTTTGTGGCTAACCATAGTTATAGTTTTTTAAATGGAACACCCTATATATTATTGCATTTTTGTATTCCCCGTATAATTTTTAGTCAAAAAGTAAGAAGATAGTATAGGCCTAAAGGGCAAAGTTTTTGTTTATATTACAGAGACGATGTTAAATAAACATCGTTGTAAAGTGTAATGAAATTCGATATGTTTTATCTATGATTTGTACGTATATAAACATGCATAAATCTTGTATGCAGCGTACGTTGTAATTTCATGCCTCTGTTGTTTACGTTTAAATATAATGAATAGTATATGTAAACTTTCCTAAATGTAATCGTTATAAAAGTGTATTTAACTTGTCTATTAATGTATTTTGTTTCTTTTTGTGTTAAAAAAAACATATTGAGTAGAATATTTCTTGGTTTGTAAAATATAACCTTCATTGATTTTGAATATAAGAATGATTTAAATTGTAAAATGGATTTTTATTTTTATTAACTCTAAATAATGTTTGGGAACCTTTTAATTAATCATCTCTTATTAACCTGAATCGCCCTTAAGAGTACGAACTGAGCTTAGCTGGCAAAACAATTTTACATTTTATCTTTCAAATTTAACGTTACATTTTTACATTAAATATATTACTATAGATATAGATATATATACTTTTCACAATGTGTAAATGTATTCATTAATGGTGATTTACTTTCATTTAAATTCTCATCGTGAACAGTTAATGCTCAGGATGTATGTTATGTTTTATAAACCATACATATTGCTTCTGGAAAAGATGTATTTACTGCTATTTATATATATATCATATATCGGGATTTATGACGTCTAAAATGCGTCCCTGAAATTGATGTAATGTAAACCCGACTTACGATGCCTACTCTTTAGTGAAGGAATGAAGATGATAATTCTTATTTGAACTATAACTGCGAATTATATTTTCAACATATATTTATTTATTTATAATTATCAGATTTTGAAGTATTTATTTAATCACCCATTTAATTAAAATCATAATTTTTTCTTGTCCTGACTGAAGACTACTTATTTTTATAGAAACTCCGCTTAATTTCAACGCACCGACTATTTCCTTCATCATCTATTTCGCCTATGTAATCAAAAGACATTTTCCTTTATTACCTACCCTCCACAAATGCCACGAAATATAAAAAAATACTTCAAAGGTTAAATGAAACGTTTCAAAGAAATCGTTCTAAACGAGAACGTCAGATAATTCCAGAAAAATGAGATTTAAATTACGCGGCAGAATTTATCAATATGCATATATATATATATACCTATATATAAAATATATATTTATACTTGGGATATAGTCGTAAAAATTGGGAAAATTTCAATTATTATGGGTAGGTAGGTACGGGTTGAAAGATGGAATGGAACAGACTACTGTGCCATCCAATGGGAGATGTCTCTACAAAAGAGAATGATCAAAGACGTCGGTGGTCGGAAGAAGCTGAATCGTTATTACAACTGCTCCGTCATTCGATATATCCGGTAGTAATATTACCGACCATACAGACATAAGAACCTCCTTTCAATGGTCCCGAAGTCAAGATTGAAATGCTCGTGTATACCGCTGGAAATATATATTTCTATATATGTAGTACGTCTGTATATAGGTATAGATGTTATGCACACGTCAGATATCTCTTGGTTTCCCGAGTCCTCTTTTAATCTAAAACGAAATAATGAAAAGAAGGCAAGTATTATGGAAGACTGATATCACACAGTACGTTTTATCAGTGGATATTTTATATGGGATAGCATACGAGTTATATAAATTTTAAATAGTTAAATATTTGGCATTTCAAAAATTAATGTTTGACAAATTTCATCTTGAAAATTGTCCCATACGAACTTAAAATTAAATGATCACTTTTAGTTGGCGTGGTAAATTCAATGCATTTAATAATGAACTGTGTGATAACTTATATTAGTTTTTCAAATGTTTAATTTCGAAGGACCAAAGGTTTTATAATTTTAATTAAACACCAATACTGTTACACCGACTACCTTCCTTAGATATGGAGTTACAAAAAATAAATTTGGAACAATATAAGAAATTTTATTTTTCAATGTAATCTCCCCTAACTTCTATACATTTATTACAACGATTAATTAATAATTCGATACGCTTGTAAAAATAATCTGAAGTTTTTCCGTCAAAATGTTCTATAACAGCTGCTTGCAACTCACTGTCGTCCTTAAGGTCTTTTTTAAAATTAGAAAACAAAAAAAATCACATTATAAAGTAACTCGTGTAACACTAAACCACGAGCCGTTATCCGAGTGGTTTAGTTACTCAAGTTTCAGAATTATAATTCATATCAAACGTGTTTTACTCAAAATTTAATCTACTACGTCATAGTGTTCAAAATGAACGACTTCTTGATCGAAATTGATCACGCTGTAAAAGTAGGGGTAATAATTGAATCTTGTTGAATTATTTTATGCCGTACAAATATGTATAAACAATGGATAACAACTCATTCGATTTCAACCCCTTTCAACCCATTAGGAGATGAAATAAGTACTTAAAGATGTCACAATCTCAACGATCGTTAATTCCTGTGATATTTAGCACGTAAGTATCTTTTATTAAAAAATAACTATTAATATTTAGTTATAAAGAACTAGAGGTGCTGTTTTAAGGGAAAGGGGGTTATGACAGATTTTATATGACTCGCGGTTGATTTTTTGCGTATATCTGTTCCGATACTTCCTTACGTCCTTATTTTTTAACTCTTGGGCGTCTTCTGATAATTCACCGAGAGGCAATTGAGCTTCCTTAATAATTGCAGCATCATGACTATGAATTTTATGTACTGTAGGTAACATGAAGTACTAATTGTACAAAAATACATATAATTCTGCAGTGGCCTTACAATATTCGTCAAATTTGTCAATATTAATAGAATATCCACTATTTAAAACATGCAAAATGACACAACTTTGTAAGGTATTGCTGGAAAAACGATTATCTCGAAAAATTCTTGAGCGCACTAGTTGTAATTTTATCCCCATCCGTTTGAAAATGTTCTCTGAGATAGTCGAAAACACGAATTTTCTTCACAGATAACCTTTGACCAGATACTTCCATCAATTTCTAATGTAGATCCCGATGTGTAATTTCCATAGCGGCAAAACGCCGAAAATGCACCAAAAACACTAACTAAACACTAATTAAAAACGATTACACACTAATTGAGGAAACAATTATGCGAAATTAATAAGTTTTCTGAGGACACCGAGAAAATAATAAACTATATTTACGGCACTCATCGCACATTTATATACATTAGGCCCTGTTCCACACCTTTCCCCAGGTAAAATAATATCTTTTTAATTACCTACATAATACTCTTTCATTTCATGAAAAATTCACGGACTAGCAAGTACTAGCAATAAACGTCAAGCCTCATTAAAATTCAATTATACATAGCTCTTATAGGATTATAGGCAGCCGATATTACCTGGAAATAAAAACAGCTTCCTAGAATGTGATGATGTCAGTTGAGTCCTTAAAATAAGTACTTTCACCTGTAATAATTACTTTTAAATGGACCAAGATACCTGGCTCAGGTAATAACAAACACATCTTAAGTTTCGAATACTAAAATATACCCTATAGAAATATTGTTAATTTTGCATTATCAAAAATTTTAAACTTTTCTAATTACGATCACGTTTTTGTCGGTTTTGACCTCTGTGGCGACGGTCCAAGTAGATTTTATTCGCATAGATTTGATTTTTCTTAAATACCAGAAACGTTTTCATAAATTAAAATTCAAAATTTATCAGGATTCCATAATAGTCGATGTCATGGTAATCGCGCTTGTTGATTATTTCAATGTTGACTTTGGTAACTTTATTATTGACTCAAATTTTGTGCTATAAATGCAGTTTTAGTGAAAACGAATTTGATATGGATGATTCTGCATTTGAATAGTTGTAAACGTCAAACTGAAGAGATAAATATGAAAGTAGAAAATCATTATACACACACACAATAAAAAAATATTAATAGCAATTGAAATTATTTACATATTTACTATGATTAATTGCTGGCGACAAAAAAAGTTTCGTCATCCATCGAAACAGATCGTATTTCAATAATTTTGCAATAATAAACCGCTTTTTGATTATTTTTAATGCAGTACACAGATATTTAAAAAATTTCAATATTTAGAAAATTCTAATTTTTTAAATAGCGAGATAAATATTGCACTATGATAGTACGATTCAATCTTTGTTCGTCCGATTTCCTACTAAAATAATACAAAAAAATAAGGTGTGGCCACCACACGACTTTCTTAAACGTATAAGCGTTTCAAACTATACAATTTTAAGAATTTTTGTATACAAAACTTATTCAAAATCCTATTCTAAGTACTTTCATCCTTTTAATAAATCGCTATAGAATGCATACTTTGCAAGATATTCGAAAAAAAGTGCTACTCGCTAAGAGTAAAAGTGCTACTTCCGGTCCGAATTTTGAAATTTCATATATACAAAAAATATTGCAAATCCAGTTCTAAATACTTTTATACTCTTGATAAATATATATAGAAAGCATAAATTACGACATATTTGCAAAAAATCGCTATTCCATAAGAGTAAAAGTGGTACTTCCGGTCTGAATTTTGAAATTTTTTTTATACAAAAGATATTTAAAATTATGTTTCAAATACTTTTAAATTCGTAACGTACTTGTCTAAAAAGCATGACTTGCGAGATATTCGCAAAAAGCTGATTTTCGATATGAGTAAAAGACCTACTTCCGGTTGGAATTTCGAAAAACTTTTTTAAGATAATTTGTCTCAAACTTAATTTTAAGTACTTATGAATTCTCTATAAATTTGTTTAAACTTAGTAGTTGACGAAATATTGGCAAAATTCGATTTTTCACTGAAGTAAACTGCTACTTCCGATCTACCGATTTTACTGAAAAACTAATCAGATCTCAAGAGGGAGATTATACACGCAAATACAAAATTTGGAATTGATAGCTATAGCGGTTTGACCGCTATCGTGGTCACAGGCAAACACACAGACAGACAGACAGACAGACATTTTTTTTAAACCACTTGTCGGTATCAGGGGATTTCAAAACGTGCACGTCTGCAAAAATCTCGAGGTCGAACATTTTCATCATCACAATACTTCAAGTAGCTTTTAAACCAACCCAAGCCGAGCCAACCTAAGCAATCCGATCCAGTTCAACTGATTATTACTCACATCATTCCTCATAGAGGCCATTATACATACACGTTGTTGCGCGTGCAGGTAATTATTCATACTCTACATACTGACCACAAATAATTCGGATATTGTCGACTCTAACAACTCATTGTGCCTCTCTCCTGATCTTATCATGTCGGGACTCCAATTAATTATTTTTCTGATATGCGTTTCAATCCATTTCAATCTTTTTAACTCTTCTGACTCCTGTTTGATAATATTTTACTCGATAAATTACATTTAAATAATTGATTGAAGACGGAGATACGTGTTGAAACTCCATAATTTACAAGTAAAAATTGAAATAACTTCAAATTGAGTTCAAAACAGTTTTATTTAATTCACAACAATTGTTTCACCCTACTAGGGCTTCATCAGGTGATGAATATTATAATATTCATCACCTGATGAAGCCCTAGTAGGGTGAAACAATTGTTGTGAATTAAATAAAACTGTTTTGAACTCAATTTGAAGTTATTTCAATTTTTACTTGTAAATTACATTTAAGGCAGTCAGATCAAAACTATTTAATTATTTTTTATTGTATTTTCTTTTGATTGCATGTAATGCAATTTTTTTTTTAAATAACCTAATAAGATTTAAATAAACTCTGGAAAATATAGTATATCGCTGTAATGTCTCAAATGTTACACAAATGTTAACTTAAGTCCAAATGCAACCCAATTGGTCATTATTCATACTGTTCATTGTACCCATTGGCCATTACTCATAGAGGCCGTTATACCTACAGGTTGTTACGCGTACATACTGTTCATCATATAGTTTTCATTATTGGTCATTATTCATAGTGGTCATTATAATTTTTTTTTTTCTGATTGAAACAGTATTGAGTAATATTGCCTTAGTTACGACATGTCATAACACACTAATATTTCCCAAGGGAAATATGAAACTTCATATTGTTCCAAGGGAAATATGAAACGTCATATGGTCCCAAAGAAATATGAAGCGTCATGTTTCACCGTAAATGTTTCATTTTTTAATTAAAACAACACAAATAATAAAAAATGTTTTATTTTTTAATTAAAGCAACAAAATTAACAATTAAAATAAATATCAGATTCTCATGTGCACTGGCGATCAATGTATTAAGGTCCGGCGAATTGCATCTCCACA
Source organism: Amphimallon solstitiale (assembly GCA_963170755.1). Classification (NCBI taxonomy): domain Eukaryota; kingdom Metazoa; phylum Arthropoda; class Insecta; order Coleoptera; family Scarabaeidae; genus Amphimallon; species Amphimallon solstitiale. The sequence continues at coordinate 146,338,995 of OY720678.1, forward strand.
CAATACATAACGGTCTCCCATTTTATGAACTAAAAAAGTTTTTGCATTTGTAACGATACTTTTCAGAACCAAAATAAAAATTGCAATTTTCAAAATTTCCCTTGAAGTGATTGCAACCAGATACAAACGATGAAGATTCAGCTGCAGATGAAGATTCAGCATCCAGTTCAGTTACAGTCTTCGACAATTTTCCAGAAACCAGAGATTGTGATGACTTTGCTACATGCGATGATGCCATCCTCGACACACCAGAAATCATAACAGATGCTGCAGATGACTCCACTTCCGCACCAGCTATCATCATCGCTACCTTATTTTTCTGCAGCATACTGTCTGCCAGATAGCCTTCCACAACAGACGAGCTCTTCCAACCACCATGCCTCTTTAGCGTAGTCATTGAGGCTCCCGCATCGGCCACTAAAGTCGCGGATGTTCGTCTTCCACAATGGCCTGTATACGCTTTCGGATTATCTAAACCCAACCATTCAGCAACCTTACTCGGAATCTTTCCTAAGGTATTTTTGCCGACAGGCTGAAGAGTACACTTCTTATTTCGATAAGCCACGAAGAATCTAAGAACGCCTTGCGGACGCAACGTTGAATATTCTCTCACCAAACGAGTAGCACCCAGATCTTCTTCATCAATAATTGTAAATTTCCTATTTACATCATTCTTCGTCTTTGAAACGTTGAACACGATCACTGACCCACGATCTTCGATATCGGAAGAGAGCATATTCACCAATTCGTTCGTTCTGCAGGCGCCAAAGATTTCCATAATTAGAGCGACCTTCAAAATTACGGATGTACCAAGTTATTCAACAGAGGAAAATCATAATAAAATTTTTACCTTATACATCAAAAAAATATCATTAGGAGCTTCCCGCAAGAATTTTTTAGCTGTTCTCGGGACAACACCTCTCGAATGCTTCCACTTCATCGAACATTTTAACATCAGTTTTTTCTTTTAGATGTACCTAATATTGACCTTAACATCGATAGTTTTGGCCACAGCGTGTTTGGTGAATATTTCTGCGACTACGGAAATAATAAATTAGTCATACGTCAAAAATAAGAAAAATTATAGCAACATACCAAATCTTCAAAAAACGCTAGCAAAATATTTTCGTCGACACCGTTCACCATATTTTTTCTCCTCCACTCTTGGAAGTCTTCATAAACTTTATTGTAAGAAGCTTTGGATTTTGTCGGAATCAAACATTCACGGGCTTTCGCCGCTTGCGCTAACACGTAGTTTGACATTTCACTAATTTTATTAATGACAGGACGCGAAAATCAACCCAATCAACTATGATATTTACAAACACGGCTAAGAACGTTGCTAGGGACAAAAATTTACAGTCCAATATTTTTCCATTTTGTCAATATTGTTTCAATCAGAAAAAAACTATTGATTACACCACGGGAAATATGAATACATTTCCCTCGGAGCCTATACATCCCTCGGGCTTCGCCCTCGGGATGTAACTAGCCAACCTCGGGAGATATACTATTCATATTTCCCTAGTTGTAATAATAGCTATAGAACTCCTGGAACTTCAAGTCTAGAAAGCCTTGACGCCATATTGCATCGAAACTTCCTCATACGATTTCAATCCATGTGATTTCAAATTTCTAAATAATTTTGGTAAAACCTTCATAACGTTCTAATTCTTTTGACTCTTACTGAAAATCAGATATTTTAATTACCGGTGAATTTCGAAAATTTAGATGAATTTGTGAGATATACAAAAATTTAATTCTATTTTATTTTGATTGCATATAATGAAAAAATTATGTTTATAAAATTACCTAATAAGATTTAAATATAAATATAGTATACCGCTGCACTGTTTCAAATATTACAGAAACGTAGAAAAAGTTAAAGCTTACGTCCAAAAATACGATCCAGATTCGTCATGATCATTTACATATTTTATAAAACGGTCTCAAGATGGGATAAGTATGTCTGAGAGCGTCTGCTGAAATAGAGAAATCAAATGCAGCACATGCAAGTGAAGAGTACCGTCTGGAGATCCACGAATAATCAAAAGGAAGGGAACCGAGAGCACTGTAGAAATTGTAGATATATTTATGTGCATTTAATCACTGCGGTTGCCTGTGAAATATGAAACGAAAGTATGTTGTATGTATGCATTTATGTTTGAAGCCGTTGGCTGCCCCGGCAATAGATGTAGGTATTTACCGTCCTCTCTGCGGCTGTGAATTCTTAACTATGTCACCGGCACAAATGGAAGAACTCAATTAGGATTTGTTTTGCTTCCTTTCGGGGCGGTGAACGCTTTGTGTACGTTTATACGTTCCCTGTTATTGTTCTCGCGAGATCAGCTTACATGCGGTGATAATTATAACGCAGGATGGATGTTGTTCTACCAAATTTGAAACAGCATAAAGTAACTATAAATTGTAATGGCTATACTATTTGTATGAAGGTTAATAATAATAATGTATAATAATGCCGCACGATTTGACAACAAATGAAATGGTATTTTTATGAATTGGCTATCTCGTTAAATTAATAATAAAACTCTTTAATAAATATTATGAAAGTCTAAATTATTACATTCTGCATTTATATAAACAATAAACTAAATATACCTAATATTAAAAAAAGCTTTTGAGCAAATACAGTCTTGGTAATATAATATTGAACTTTAAGTGTGACGTTAACATGCGACTTTTTACATATAATATATACAGGCTGTTTATTAAACATACGGCAAAAATTCGAGAGGTTATTCCCTGAATTATTCTAAAAATATTTTGTCCTTTGATGATTTTTGAAAAGTTGCTTTTTTTCGAAGACGTCTCGTAATTGGCCACTTTGTATATTTCGAATTTGTTGCGGCTGATTAATGTTTGGCTGTTTGACTTGTATTTCCTGTCATTAAACGTGTACTCATATCACATACAGCGCGTTTATGATGTATTTGAAGATCGTTTTCAAAATCAGTTTTCGTTGAACGTTTGGGTTGGATTTGTATTCAACTGGCGAGGTGTACCGCAATTTTTCGGAACAATCGCTACCTCTGTTTCTGGAGGACAATGTGGTTTATGCACGATGGTGCATCGGCACATTTTAGTGTGGTTGCTCGTGAGTTTTTAACAGAACATACGGAGATTGTTGGATTGGTTGAGTTGGAGATCACTTATGCCCGCACAATCCCCGGACTTAAACCCCCTGGATTTTTTCATAAGGTAAGTTGCCTAAATAAGGCCCATTTAAGGTTTACGATTTTTTTCAATTTTTTCTGTTGTCGAAACACTATCATAAAAAATGTTGAGGAGCTCTCTATAGTGTTAATCTTTCAATTGTATGACAAACCTCATCAAGATAAGCCTGACCAGAATATAAAAAATTAATTACTAAAAGTTGTCATCTGTCCCTAATTAGGCCATACCTTTTTAACGCAACACAACTTTTAAAATGAACTTTTATTAACTTTAATTGAATCAAAACAATATTTTATTACAAAATGAACACAATAATATTTCTATAACAAATAAAAAAAAATTAAAAATCTTCACAATCTGGACACGTAAAGGCGGGATCTTTATCCGCGCCTGTTAAACCCACGCAGTCTTCATGGACATAGCGTTTACAAATGGTACATATCCTCATGTTGCCCACTTCGTCAATTTGGCACAAATGGCAGTACCAGCTTTCTTTTTTTTTGATTAATTTTGCTTGGTTCCGCTACTGCTACTTTAGTTGTTCCTACACTTTTTGCAGCTTGTTTTTTAGGATCACTTTTCTTTCTCGTCTTTGAATCATCTTTTTTATTCGTCTTGTCATCTTTAAAAAGGACTGTTGTAATTTGTTGATCTCGGTAATGACGGCTGCGTTATTTGTTCGTCTGGTTCATCCTCATTGTTATTTTCCTCTCCCGAAACCAAACTACTTTCATCTGAAGACGAGGAATCCGTAACATCTCTGCTTTTCGGCCTTATTTTTTCTACTCTCTTGGCTATGGGTGTTGAACTTGCAACTGGCGGACTTCCGAGATTTTCAACATTGACTGCTTGAATATCATCAATTTCTGTGATTTTCCACGGGGCATAAACACAATCAGGGATTGCTTTTGGGTTGTAAGGATAGATGACCGTTGCACGAAACCCCGACATCACATTTGCAGGAATTATTGCCGTCGGCCACACCCTTGAAAAAATTGTTCCAAATGTATATTTGGTGATCGTGCGATCAGGTTTGTTCGTCCAAAATTACAGCACTTCCTTGTCCCAATATGTTTCAACAGGTTTAAATATTGACTTGTCCAGAGGTTGCAGTCCATGTGTTGTATTGCTAGGCAAGCAAAATAAAGTGATTTCATGTTCATATGCTTTTGTAAGAATTGTAGCATCTAAATGGAATGACGCATCGTCAAATATCAAAAGCACTGGCCCTTTAGGTTTGTATTTTGAAAAGTGGGTGAGCCACTTAACAAAAACCGACGTTGTCATGCTGTCTTTCTCGGTCATTTCAATTGCTGTTCCTCGTGGTAAGTTGTCTTCCCATTCAGCCTTCCTTCGTTCTTCTTTAAATAAAATCATCGGCGGAATCACTTGGCCCACAGCATTTACTCAAGCTACTATCTATACTTTGTGAAGGTTTAAGCAACATCCTTTTTCATCAATATTGAAAATTAATTGTTGATTCTTTATGACATTCATTTCTGTCATAACTTGTTTTAACTTTTCAAAATAGTCATTTACAAAGAATCTATTTAGTTTTGTGGTTCTTACAGTATTCATTGGTTGAGATTTACGAACCGCAACTTCAGGGTGTCTTTGTAAAAGCAACTTCAACCATTTACGTCCAGCCAATCTATTTGCAACATTGAATGGATTAGATAAGTTATTATTTTCGCAATAAGAAAATACAATGCGTCTTATCACTTTCGATGTAAGAGGCATACCAACATCTCCCATGCGAAAAATGCGTTGGCACAGTTCATATTCTTGCCCTGGTGTTAGGAAACTGGGCCCTCCTAGTTTCTTTTTAGTACTTCTTGTCGCCACATGATTCCTAAGGCTTCTGTGTGGAATTCTTAATTTCCTTGATGCCTGTCGGACAGACATACCAGCATCACTTTCATCCATTGCTCGTTGCAACTGGGTTTCTGACTATCGGGCCCTCTTGGGCGGCATGTTTATCGAAAAGCGTTGCTTTGAATCTAAGAAATGAGGAAAGCAGTGTATAGAACAGCATAATAATACTATTAGAACCAAAAAAGGCCCGGGCCTTATTTGGGTGATAAGGAAATCGTTGTATCATTTGTCAATGAGCACTGATTTCCAGTTTGATGACAAATAATATAGAATCACAGCATTACGTCTAATTCGTAAAATGTTCAAGCTTACTAATGATGCAATGTAACTTAAAAAATACGAACGATTTTCTAGTACTTACCTCAAAATTATTTCTCAACCAAAACTTTTAATACACCTAACCAATCTCAGGTGAAATAATTGGACGTCGATAATTCAGTTCACCCTCTTACCACTTACCAGGAAATGTATAAATTAAGACTAGAGATCTCACAGATGTAAATTGTAAAAAGACCTCTTGTTATTACAGATTCCTAAAATGGCAAAAGTGCAATGGGATTATTGCGGTACCGGGCCTTATTTGGCCAACCTACTTTATGGGGCCATCTAAAGTCGTGAGTTTACAATAACAGATGTTGCAGTTGACCATATGAATAGTGCTATTCAGTAACTGCGTGTTGTTTACATTATTTCTTTGCTCCGTCGAAATTTAAACCTGGCACGTCCTCTGTCTATTTCATATATTCACATAATATTTATTTATTATTATTTATTTTAATACACATAAAAGCTTTCCTAGAGCAAAGCTGGGAGTCTCTAAAAAAAGTTCATCGTGTCTTTTTAGATCTGCTTGATTATCCTGAAAATAAACATTGAAAAAAAACAGGAATTCGAGAATCGATACCCCTGTTTTAATCAGCAGAACAAACAAAACATAAATTACACGCAAAATTGATTTAATTAGGTGTCTTAGGAACGCGGGACAAATTAAATTCTATAAATTATTACGTCGGTAATTACGTGGAAAGCGATCGCTTCGTGTGTCGAGTGTGTTGGACCGTTGCAGAAAGCATCACCAGATCCGAGTGTGTGTTGGATAGGGTGAAACAGCATCATCATTATATTGTAAGTGAACCTTTTCGCCGTTCCGCCATATTTTAATTGTTAGTAAAAACTTGTTTCTAAATATGTGAGAGACCTGATGATGCAAAAAGTATTAACCGTACAAGCAATCGTACCAGAGAAGGCAGACGGCGAAGAAATGGGTGCAGAAACGGCTTAAGGTAATTTGGCCTTGAGTTAAAACGTCTTTTAGGTGCACTAAACGTCCGACATGAAATTTATTTTTATCACTTACCGTTAAGTTTTATTGATCAAGTTGCGTACATAAAGGCAACTAATTCTGCGGACTCGTAATAGACAAACGTAATTCTTGTGAAATGTGTCGACAATTCGCGAGATTATTAAGATAATAGGTAGAGATAAAATGAGATTGATAATTAAGACTTCATATCTTTATTATAAGAACACAATATAGATACTTGAATACTCATATTATTTATTATAGGTACTATTCTTCTTCTTTTTTAAAAGTGAGGTATGCTCAGTTTTGTTAGGTTACTTAGGCAGTAAAGTTTAGATATTGCTGTTATATTGGTGATTTGATTCAAAGCATATTTTCACCTTGAGCAAGAACACACTAATTTCAGGGTTACTTCTAAACATGACAAATTAATTGTCAAATATGTTTTGTATTTTAGATATAAAAGAAAAAAAGCCATTTTTAGTGGACTTGACATTTTAACATTATCCCCATATATGTTAACCCGTAACTGGTGACGTAGAATAAAATTACACTAGTGGTGACGTGGAGTCTGAGAGACTCCCTGCCATTTTTTCATTATTTATGTTAAATAAAAAGCACAAATGAATAAACTGTAGTTATATTTGGTTATCGAAACATTTGAATAAAGTTATCAAATAAAAAAAAAAATCTTCTTGTATCAGTAAATTGTAAATGTAATTTCGGAAAACAACGGTATCTTTCAAACTTTAAATTTGTCATTTTAGAAGCTTGAGATAGCAAACAGAAAATTTTCTTAAATAGTAAAGACTTTGTAAAAAATAGAAATTGAAAACAATGTAAGTTAATTCATAGGCAGAAAAGAATGTCATCTTCTATCATTTGTTCGTTATCGTTATCAGAATCATTTGCAAGTTCGTCAAACCACTTCTGCAGTGTAGTTTCCAAATCTTTGTCTCCATATTTAACTCGTTTTGAAGTTGAAGGCAATTGATCCATTGTGAAAATCCTAAAAAGTCATCCAAAGTTCGATTGTTAAAAACTATTAAAATTGTGAAAAATGTGACACTTACAGTGACAATAGCACTGACTGCAATTAAGTGCCAGAACAAGTGAAAATCTCTAGGAGTTATACGGATAAGCTGGATGATTTAAAAAGTCGAATGAGATCAGAAGTTAATTTATTAAATCCATCACAAGTTGTCATTACATCGGAATTGTTTTAGCTTCTCAATGTTCAATAGTAAAAGGTTCCGTTTGAAGTAGATGCTTTAATGTATATTGTTTTTGAAGTATTTTTCTGATTTATACATTAAAACCAAGTTCCTTAATATACAGTTTCTTTTCTGAATATAACTATTGGATAAGGCAGCGGTTCCAAAACATTTTTCGCAGCGGTACCCTTGTCAAGCTAAAAAAAACTTCAGCAGTATGGTGGCAAAAGAACATTTCCGACTTGCGGAACGTAAATTGTGGTGTTTCCCAGGGCTCAATACTTGGACCCAAGTTGTTTATTATTTATATAAATGATTTACCATCTAGCTTCACCATTTTTATTGATTAAAGGAAACACCAGCAATCTAAGTGATAAAAGAGGAACAAAAATCGAGACAGTAAAGATATCATTCATTTATCAATAATAAATTATAATTAAATAACGATAAAACAAACTTACTTGCAGACTGGAGACGGAGCGACCTTTTTGGGGCTGCACATGAATGATGGGCCAAAGTGGACTGATCACATAAATACACTGTGGTGTAGATTATGTACTTTTGTCGTTCCAATATAAGGTACGTTTATGAATAACAAGAAAAATACTATAAATTTTATTAAAATATATTTACTTCCGTATTTTACATACGTTGATCAACTTTTCTACGTTTATGCCACTTTTGTTCAAACATTTGTTATAGCCTTTAACAAGGTTTGAATTCCGATGTCAAAGTAATCTGCCGCCAGAGAAGAAGCCCAATCCATGACTGCAAGTTTCTCCTCCTCGTCGTCATCGAACCGTGGACTACCTAGGAATTTCTTTAACCTCCGAAAGAAGTGCACGCCGCTTGTTTTGTACTGCATGCCGAAGTCTTTTCAAAATCTCAATGCGCATTGGAATTGATTGTTGTGCCTCTTGGAATAAAATCCACTAACAAAATCGCTTTCCTATCCCAAACCATAGTTGCCATAATCTTTTGTGCTGAAACTGTATGTTTGGCTTTCACTCTGATTGGCAGCAGTGTGTATCGCCATCCATCAACTGTTGCTTGGGCTCAGGAACCATATGAGACTTGAGTGTTCTTATCTACTGTCATGGTGTTGTCCAAAAATACATCTCCTTCCGGACCGTATCGAGTCAGAACTAATAAAAAACAGCCCAATATTTTTGCTTTGTGATCGCCAGAAATTAGTTTTGGAACCCACCGACAATACAATTTTCAATACTTCAGTTTCTTCGAAACAATGGGTTTACAAAACTGACCTTAAATTCTGTGAAAAATCAATCGATATATGAAATCATTAATCGTTGTTCCTTTCAAATTTTGTTGTCAGCATCACGAACTAAATCTTCAGAAATCAGAGAAGATCGCCCAGGGTGTCGCTCATTATGGACATTAACTCGTCCATCCTTGAACATTTACACCCACTTTCGAGCTTTACTGCCATTGATAGCATACCACTATAAATTTCACAAATCTATTGGTGATTTTTCGCTGCTGTCAAGTTTCTTGCAACCAAGAATTGAATTACAGACAATTAGACAACTGAAGAATGCAGTTTCCATCCAAGCTGCAAAGTTAGCCTATTTTTCAAACTTCCACGATTCTTTATCTTACGGCATAATTATATGGTTAAATAGCTTATAGGTATCAAAACTATTTTACTATTACAATAGCGAGCCGTTAGAGTGTTGTGCAGCCTGCAGTATAGTATAGAGAGAGTTGTTGAAACTGCTTTAGACATGAGCACATACTTACCATCATAAGTATATATATTTTAGCTTATGTAAGGTTTGTGCATATTAATGAGCACCGTCATGAAAAAACCCCAATGTTTTATTAATATGGCACAAAACTCAAATGCGCATTAGTGATTAAACGCCATCGTCTTACAATAACACACCAAGGTATCGACTATTGTGGATCGAAGCTCTACAATAATATTCCAATGGAAGTAAAAGGTATCATTGGATTTTCCAGAAAGGTCAAGGAGTTAATGCTTTTACATACTTTCTTTACTGTTAATGAGTATCTCGTGCAAGTTGTTTTGATTTAATTTTGTTTCGAAGTTTATGTTAGTAACTTGATTAGGTTTAATATATTGTTTGGATATGTATTTGTTTGTCTTGCTCATGTCGGTACTTTTATCAGTGTTGGCAGATATATATCAAGTAATATATATCACTATATATATCGTGATATCTCAAACAACTCGTGAAATCAAATTGTTCGTTCACTGATATGATACCCACATTATAAAAAATGCAATCAACATCAGGAACGGACTTAATTCCTTTGCTATTGCATTAGACCGTATGCAACGTGATCAAACGACAATTTTAGTTGCAATAGAAATATGGTACTGGAAATAGATTTGTAAGTGGAAGATCAACCATGTACGGCAAGAAAAAAGTTTGTCAAAAGAAGGGATATGGCATTGGGGTCACATCACTATTTGGCGAATATGCTCGATCACAAATTCTTAGCCCAAAGCTTAACTAAGGTTCGAAAACAACAGACTTTTGATCTTCTAAATTCAAAAAACCCAGAATTTGTTCCGCTTGCTATGGCTCTTACAACAAAATCTTCTCCATTTCCAAAGTACCTATTTATATTCCGCACAATTCCAAACAACAAATCCAATGATTTGGTGAAAATCACTAGCAATTTTTGACTCAGATTGGCCAAAAAAAAAAAGAATTCTTACAATTATGTGAGCAGTTTTATTCAGTGCAGTAGAAGCAACAGTTGGTTTAGAAAGAATTTTTTCGACTTTTGTTTGGGATAATTCAATTTCAATTAAGAAATCTTTTGGGCAACTAAAAAGGAAGTGAATTTATTTATTTTTAATTGTTTAAATCAAAATACTGATAAAAAAATTAAACATTTGGATATCGTCAAATGATGAACTATTTGATTTAAGTGAATTGCACAAATTGGGATCTGTCAGAAAGAATTTCATTTCCATAATCTAGTAATGCTACTGGCGTCTTTACTTTGGAAAAAGTTAGTGCCTTCTATATATTTTAAATAGTTGTGTTAACGAATGTTAAATTAAATATGAATATATTGACCTGCTCCCGATTCCTCTCATTACTCAAAAGTTTCAATTTTTTAGAATTTAGGCTGTATTAAGAAATAGCCAGTATATAAATCACAGAGGGGGAAATGCAATAGGTAGATTATATCCACAATACATAGCTGATATATACATACACATATACGTATATATATCATCCTTTATATATCCTATTCTTTCTTTCCGCGATCGTTTCAAAAATACGACATAGTCATCGAAAAAAAAACCCTCTTTCGGGTCCAGAACTCATAACGGGGGCAATAAAATAAACGAAATAGGGTACAATTTTGAAGCGAATTTTCGGCGTCGTATGCAGATGACAAAGGACCACTAACTTCACACAGTGGAAGTGGGACATGTATTTCAGAAGCAGGACCGGGTAGGATTGAAGACTGTCGTAAACAGATCGTGTCTTCAATCCACTTCTCCCTTTCCCCGAAATCCGTACAGTACCCCGACGTAGTAGACGTGTGTGTGTATACGTATTATTGGGTATGTGGCGAAGGATGAATGTATAGTTTAAAGAAGCGTTTAATTCATGACCGAGTCCTGTCTTCCTTGGAAGCGCATTCACCCGATAACAGGCGTGCATTAAAGGGAGAGCCCTGCGTACGCAAACCCCTAAATTAAATTAAATCCATAGTTGTTTTGCGACATTCGGAGCTCTCCTGTTCATTTCAGGTTCGCGTTTGAAGCCCTTCTGCTACGGAGTCAGTGTGTGTAGATGAATGCGCCACGTTTAAATGCCCGTTATTTCTCATTATTTTGATTCGGAGCAATCAGAAAAGGATTAAGCAATTTTGTATACAATCATCCAAGCTGGGATTGACTGTACGAGGGTGGTTTTATAAGTGTAATGCAAAAACAAACTAGATTCTATTTGAAGGATATAATTTTGCCATTTAACATGGTTTCCATTAATGTTTATATGCTGGTGGCTGCGTCTCCGTCCGTTCCGGTTGTACCGTGTGACGTCTCCTACATATCTGCCTTGGTACCCTTGGTAGACATAGTTGTATCAAAGTGTAATTTCATGTCATCGAGTGTTTATGTAGTGGTGCTGTATGTTCCACCGAATATTAGCAATGACGATTTTGAATTATGTTTTGAAAATTTAGCTCTTAGTCTTGTTGATAAAAATGTATTTATATGTGGGGACTTTAATTGTCCCAGATTTAGTGCCGACAATAGAATGCATGATTTCAGATATAGAACCTTGAACAATTTTATGGTTACCCTTAACTTAGTTCAACTTAACACAATTGTGAATAGAAACAATAAACTGCTGGATTTAGTCTTCGCTAGTATCGGCCTTTCTAATAACATACACCATGATCCCAGTTCCTTGGTTCCCGAGGATCCTCATCACCCTGCTCTTAATATCGAGATGAACTTTCATATCGAATCCTCAACAGCATTTCCGTCCAATATCAATTCCAGGTATAACTTTCGAAAAGCCAATCTCCCTGCCCTATACAATGATCTCTGTGGCGTCGACTGGACGCAACTGGAAGAATGCTCTGATGTCAACGTCGCTGTCTCAAAGTATTATGATATCCTATATTCTGCTATAGACATGCACGTTCCAAAATACTCATCAATATCTCAGCGATTTCCTAGCTGGTACGACTCCTCATTAATCAAGTTATTAAAACTCAAGAATTTTTACCACAAGAAATGGAAATTATCGGGATCACTAATATTCCAGGGCGAATTTGTCAGAGTACGTAGATTGGTGAAGTTGGAGGCACGTAGAGCTTATGGTACGTACTTGTTGAATTTGGAGAGCAACATATCTGAAAATCCCAGGGCGTTTTGGCACTTTGTTGGTCAAAGAACGGGAAAGTCAAGAATTCCCGGTACGTTAAGACATGGGGAGGAGGAGCTTACTGCTCCGGACGAAATTGTAGAAGCGTTTGCTAAAATATTTTCTGAAGTGTTTCAACCAAGTTCTATTTTTGTCTCATCAGATTCCCATGTTTGCTCTAGCAGCTCTGTTTTGGAGCCCTTATCGACAGATGAAACTCTGACTGCTTTGAAACACCTTAAAGCTGACTTTACTTCAGGTCATGATGAGTTGCCCAACTTTTTGCTTAGGGATTGCGCATCTGTTCTATGCGCTCCGTTGTCTGTGATCTTTAACCTTTCTCTCCGAACATCAACTTTTCCTGAAATCTGGAAAATAAGTAAAATTAATCCTGTCTTTAAGAAGGGTAACAAAGATGATATCTTGAACTACAGACCAATCAGTATATTGTCGGGGAGTTCCAAGGTATATGAACATTTACTCTATACTAAGCTCTATGCATACATAAGGTCACACATCTCCCCGCAGCAGCATGGGTTTACTTCGGGCAGATCAACAGTCTCCAACTTGGTTGAAATAACACAATTTATCAGTTCTGGAATTAACTCTCGAAAGCAGGTGGATGTATTGTACACAGACTTCGCCAAGGCATTCGATACTATTGATCACTCAATACTTCTTTCAAAGCTGAGTTCCCTGGGTCTTACGTCACCTGTCATTAATCTGATTGCCTCTTACCTGGACAATCGTTCTAATTATATTTACTACAATGGATTTCATTCTAACACTTTTACAGCTTCTTCAGGTGTACCCCAAGGATCAAACCTGGGCCCACTCTTCTTCAACGTTTACATTAACGATCTACTGTCTATTCTCAGCTGTCGCGTCCTAGCTTAT